>CM038142.1:467500-747500 GCA_021437245.1 Aegilops speltoides
AAATAATAATATGGGCGCGAATCACTTTCTTGAAAAACTCGGCCGGCCTAGTCTGGAGCAGAGTATGCAATGATGCAAACCAGAGCCAACAGTTAGTTGCAATGCAAAATTATATTTCTGGGCTATATATGCAAATGCATGCCAACACCTTAATTTCCAATGCAGACAACATGGCATACACCAGGTAGCAAAATGCAAGGATGGTGATTATATAGTTAATTAATGGAACCAAACAAATAAATTAATAGTCGATTCATACATGCATGATATCACCAGGTCCAACCGCTGAAGGTCAGGTAATGGGATTTTCACCCTGGAGATCAAGTCCGAGCAAATCCCACACCGTTTCCAGTGATAAGGTGAGGCTCTGAAGTTAGGTTCAGTTAGCATGAGAAGGAACAGAAACTAGGAAAGACATCTAGTATGAAAAAGAAGAAGAGGACATTGATAGCCGACCTTGCTTGCCACCATTCAGAACATTTGCGTCGGCAGGTTCAAGTCCATAGATCTTTGTGTTGGGGTTCTTCTCCTTGAGGTACTTGCCGACTCCGGTGATGGTACCGCCGCTGCCGATGCCCATGACGAAGATGTCGACCTGCTCAAGCGTGTCCTCCCATATCTCGGGCAGGGCCGGTCCTGAGATTCCTGGGGCTCAGGGCGAAACTATAACCCTGGCCCTTTAATATATATACAAAAATAATAATTAATGTGTGCATTATGTGCAAATGAAATGGTACCAGAAACACACTAAAATGCATCTAAAAGGATATTTATATAATTTATATTTATACATACTACCTTCATTTTTTTTTCTAATATTCTGGATGCATAATTTTTTGTATGAGATAAAAGTGATGAAATTTCAGGAAAAATTAGTATTTCAAAAACTAGTACAAAGTTACAAATCTACTGGACAAACTCCATAAAATTTTGTTGCTTATCACGTCGGCCGAACACACAAAAAGACGAATCTCATATTATCAGTACTATGGAGACCCAATATTGGATCATTAATAATAGGAGCAGGAGATGCATACTAGGCGCTAGCAATCAGGTTAAGAACGATCTGGTACAGCGATCAGGATTATGAAAGAAAAGATGCAGATTATCTGTGAAAATAGGAAGACGGAGATGGATTGCAAGGAAAGGAGATTGAGATCAATCTCTAGGTAATGGAACCAAATAAATAAATACGTACTCAGTTGATATATAATCCATTCCATGTACATCACACCAAGCCATGCATTCTCAGTCAAGCATACACATGCATGCTGCTGTAATGAATCTGAATGACAAGACACATTGCAAACTCAGCACACACATGAGCAGAAAACAAACCACACCAACATGATACAGGTGCATGCATCCACCATCTTCTTGAGGAAGATAGCACCACCTTATTCTTGAGGAAGGAAACACACATGCATCCACCATCTTCGGAAACAACACACCGCCGATCGATTTGGCTTGCGCTTGCAGTGTGAAGGGTGGAAAGCAGCAACACGCCGGCCATCGTTGTAGGCTCTGCCGCCATACATTCATCAAACCTACACAACACACGGAATGCCAAAACAGATGAATTGATCACCGAATGTATAAAGGAGTAGATCAAACAATTTGCTTGCTTGCTTTGCTATACACATACACATACACATACAGGAGCAGGATTGACTAGACTGTTGCTTTCTCGACAAATGTGTGTATGTATTATATTCACGGTTATTCGGATATTACATAGCACAAATGCACAAGGTGTGTCTATAGTTGTTACCAAATACGACACGCGAACTAAAAAAGATGTATAACAACAAAGGAAAGACTTGCGGATGCGTACCTGAACAACTTGTTCAGCTCACCAGAGAACTGAGCCTCTAGGCAGGGGCTTCTTGTAGTACGCGTACGCCGAGTGACGTGGCTCGAAGAGGGAAGGGTCGTGGCCAGCCTCTAGCCCATCCCACTCCAGCTTCTCCCACCAGTCCTTCTCACAGTCAACGACAGGGCGGCTGTCTCGGCCGATGGCCGGGAGCCGCCTGAGACCCCAGCACCCCCTGACCCGGATGGTCGCAAGCTTGGGAGCAAACATCTTGGCCTCGCATATCTGTTCCAGCTTGAAGAGCTGATGCAAGTATATATCCTTCAGGTTTGGGAATTCCAATACACCTTTATGGTTCGTAACTATTCTTGTCAGAATCTCTTTCTCCACCGGGAACACCTGCCTTAGATCACCACAGAAGGCAATGTGAAGGGTCTCCAAGCTACTCAAGGTGTATAGCACTGACATCACGAGGACAAATGTGAGCCTCGGGCAGGAGAACAGGTGTATGCTCTGCAGTTTCGCAAAGGAACGATCGTCTTTAACATTGAGTGTCCTCTCTTTGCTCCAAATGCAATGGGTCATCAGCAGATCAGCCGCACAAAAGTTCACTAGTTTTGTAAATCTGATGTATCCATAGATAGTATTGAAGATTGTATGCATCTTGGGGCATCTCACCACGTGACAAGATTCCAGATTTCGCCATAAAAGTTGCTCACTTTCTATGGACATCATGTGTTCTGGGATGACTGTGGTGATGGAAGAATTGTCATGCACACACAACGACTTGGCCTTGTTCATTGCAAAGATGATAGCTTGCATGCCTTGTATGCTATCGACACAAGTGTTGCTAATTCCATCACCAATCTCCACATGGTAGGTCGATGACTGAAATTGCGATGCACTGTTGTAGTCATGATCTATAGTTATGTTGTCAATACCTGCATCAATGTAGGGGTTGTGAGAAGAATTGGACATTAATGGCTTTGCTAGTGCTGGCTCCAATTTTTCCCCATTGTTATTAGAGTCCATATTCTTCTTATTGCGCCACTGTCCACTTGCAGATATGCAGAGATTTAGATTGAACATATCAATGTTCGTGTTCCAAAACATATTGGAACTTGTTAGCACCAATAACTGAATGAATTTCATGTCCATCATAGCAACATATGCTTGACAATCACCCTTTTTTAACTTATCAAAACCAGGTGGTATTCTTCCCACCTCTTCTCCTCCTCGAGTGTCAATGCATAGCAAACTTAGTTGAGGCATACCCTCTTCAGGCCAAAGTACAGCACATAATTGCTCACATCCCAACAGCATGACTCGTTGGAGACATGGGACCTGCACCACCTGAGTTGTGAGGTCAAGTGTCTTGACTCTTGTGCCTGAGAGGTCCAACTCCTCAAGGTTTGGAAGTGACCCCCTCAGTGTGAATTCAGACAATCTTGCACAACCAGCCAAGGAGATGCGGCTTATTTTGGCTTCCCTGTAATCATCTTTTCTTGGTCTTGCATCCAAGCTGAATGATTCAAGTGATGGAGGGAGTCCTTCAACATGCTCCAAACCAACACAACCATCTAGAACCAGGGTCTTGAGGCTACTTGAACTTGACAAGCTGGGCAAGCCTGTCTCCAAAGAGCAGCATGTAGGGTCAATAACTCGAAGCTTGTGAAGATTTTGTGGTTGTCCCAATGCAAAAATGATGTGCCAAAACCTTCCATTCTTTATATGTACTTCCCTAATGTTTGTAGCCATCTGCTTTATTATCTCTGGTGATGAAGGCAGATTCCAGTCTGTATTGTGTATGTCTATCACCCATAGGCTCTTCAAAAAATCCATATCTTGCTTCTCATCTTCTTCTGGTCGTAGATCCTGGCAGCTATCTAATCCAAGGAATCTCAACTTGTGGCAACGACTAAAAGGAGGAGAGGAAAAACTAAAGGTGCAGTGGCATAACTTGAGCACACCAAGTTTGTCCGATTGATGAAACATGTCATTAGGTAAGGGTCTTAACAATGGATCAGACTCGCTTGCAAGGAAAAAGGACGTTGACTCTGGATGCACAACAGAGCTTTCCTTGGACATTAACCACCGTTTCGGAGGAGTCTTCAGTTTATGACCAAAAGAGGGCAGTGCATTAGCTGAATAATCATCTATATTTATGTGTTGATGCAGTGCAGCTGCAGCCTCCCATGCTTCGTCACCATGGCCTCCTTGTATAATCCCATCGCAGACCCAATAGTTGGAAGCATGGGTGGCCCAGTTGTAGTCCATGATGTTGCCTCCCTGACAATTTAATGACAACAGATACAAGCAGCACTCTTCAACTGTTTCGCCAAGATTATCAGTGTACCGAGCAATCTCTCTAGCCTCATCTATAAGCAAATAATTCCACCCATTATAACTATAATCATCATAAAGAAAAAGGTGTGAATTATCCACCTTCTCACTGATCACTGGGTTGAGCCGAAGTCTTCCTCGAAATGTCCATAATACCTTGGTATCAAAAACTTCCGGTTGGGGAATGCCAAAAGTGTTGAAATTAACCATATCATTGTATCCATTATGAAAGACTACTAAACATTTGTGCCTTATAAGGACTCGAAGGATCTCTCTAGCAACGAGGCTTATTTCAGCTCTTGAGCCTTCATCTACCCCTCTGAAATCATCATCTTCATCTTGCCTATAAAAAACATCCATTACCCACTGAGGAAGCTTCAATTCTTGTGTGATGGTTCTCTGGAGTGCTCTTCGGCTTTTCCACCTCAAGCAATCGACGTGGATGATCTTGTCGAATTTCTTCAGCAGAGATGGCGGAGGGTCTTGGGCTATGGCTCTAAGCACCGCCGAAGCAGCCAGTCCTTGCCATCCATGAAAATAGATGGCCTTGTGTGCAGTACTGCTCGTATCCTCCAGAAAAGGGATTATCCTTCGCACCGCTTCTTCCACGGTCTCAATGGCAATATACTGCATTGGTTGATAGCAATTAGTTGAGGTCGCTCACTTCAGCAGTTTTATTATAATAACATACCACTCTCTCTGTTTAGAAATACTTGTCGGTCAAACAAATGTATCTAGCACTGAAATACATCTTGATACATCCATTTGAGCGACAAGTATCGCCTGACGAAGGTAGTACATTCAAAAGGTGCACTTACTTTTTTTTTTGTTATTAATAGGATCAAGACTAATTAATTAAACTGCAGGCATGGCCGGCACTTATACAGGCTCACAGCAAGGCATGGAGCATGGGACCTAGAGAAGACGAGAGGCGTGCAAGGAGATTATCTGCTAGCTTTCCACATTCCACGACAGGCAACAGGACGGTGAACCAGTACATGACTTGCCATTGATATATTTATCTTATTTATTTATGGGGGTATTGCGGAGCAAGCAACGGCCTCACCGCTCACCCCCACACCCTGGCCTGTTATGCTTCTCTAGTCCCAAGTTCATCGACCACCAGCCCCTTGGACCCCTGCTGCCCGTTCGGCTCCAGTACTTGACGGCAACCAGGCGCCGATGACCATGAGGCCATCCCATGGCAGACGGCAGGCCAAACCGAAGCAAAAATAAAATAAAATACACAAGCATATTTTTAGGACATAAATTGTACAGACGTTGGTGAGAATGTCTCCAGCCAGTGGTTCGCTAATGCTGCCAAACAACTATCCACCGGGTGTTTCACACGTACGTTTTCTCACACGTTTTTGCACAACCGCAACTTTCTCACCAAAGCAGTTCTCACAGCACAGCCAACCCACAGCAGTTTTCACGGCACAATCAGCCCAAACAAACACTAACTTAGGCTTGTGCAACCGTGTGAGGAGGAAGAGAATTAGCTCGTTGCGGAACCTAGGACTAGCTGCAGCAAATTGATACTATGTGGATTTCAACAAGAACCACATCCTCTATTTGGATTTGGATTGGTCTTCTGTGCTACTGCAGATAGCAATGAAAATTCTAAATATGGAGTTGATTAGCTATATAAACTGTGTATTGTTGACGTTTAATCAACCATGGATCAGATTAATACTATGTATGGCCCACAAGTTTGCATGGCTGTGTATGCATCGAATTTGTAGCTAACTAAACATGTATGCAATGCAAGCCTCGGTGGAGTAGGTTCTTTTTAAATCATGAACCTAACACTTCTATTCAAGATACAATCCAATACATGTGAGAAAAGCACTACACATTCTACATTGTGAGAATAGCATGCATGTGTATGTATTCAGACAAATTAATACCTCTCGAGGCATGATGACTGATATATTTCAACGAAGGCCCGACAAAGACAAGAAGATCCAGAAATCTAGCCCATCGATCTGCACATCCAGATGAATTATTACGCGCCTAGTTACCATAAGAGATCAGTAGGATGGTTATGTTTGTGCATAGAAAAACACTGTAGCTGATGCATAATCAATACACTTCATGTTTAGGAAACAAACTAAAGTGGGTGCAATTAGAGAAGAACAATTAAAAACATCTTAGTAGTAGTAGTACCTTACTCGGCAGGATCTTGTATGCCGATTGATGATGAATAACACAAGAATTAGTATATGTCTACTGATGTGTGCAAGAATGTATGGAAATTGCAGAAGAATTGTGCCAACAGAAGAAATGGAGGAGGAGCAATGAAGGAATGCTAATGGGGGATATTGGAGACTGTAGTGCTAGGCTTGTGTTTGGCTTTGCTTTTGCTAAATCATCCATCTGTCCATAGCTGGTTAATTCTTTGCTTGGGGCTGGAGCAAAGTACCTAAGAACAAAGATGGTTAACTCTTCCTCCTTTTCCTTCTCTTTGAATAAAGCATGGGCATGGCCTACAACTTTGATCACATTCCATTGTTTCCTGGTGCAAATCACGAAAACATGATGTCATTTCGTGCAAAACATTCCACTCTGCATATTACCACTCTTCTTTCTGCGAAAAAATTGTAGTAAAATCTGAATTGGAGATTGTATGCCCGTTAACATGCTACAATAATCTTTTTTTTTGAAAAGGATGATGTACCCCCGGTCTCTGCATCTAGACGATGCATGCAGCCATTTTATTAATTATTCACAAAGACCTTACAAAGTAATATATCAGTATGCCTGAAGCCACCATCCAGGCAACACCTGTTGCTACTCCTATTCCCTTGATGAAGGGGTGCCGAATGTCCGAGCCTAATACCAAACAAACATCACACCAAAGCCTCACACCGCACCAAAGTCTAAATCAAGATTCCCAAAGCATCGATAGAGGCGGAGGAAGTCATGGCGGCTGCGATTGAAGATGTTGAAGCATTGACGGAAAGGTGTATTGGATGTGATGAAGACTGCGTGCTAGGTGTTTGCTGACTTGCAACAACGGTCTCGACAAGCGGGGGCGGCAGCACCGGAGGATTGCAATTTTGGTGATACTCCTCGAGTATCGAGTCTTGATTCACAAGGTGAAAATCCAAGGTTTGGCCTTTATTGGTTGTACCTGGCAATGGCCTTTTTGAAGGCATTGTTTTGGGTGATTTCAGACTTTCTCCAGGTTGAAAATTCAAGATCTTCGATCGGCAACAACAACACTTGTGCATTGTTTCCTTCTTGAAGGCATTGCTTTTGGAGAACCTCTTTTGTAATCCGGGTGTTGTCTTTCGGTGGTTGTTAGAGTGCATGCTGCTATTGCTAGTGATTGATCACTGTGGCAGGATCTTTTTTCTTCTGTTATTTTTTTTGGTTGTGTGTATCCTTGATGCCTTTGGACATCTTGTTGGTACATAGGCCGGGTCTAATTGGTATCTTCGCGATATTGATATTTTCTCTTTATCGAAAAAAAGGTATGGAGTGCAGGGCTTGTGTACATTTGGGTTAATTTGCTTTTTCCAAAGACGCAGATTCTTTGCTTGATGTTTGAGCCAAGCAAAGAGCAAATTACAGATAGAAAATTTTTGCTTCTTTTATTTCGCAAAAAAACAAAAACAAATTATTTGCTTCTTTCACCTTTTTCTTTGAATAAAGCATGGACAGGCTAGGGCCGGCCTAGTACAACAATTCATGAATGAATACGAGATACGTAGCTCTGCTTGAAAAACTCCACTCAGTTCGTGTATCATTATCATGTGTGGAGCTGGGAACAAAGTACTCTGCCCATCGGCGTTATAGTTCATCGTTGCCGTCGCGAGACAATACTCTGCGTCGGCACCGGGCCAACAAACAACTCCTCTCCTTGGTAAGTAGTACAAATCATGAGTGAGCATGTAGGTAATGTATCTGCTTGAAGAACTCCACTCAGTCCATGTTTAAGGCTGGCTGGGATAAAAAAAAAAACTTGGCGTGACCTAGCAAGGCATTGTTATTACAACCACAAACCAAAACAAAGCACACACCCACAAATTTATTCTTGGGAAAACACACCAACCACAACCTGCGAAGCAAACCCTTGAACCACCATTGTGGCAACAGCAACAGTCGATGGCAGCAAGATGTGAAAGAAGGATCGCACCACAAACAAATGTTGAGCAGATGCATGCACACACACATAACATCGAGCTAGTATGAATTTATTCTTCGACAAACACACCAACATACACAATCTTTGTAAGAAAACTCCTGTACTGTTGCGGGAACAACAGCAACAACTGAGAGCATCAAGACTCGCCGCTGTGTTTGCTACCACCAATCCTACATGGAGCACGGAATGATGCAACTGATGTTAATAAGATCAGAACATGACGTGGAATGCACATATGTACCAGGATCAAAGATATGGGATAAGAAAAAAAGCTTAGGAAATGACAAACTTGCTGCTGTGCATGTACACCCTATAGCACTGTTTCGAGTCCAGTGATCTTAAAGTAAATGTTAATTCCATATGATACATGCATGAAACATGAAACGAAGGGAGAAAGTCTTGTGCATATGATGTGCTTCTCCCTCCCCATAAGCCTTCTGGAGGAAATCAATAAGCGTAGATGGATTTTCTGTTGGTCAAACGGTGACTCCTTCTCGGAGGTTAAGTGCTTGGTTGTGTGGGATCGTGTGTGTATGCCTAACCAGGCAGCTAGCTAGTCTAGGAGTTAGAAACTTACGAGCACAATTTTTTTACCTTATGTTGAAATTTGCATTCAAATTCCTACACTCCCCCCTTTGCCTTGGAAGGACTGGATTATAAACCACTCCCCACTACATATAGGTCTAGGAAAAAAATGCCTCCTTCCTCGGCAGGGCTATCTTCAAGCATCTACATACACTATGAGAGAGATCTCAGGTTAGGACATGAGATGGCTCGTCCACATTCTTTTGGTTAGATCGTTGGATACTTACTGAGCCTCTGGCAACCGCCTTCCCAGCCCTGTTTTCTGACCACATAAAGCCAAATGCATTAGTCAAAAATATTATGATGCCTTAACTGCTTCCAATGAACTTGTTTCCTTGAGACTGTCGTTGCAGGATGTGCACCTCACGGGAGCTCCGGACGAAAGATCGCTGCTCAACGGGGCTGCCTTCTCCACCAAGGGCGCCTACAACGCTCTTGCCTCTCAGCTGGTGGACCCAAACCTTGCTCACATTTTGGACTTGAGGGTTCCTAGCAGGGTGTGGGTGTTCGGATGACTGTTCTATCTTGACAAGCTTAACACTCGACCAATCTACACCATAAGACCATCACCGAGTCGTCGTCATGTCCCCGTTGCAACGATGTGCAGGAAGATCATACTCACTTGTTCTTCGCTTGCCCCGCTACCACTGCCATTTGGGATGCACTTGGGCTGCAACCATGTTCCTCGCCTCGTGTGGAACCGTGGAACTCGCCATGCCACCCAACCCTACCATAGTCAGTGTGGCCCTTCGTTGTGCTGCTATTGCTCTGGAAAATTTGGGATGCATGAAATGCAATTACCTTTGGGGGGGGGGGGGGTTGAACCAAACCCCAAGTGATGTAATTAGGGCTATAATCTCTGATCTCACTCTCTGGTCACACCGCTTTAGAAAGGCGGACCAAAAAACCCATGCCAGATTGTGGCGGGATTTTGTCTCCTCTCGTCATGCATAAACCTTGTTGATTAAGACTTTTTGAAATATACACAGGTGGGGAATCCCCGTGACAGTTTAAATAAACGGCTATGTCAGTTTAGCACAAAACGGAGCCTCTCGGAAGGGACTTCTTGTAATGAGACGAGTTGTGCGGCTTGAAGAGGAAAGGATGGAGGCCGGCCTCCAGCCCGTCCTGCTCCAGTTTTTCCCACCAGTCCTTCTCGTAGTCCACGGCGGGATGGCTATCTCGGCTGATGGCTGGGAGGCGATTGAGATCCCAACATCCTCTGACCCATACCCTCTCAAGCTTGGGATCAAACATCTTGACCTTACATATATGTTGCAACTTATAGAGCTCATACATGTGTATGTGCTTCAGGCTTGGGAACTCAAGTACACCTTCTCGGAGGTCAGGATGAACAGGGAACACCATCTTTAGATCACCATAATTAACAATGTGGAGACTTTTAAACTGTACAAACATGTTCCTTGAATATCCCGCAACAATGGAAGCACAAATGTGGGCCTTGGGCAAGAATACAGGTGTATGCTTTGCAGTTTCACAAAGGAATAGATGTTTGTTCCACTATACCTTCTTCCTTTGCTCCAAATGCAGTGCGCCATCAGTAGATTAGCCTCCCAAAACGTCTCTATTTCTCAAAAGGTTCTGAAAGCATCGTAGTTAGGGGTGAAGACTGTGTACGGCTTGGGGCATCTGACCACATGGCAATGTTTTCAAATCTGCCCTCCACTTTCCACAATTTTAGAGGTGAGAAGCGAGTGCGGCGAAGAGGTTTGATTTTTTTATTTTTTATTGCAAAAGCCCAACAGGTCAACAGGTCGCGGCTCGGGGAGACCATGCAAGAGGTGCTCGCTCCTGCGGTTCATGCGCCGACGCTATCCCAGGTCGCGGTCACCACGCCGGTGCTTAGCGTCGGCATGCACTTCAGTTCTTTCGTCTGTTTCCGCTTGGCTCTCCCGTGTCTACGAGTGCCAGGTCATGCCCAAGGAGAACGCGCCTGTCCGTCTTGTTGTATCCTTATATGTTTATGTACGTTCTTCAAACTTCTATGGAAATTGTAATTTTATACTAAACTTATGCACTTTTATATATTTCATTAAATTATAATATAAACCATTGATGTTTTCGAATGATTAATATATTCGCATACTTAATCAAAGGAAATTTTATTAAACTTATTATCGCATGCTCTTTTATATTATTGAGACATCCATTGCTTTAAAAGTAATAATTTGTGCAGAGCATCTAATATTATACAGAAATACAATGTGGATTTCTATTTGTGTTTGAGCAGATTTTAGTATCCTTATAAATATTTCAGTTGGAATGTTTGAAACATGTGGTGTAAAAAAATATCCAATATAACTCTCCAGTGTGTGGTTAGATACAAGCAAACTAAAAATTCTAGAGTGTATATCATGTTTATGAGGACCTTATCACCCAACCATCAACATTGTTGCTTATGCAAAAAAAAAAAAAAAACTATTTCTTGCATGCTATCTTGGGTTGGGCAACCGGTTGGTACTAGCAGCATAACTTCGCCATGATCCTGGAACCGAAAAAGCACCGCTTGTAACTAAATACAAAGAGAAAATTTGCATTAGTTTACAAGGGACCCGACTTCAAATTTTTCCGTGTGTATCCCATGAATTTGATAAAATCTTGTACCGCACAGTCATAGCTCGTCTTATCATTTGTACTTTGCTTATCGAAAAAGGCTTTCGTCCCGCTTTATATATAAGTAATGATCAACAGCATCCGATACAAGTGCACACCCTCACAACACACGCACACACACATCAAAGGCAGGATACATAAACGCTGAGCACAGCAACACCAACCCAAGCACTACACTAAGGGGTGAAGCCGCATATGACGAACCGTGGGCTCCAAGGCGGTGCCTTCAGGAAGGGAACGACACCGGAGCGCCGCCACCGCCCGATCCGAGGATCAGAGTTTCCTCTAGAGCAACACGACGGGCAATGAGAGCCGCGACGACGCCTTCAAAAAGGGAACGAGTTTCGCCGCCACTGGCCCGTCCGAAGATAGAGCAGGTTTTCACCTAAGCCACCACTCACCACCACCGAACGCCACACCACGGCTACCACGCCGCCCGCATGGCCGTGGTAACCAGGCAGCACCAAGCCACGAACTCTGCCCATGAGCATCGCGGAACCACCACGAAGGCCTCCCCCCCGGCATCCAAGACCTTGTCACTACCTCACCCGAGATCCGCCGCTACCCCAACCAAAGCACATGGACGGCCCCCAGTGCCGAGACCCAATAGGCCGGCCAAACTTGGCCTTCATCGAGCCGTTCTGCGGCACCGGGCGCGAGACGAGCTCGGTCCTGCTGATGGGTGCGAGACAAGCATGGTCCTGCTGCCGGGCACGAGACGAGCTCGGTCTTGCTGCCGGGCGTGAGACGAGGTCAGTCCTGCTGCCGGGCGCGAGACGAGCTCGGTCCTGCTGCCGGGTGCGAGACGAGTGATGGACCACAGCGGGGGAAGGCCAGCCCTTTGACGAAGATAGCGGCCGAACGCCGCGAAGATGGCTCGAAGGTCGAACCAGGCCGCCTACAAAGGAACTGACGCCAGAAATCCAGCCGCCGCCGCAGGCAACCCGCCGAGCCGCCGTGGTGCCGGCGTGACGTTGGAAGCCTCCACAGAGGGCTGAGCCGCCTCGCCGCCACCGCCCACAGCCGGAGCAGCAGCCACACCGGGCCAGTGCCCCAACCCGCGCCGCCGGCGAGCTCGAAGTGTGAGAGACGCCGGACACGCACAACCACCAGCATGGCAGGCCGCCGCAACCACCAGGCCGGCGACCAGCCCAACCACCACACCGGACCACCACCAGCGCACGCAGCCACCGGAGGCGGCCGGTCCGCGCCGCCACAGCCCATGCCGCCCGCGACAGTGGCCGGAGGAGACGCCCCAATCCAGATCGGATCTGGCCACCCCTCTCCACCACCCCGAGCACACCCCGCCGCCAGATAACACCGCCGCCCCTCCCACACCAGGAGCAGAGCCCACCCCGCCGCCAAGGAAGCCCAGGGGGCCGTCGAGCCTCCCAGATGCTGCGCCGCCCCGGTTCAGCAGCGCGCCTCCACGCAGGGACGCTGGCCCGCGCCGATCTCCGCTGCGCCAGGGAGAGACGATGCCCCGCCGCCTCCAGCACCTATCGGGCTTTGCCCGGTGGCGCAGACCGGCAACGGTGAGGGGAAAGAGTGGGAGGAGGAGGCCTAGAGGCCGGTGGCGGGTGAGTCTCCTCGGTCGCTCGCGGGAGCGACGCGAGGGGAAGGGGGAGATAATGAATTTACATAAACCTGGCTCCGCCCTCGTACTTTGCTTCAACACCGTGACTCTATTATGCTTGCACACACAGATTTTTCTTTCCGTTTCATGGTGATCTTCATCTATTATACGATGCACCGACACCAGTTGGAGAGCGTCATCTCTGGAGATGAATAATTGTCAGAAAAAAAATTGAGGGAAGGCAAGACTTTATTACACAAAGATTAGAGGGTTTGTAATACAAAAGGGGTTGGGGGTTGTCCGAGCCAAACATGGCGGCCCTGACTTAAAGACCGAGAGTACTTGGCTAACGAATGAGCTTCGAATTTAGAAGCTAGACCTTCAAAAGTGAAGATACAACTAAACTTTTCCGCTCTAAGTTTAATCTCGCTAATGATCTGACCATAGCTTTTGGTACAACCATTTTCAATATCTCTCGGAACCTGTTTACAATCAGTTGCAACGACAAGGTCCTAAAGAAGGATGACTTCGGCTAGGGAAAGTGCCTCCCTGCACGCAATAGCTTCCAATGTTGCCGCGTCACGCACACCATGAACCACGAGTGCTGAACAACCAGAGAAAGAGGCCGGTCGAGTCCCTGCACATTGCCGCCGCTGCCCCTCCTTCTCCCTCTTAGGCCAAACCTGCAACCACGTGAATCTTCGCAAAGCGCGCCGGCGGAGCTGCCATCCGGGTCCTCCTCTATGGCGTTATCACATGTGAATCTCTTGTGTTAGTTGGCTTTGCATTGACATCACCAAGTTGTGCTATGAACCGTTTCACGAACAAGGGATAAAGGAATTTTTTTGAAATTACTACGTTCCCCAATGCATCATCCTTCCTCTTTGGGGAAATACCGACGTAGCTTCAAGCGACATAAAAAGGAATTTCTGGCGCCGTTGATAGGGAGGATCTTCAACATAATCAGGTTCCTAATCACAAATCTCATCTCCTTGCAATTTACATTATTCGTCATTCGCCTCTCGTTTTCCTCTCCCCCACTTCACAAAATTTTGTCGTTTTATCCGCCTCTCTTTTTCTGTTTGCCGTTTTCTTGCCGGATCTGTTTTTGAGTGCAATCTTGTTGTGTGGTCATCATAACTCAAGAGAACACCAAACTATGTGACTTCTCAAATACCAACAACAATGATTTTATTGGCACTCCGCTTGCTACTCCTGCCACTAGTGCAGAGACTTGTGATATTAATACTGCTTTGCTGAATCTTCTTATTAAAGACCAATTTTCTGGTACTCCTAATGAGGATGCCACGTCCCATCTTAATACCTTCGTGGAATTATGCGATATGCAAAAGAAAAAAGATGTGGACAATGATGTGGTCAAGATGAAATTATTTCTGTTTTCTTTGCATGATTCTACAAAAATTTGGTTCTCTTATTTGCCTCACAATAGTATAGATTCTTGGAATAAGTGCAAAGATGCTTTTATCATTAAGTATTTTCCTCCCGCAAAAATTATTTCCCTTAGAACACAGATCATGAATTTCAAGCAACTTGAACATGAGCATGTTGCACAATCTTGGGAAAGGATGAAAATGATGCTAAGGAATTGCCCAACTCATGGGTCAAATCTTTGGATGATCATACAAAAGTTTTATGCGGGGTAAAATTTTGTTTCTCTTAATCTTTTAGATTCCCCCGCGGGTGGTACTTTTATGGAAATTACCTTGGGTGAAGCCACCAAATTAGTTGATAATATTATGGCAAATTATTCACAATGGCATACCGAAAGGGTTCCTACTAGTAAAAAAGTTAATTCGGTTGAATAATTTCTTCTTTGAGTGAAAAAGTTGATGCTCTTATGAAATTGGTTGCTAGTACAAGTGCTCCTATTGGTTTTAATGATATGCCTAGAGTTGGGCAATGTATTCGAGCCCTCGAGGCCCTGGCTTGTAATATAAAGCTTGTATTATTTTTGATTTGTGTCTAGAGTTGTGTTGTGATATCTTCTCGTGTGTCACGGATCTTGATTGTACACATTTGCGTGTATGATTAGTGTACGATTGAATCGGGGGCGTCACACCAGGTTAGCAGTACCGATGGGCATACGACTAGTGATGCTAGTATGGCTGGACCTGGGGTACAGTGGTGCCCACTCTGCAGTAGCGCCGTGTAGAACCTCCGGTGGTACTACCATACTATACCTGTACTGCTGGTTATTGTTCCCTTGCTACTGCTATTTAACAACAGCGTGGGGCACATGACCATCGCTACCGATAAGCATCTACCTATAAGCTATTCCCTTATAGTGAGGCACTCCCATATGTCATAGGGGACTTTCTCTTGATCTAGGTTCATTCGTCATACAGAAACAGATGAGGCTCCATGTCCAATTAACGTAATGGCTGTGCTAAATCAATTTCTTGATATCCCAAAGTCTTCTGATAGGTCTTGGTAAATTAGCTGTTCTGATAGATCCAGATTTTTATTTTCAGGAATGATGTTTAGGCAAAAAATACAGAATCTGCCCATCAAGTAAACCCAATGTTATGGCCTGCGACCGGAAATTCAGCCTCGTTAAAGAGTTATGGTTATGTTCTTGTCAATCTATCACTATGTGGGTAGTGTGTCGTGATCCACTCACAGCAAGACTAGATAAGTACCTAGCACAAACATATAGTGTTCGAGCTCTATTAAGCTTAATTAAAGCTAGTATAACTAAAGAAGAGAAACAAAAAGGAGAAAAGTACCTGATGGATCGCGATGCAAAAAATGGGTGGCTAGATAAGTGGGTGCAGCGGGCCCTGGTTCAACCACAATTTATCCCCTAAAAGAAGTGTTAATTTGTTGTCAATGGTTAACCGGCATGAGCTGCATAGTTCAAGAAAGGACCATTCTGTTTAAGCTAGACCAGTAAACCTTGTTTAACTGATCAACTTGTTCCACATAAGTACTGCCACATAAGCTAGACCAGTGAACTTTGTTCAAGAAATTATGGAGTTGCATGCAGAATTGGCATAGGAAAACTCCAACGACCATTTCATTTAAGCTAGCTATATGAGCCTATGACCAGACAGTAACGGAACACGATCCACATCTTGAGGCATTCTCACATGTCATAGGCCAATTTGTCTTGTTCCAGAGATTCGTTCAGCATACGAAAACTGACAAGATCCACTATTGGTTAACGTGATGGCAGGCTAAAATAATTTCTTGGGAACTCCCAGGTCTTCTCCTAGGTCTTGGCTAATTAATTGTACGTTTGTTGTTTAACAATGTCCAAATGAGCTGTTTCATGGCTCATCACATGTCCTTGTGTGTATTATGCAACAAGTGGTAATAGTTCTGCCACCTCCAAATGAACAACAAAGCATACCGATGTTAATGTGTGTTTGAGGCTATATAATGTTTTCAATAAATTACGAACCTTACTTCATGACCATTTACTACAGAACATCGAGATGTTTCATGCAAATTTTCTTGTCAAACTCTCAATTTAGGAAAGGCATCTTAATAGTGTTTATGCAATGAAATTTCAAAAACTTATACGTTTTCAGCAACAATGTCTCGAAACAATGGCAAGACACAACATCACTTATTCACCCACAACATCTAGGTACGATTATGTCTTGAGGCACTCTCGCATGTCATACGTGACTTTCTCATGTTCCAGATTCGTTCAGCATATGGACAGAAACCGACAAGGCTGCACGTTCGGTTAACGATGGGCTAAATTAATTTCTTGAGATCCCCAAGTCGTCTCATAGGTCTTGGCAAATTAATTGTTCGTTATTTGTCTAACAATGCCCAAATGAGTTGTTTCAGGGCTCATCACATGCCCTTCGAGTTTTCTGCAACAAGTATTAATAATTATGCAACTTTGAGCATTCGTTGTTAATGCCCAACATGTACGTTGGATTTTTAATGCTTTACTGATTTATTCTAGCATTTGATTGACGAAGACTATGTCTGTTGTATCAGAATAGACTGTACACATTTGTCTGTTTATAGAAATGACTGTTTATGCAAGGAAACGCAGAATCGACCACATAACATCGAGTAAAACCAACATTATGGCCTCCAGCTGGCAAATCATCCCGGTTAAAGAGTTCTAGATGTGATGTTCTTTTCAATCTATCAGCATGTTGGTACGCTCCAATGAATCAGTCTGTACCCTGCCCATCAGAGTTGGTTATTAGTGGCAGTTCAGATCCATGTTAGTGGGGCGTCATTTCATCGATCAACTTGATTGGGAGACATATAGTAGTAGAACACTGCTAACAGTACCTAGCACTCACATCTAGTATGGGAACTCTGCTAATCTTATAGAGTTATATGGGATCGATACAGTAATATTAAGATACTAAGTTAACAACAAAGCCTGCATATGTCAAAATATTTCATGGCAATGGTTAGGTGCTTGTTTGAGTCCATAAAACGATTTCAATAAATTGCAGACTTTTACTTCATGACAATTTACTAAAAAAACATTGTGGTCCAAGACCTTTAGAAAAGCCAGCTTAACATTTGATAAACGAGTAGACCACAAATTTTCAACACGGCTTACTGATTTCCAACAACAGGGTCTTGAAAAATAGTGGCTAGACACAATATCACTTGTTCACCACAACATATAGGTATTATCAAATCTTAATTTTCTTTGAATAAAGTATAAAAATTAGGTTGGCTATGATAAAAAAAATGATGAATGTTCAATGTGATACTAAACATATGAACTTAGAAAACAGACCACTAGCTAACCATTTCAACTACTTTCCCTTATTAAAATCTTCAGCTACAAGCATGCAAAGAATGCATGAGACTAGACGGATACTAAGGCAACTATGTCTCAATAGTTGTACACCATAAGTCTGTTGGTACAACAAGATGAGGTAAGAAAGGACCACCATTGTTAAGGTTTAGAAGAGCAAAATAGCTCTCATTTGTTATAATATCGGATGTGTATGATACGAACAAACACAGTTTCCAGTAAGCAGAACAACTCAAAACTTGATGCGTTTCTTTCGGTAATCTGTATTTCCTGACAGTAGCCCTCTTAAACATCCATTTCATGAATGAGAGCACCATGTGAGGCTGCCAAGGAAAGTAGTGATTTTTTTTTTCAACACAACCTATTGATTTTCAGCAACAGGGTCTCTAAAGTTCTTAAAACAACCACAGTATCGACGTGAACCTAACAGAAAGTCCACTAGCTAACAATTTGTATTACTTGTCCTTATGTTTCAGAAATCTTCAATTACAAGCACAAAAAGAAAGCAACTAGAATGATAATAATTATGCTAGAAAAGTATGTCTGTACAGCAAAAAGAGATAAGAAAACACCACCATTGTTTGGATTCGAAAGAACAAAGTAGCTCTGATTCCTTATGATATCGAATGTGTATCTGTCATATGAACAAACAAAGTTTTCAGTAAAGAGATCAACTGAAAACTTGATATGTTCTGTAAGCTCCAATTGCTAACAGTAGAAACATCAAGTGCTCAGCAATATAGCTCAGTAATCAGTTCATACCCATGCTAACTTCTCAGTTGTAGCTCACATTGCAGGTTACAAATGTCATTATTTTTTTCCTATGTAATGTATGCAAAAACTAGTTAAAACGTGAAAAAGAAGTAATCTGTAAATAGCCTGAGGCAGAAAAGTAAACCTGCCATTGTTTTGTACAGGCGCAACAATTCACATGCATGGCTCCATATCGGGGCCAACATGGAAAAACAAATCCCATGTAAAACTCTAGTTTCTTCCCTGAGGCAGAAAAATAAACCTGCCATGTTTTTTACAGCCGTGCCAACTTAATTACATGGCTCCTAATCGGGAATAGATACTAGTGAGAGGAAGCCAGTAGGGAACCATCATTGATAGCCAAAATAAGATATTAAATGGTGACTTGATCAAGAGACAGTCTTTCCACCCCCTGATTAAATTTGCTATGTGAGTCTGCCACCATGTGAGTATATGCCAAAATGCGTACGCACCATTGGATGAGTTTGCGGTACACACATGTGAGAACATATAGAATATTCAGTGCGAGCGCAGAACCATGTTATCGATGAACTCAACAGCGAAGACCTAGCTAGCTCAGACCTACTATCATGTATTCATGTTAGTAGAGCATCATTTTATCGAACTCTGCTAACCTTACAGCTAGCATAAATAAATGAATAGGTAAGTACATAAATAAATAAGTGCAATTTGCTGTCTCGCGGCTCTAGGCCTTAAGAACTCAAACCAGCATATGAGTCTGGTACTTGGCCAGACAGGAAGAAAACACAGAGCAAAAACTAGCTACCAAAAGAGAGCAAAATCTATAGTGAGCCATGGCGGACCTCGCGGTTGGCATGGCCAGGTCCGTGGTTTTTGGTGTGGTGACCAAGGCCAAGGCCGCGATGGAAGAGGAAGGGATGCTGCGGCAGGGTGTGCACCGCAACCTGGTGTTCATCACCGGCGAGTTCAATATGATGCAGTGCTTTCTCAACACCACCGACATTGAGCGCCTGAGGAATCCGTTGCTCAAGATGTGGGTGCAGCAGATCCGTGAGCTGGCCTACGATGTGGAGGACTGCTTGGAGTTTGTTCTCCACCTAGACAAGAAGAACCGCTGGTGGCTCCGCTTGCTAAAGCCCGCGAGCTGGCTCCTCGGGCCGCTGCCGCTCGACGAGGCGGCCGACGAGCTGGACCACATCAAGGCCAGGGTGGAGGACGTCGGCAGCAGGATTATGCGCTACAACATCATCACTGACTCCGACTATGCCCCCATTGTGCAGCCTGCTTCCCGTGATACCAGCGGCGTGACGGCCTTCAACAGGCTCATTGAGGCGGCGAACACTAACCAAGAGGGGCTAGATGTCACTGCCCTGCTCCCCGAGAAAGACCAATACCTCAGAGTGATTTCGATCTGGGGCACCGGAGGTGGGGATCTTAGGATGGCATCCATCACCTGGAACGCCTACATCGACAAAGGGACCTGCAAAAAATTCCCCTGCCGTGCCTGGGTGAGGCTGACCCATCCTCTCGATCCCCATGACTTCCTTCGGTCGTTGACGGCTCAGTTCTATGCCGGAACGTCCCTAGGTGGTGGTGTACAAGCACTAAGGAAGATGGAGGAGGCCACAAGAGCAGGAGATCCCCTCGAGGATTTTGAGCGGCTTATCCTGAAAAATAGGTACCTCATTGTGTTGGAGGACGTCTCCACCATGGCAGAGTGGGGTGCTATCAGGAGGTTTTTTCCAAACACCAAGAATGGCAGCTGCATCATCTTGACCACTCAGCAATTTGAGGTGGCAAGCTTGTCTGTGGGACGTTCATACAATGTTCTGTGTCTCAACCAGCAACAAGCTGAGAACTCCATCTATGCCTTCTTTACAAAGGTAATCACAAACTTGAACTTTATCAGCTACTTAATTACATTCAGAAAATATATAAAATCCCTCCATATCGCAGAGTTATGTTTTAGCCAATAGTCTTTGAATTTTTGTGTTAGTAATTTCTGTCAACAGTAGATGAGAAATGTCCAGATTTCAACCCAAAGCTAACCACTCGGTTTGATTTACAACTCTCAACTAGGAAACAGGTCAAAACACATCCCCAGCTAACCACTCGGTTTGATTTACAACTCTCAACTATGAAACAGGTCGAAACACACCCCCAGCTAACCACTCGGTTTGATTTACAACTCTCAACTAGGAAACAGGTCGAAACACATCCCCAGCTAACCACTCGGTTTGATTTACAACTCTCAACTATGAAACAGGTCGAAACACACCCCCAGCTAACCACTCGGTTTGATTTACAACTCTCAACTAGGAAACAGGTCAAAACACATCCCCAGCTAACCACTCGGTTTGATTTACAACTCTCAACTATGAAACAGGTCGAAACACACCCCCAGCTAACCACTCGGTTTGATTTACAACTCTCAACTAGGAAACAGGTCAAACACATCCCCAGCTAACCACTCGGTTTGATTTACAACTCTCAACTATGAAACAGGTCGAAACACACCCCCAGCTAACCACTCGGTTTGATTTACAACTCTCAACTAGGAAACAGGTCAAAACAACTCCCCAGCTAACCACTCGGTTTGATTTACAACTCTCAACTATGAAACAGGTCGAAACACACCCCCAGCTAACCACTCGGTTTGATTTACAACTCTCAACTAGGAAACAGGTCGAAACACATCCCCAGCTAACCACTCGGTTTGATTTACAACTCTCAACTATGAAACAGGTCGAAACACACCCCCAGCTAACCACTCGGTTTGATTTACAACTCTCAACTAGGAAACAGGTCGAAACACATCCCCAGCTAACCACTCGGTTTGATTTACAACTCTCAACTATGAAACAGGTCGAAACACACCCCCAGCTAACCACTCGGTTTGATTTACAACTCTCAACTAGGAAACAGGTCGAAACACACCCCAGCTAACCACTCGGTTTGATTTACAACTCTCAACTAGGAAACAGGTCTAAACACACCCCAGCTAACCACTCGGTTTGATTTACAACTCTCAACTAGGAAACAGGTCTAAACACATCCCCAGCTAACCACTCGGTTTGATTTACAACTCTCAACTATGAAACAGGTCAAACACACCCCAGCTAACCACTCGGTTCGATTTACAACTCTCAACTAGGAAACAGGTCGAAACACATCCCCAGCTAACCACTCGGTTTGATTTACAACTCTCAACTATGAAACAGGTCGAAACACACCCCCAGCTAACCACTCGGTTTGATTTACAACTCTCAACTAGGAAACAGGTCAAACACACCCCAGCTAACCACTCGGTTTGATTTACAACTCTCAACTAGGAAACAGGTCAAACACACCCCAGCTAACCACTCGGTTTGATTTACAACTCTCAACTAGGAAACAGGTCGAAACACACCCCCAGCTAACCACTCGGTTTGATTTACAACTCTCAACTAGGAAACAGGTCGAAACACACCCCCAGCTAACCACTCGGTTTGATTTACAACTCTCAACTAGGAAACAGGTCAAAACACATCCCCAGCTAACCACTCGGTTTGATTTACAACTCTCAACTAGGAAACAGGTCGAAACACACCCCCAGCTAACCACTCGGTTTGATTTACAACTCTCAACTAGGAAACAGGTGAAACACACCCCAGCTAACCACTCGGTTTGATTTACAACTCTCAACTAGGAAACAGGTCGAAACACACCCCCAGCTAACCACTCGGTTTGATTTACAACTCTCAACTAGGAAACAGGTCGAAACACACCCCCAGCTAACCACTCGGTTTGATTTACAACTCTCAACTAGAAAACAGGTCGAAACACACCCCCAGCTAACCACTCGGTTTGATTTACAACTCTCAACTATGAAACAGGTCGAAACACACCCCCAGCTAACCACTCGGTTTGATTTACAACTCTCAACTAGGAAACAGGTCGAAACACACCCCAGCTAACCACTCGGTTTGGTTTACAACTCTCAACTAGGAAACAGGTCGAAACACACCCCCAACTAACCACTTGGTTTGATTTACAACTCTCAACTTCGAAACAGGTCGAAATACACCCCCAACTAACTAGTCGGTTTGATTTACAACTCTCAACTTCAAAACAGGTCGAAATACACCCCAACTAACCACTAGGTTTGAAATTCAACCCTGGTCTCGGTTTTGTGCGGTCAAGCGGTTTTGACCACACTCAATGATGACTTGGCAGCGTCACGTCGGCAGGCATTTGCTAACTAAGCTTAGGGCTTAACTGCATCTGTTTGTTTGAACAATTTATAGTGTCGTCCCTGAATATTTGTAAAAACGCCCCTAAAATGTATATTAAAAGTGCAATTAGGTCCTGATGGAGCGCTGATGTGCAAGCCCGCACTGCCGCACCGCATGTCGACGGGCTGCCAGCTTCTCGGGCTGAACGTGTGCGACATTTCAGCGGTCGACGGACTGCACCGTGTTCGACGACAGTATTGGGGATAGCAAACTTCTTTGTGGTGGAGTGTGCATTGCATACGAGAGGAGTAGTTGGGAGTCAGGTCTGCGGCAGGGCGGCAGGCACGGAGGGCGTCGGTCGGAGTTGGGTGTGGCGGGTCCGCGGGCACGAAGGGCAGCAACCGGACTCATGTGCGGCGAGGCAGCAGGCACGGCGGCGTCGTCATCTCTGTCGCGTGAGGAGAAGAGATCGAGGTCGAGTGGGGACTGCAGTCGAAACACAAAATGATCCATTTTGTTTATTCCTCCAAGCGTTATGCTTACTTGGAAGTGCATGCTGACGTGGCACTGCCCAGTCAGTTTTGACTGCGGTTAAAACCTCTTAGCCCACTCAAAACCGAGACAATGGTTGAATTTTGAACCTACTGGATAGTCGGGGGTGTATTTCGACCGGTTTTGGAGTTGACCGTTGTAAATCAAACTGAGTGGTTAGTTTAGAGTTGAAATGTGGATTTTTCTCATAGTAGATACATGCATAACCAAGTTAGGGCATTTCCTTATGACTGGTTAGTGGAGTAAAAATGTGATTCTACTCCTCTCACCGACACCTACCCGACCTTTATCTGTTGTAAGGGGGTAAAAAATTTACTCGGTCCCCAAATTTCTCCCTAAATGTACTCCATCTGGAGGCGGCTGAGTATAATTTTTCTTCACACAAAGACCTCCTCATGGCCGGCCGGCGACTCGCGTGGAGCTCCCATGGCCTCGCCTGCGACCCCTGCCTGTACTGCTACTGGTACGGCCACTACGTGCTGCTGCTGCTGCACGCCGCTGCTACGTGTTGCTGGTGCTCGCCGCCGCCGGTGCGTGGTGCCGCTCTTGCTAGCCGCCGGTGCACACTAAGGGTCCCATTCTTCATTCGGACACATCAAATTGGCCCAGAGGAATGTAATGAGTCGGTTCCTCCAAGAGAGCTTCGAATCGCTTTTCTCGTACTCCCTCCGTCCGAAAATACTTCTCATCAAAATGGATAAAAAGAGATGTATTTAGAACTAAAATACGTCTAGATACATCTCCTTTTATCCGTTTTGATGACAAGTATTTTCGAAGGAAGGGAGTATGCAGCAAGGATCCGTCCACAACAAGCTTCATTGCAGCAAGAGGTCGGCCTCGTTCGCTCCAGCAGCAACGCATGCAGGGGGATTTCGACGTGGGCGATTATGGCATTCCTGTTCTCTGTCATTGCAGCTTACTGCACCTCCACAACAGGTCGAAAGCGGCGGTTGGGCGCAGGCGGAGCAGGTCGCCGTCGTTCAACTGCAATGCGCACTACTAGGAAATACCTTATACATAGATGCTTAGCAATAGCGAGCGGCATATTGCCGCGCTACTGCTAATTAGTAGTAGCTAGGGATATAAAACCGTCGCTACTACTAAGTTGATAGCAGTAGCGTGGGCTATAAACCCACTCTACTACTAAGTGGTTTTCATTGTGCTCCCCATGACAGGCCTTAGAAGTAGCGAGGAGTATAAAACCCGCACTACTACTAAGTTGATAGTAGTAGCGCAGGCTATGAACCGACGATGCTACTAAGTGGTTTTCACCGTGCCTCCATGTCAGGCCTTAGTAGTAGTGAGGTGTATAAAACCCACGCTACTACTATGTACAGGGTCTTTTAACAGCCCTGAAATCTGCATGTCCTCCCCCAAATCCGTTCTATCTCCCGTCACTCTTCCTCTCTCTCTCCATCAGCTCTTTCATGGGGCTCCTGCCCACTCACGCCTCCTCCTCCATGGTGCTGAAAGAGGCCTCTGTGACACGCCTCCGGCGTCCAGGAGCTCGCCAGTATTTCCCTGCGTCTTCCCCTGCCACTATGTCGGAGCACGCCACCACCGACGACGTCTAACCCTGTTTTCCCTCCATCTCCTTCGTCTCTCCCTTGTTTCTCTTTTTCTATCACCCCCTCTGGTTTGACTCACCGTGCACGTCCATGCTCGTGCAGGTCATTGCCATGGACCACCAGGAGCTCTCTGCCTTGGCCACGAAGAGGAGGCCCACACCGTCGCCTTGCTCTACCGCCGGATCCTGTCCCTCTCCAGCAGCCTGCGCGGGATCTAGTCTACAACTGCCCATCCGTGCCTTCGGCAACCCTTATCATCGCTGGATCAGACCATTGCCTGCCATTCATAACACGCAGGGGTTCGAGATTCTTTTTTGTTTTTGAAATTAATAGTAGTAGCGCGGGTAAAAGACATTCGCTACAGATAATTAGTAGCACGGGTACCCGCACTACTACTAGCTATTTAATCCGCGCTACTACTAGGCTTTTCCTTAGAAGTGGCAGGGAAGAAGCTAGTGACCATGAGCCTGGTCGTCTTGATGGCAAACAACGCGGCTGTGAGGGCGGTCCTCACGTCCGTCAGCTTGGCTTCGGCGAGCTCAATCCTTGCGCATGCACCCTCGACATCGGCGCTTCGTATCTCACATGCGAGTCGCCGTGATCCCGTGTGCCCAGTTGCGGGTGAAGCAAATGTGTTCGACGCCCTAGTGTTGTCCGGCGTGCTCACTAGGTGTGACGTCTTGGTCACCATCATTGTGGGGCGCATAACAGGTGTTTGATGAAATGTAAGAGCCAAAAGTAAGTTTTACTCCGTTATATTTAGGGGTCGGTTAGGTTCATAAAAAATTAGTGGAGTAAAAATAGTCCACTAAGGTTTTACACCATCGAATACTCCAATATTTTTAGGGGGGCGGTTAGAAATCCCTTACCACATCCAAAAGTAGTCTCCAATTTGTTGGGTTTCAACCCTATCTCCCAGTTAAGGAAGTCAAACTTGGATGGCAAGGAAGAGGTAGTCTCCTTGGCTGGCAAGAAACGTGTAGAGTAGCTCCCAAGTTTGAAGTAGTCTTCAAATTTTGTTGTACGCCCTATAAAAGGGCATGTACCCTTATTTGTGAACTCATAAGCATTTCAGCTTCAATGTAATCCTCATTGTAGCTCATCCTCTACAAGTAAGAGCTACCTGCCCAGTAGTTTGGGCGAACAATTGGCATCAGAGCCCGGTAGCCATGGCTGGTGAGGGAGAGCAGTAGCTTCCCGCTTCGATAGATCAAGGTGGCACTCGTCACAGGATGGCTCCTAGTCGTCGCCTCCACGGGAGTGGCAATGGCGCAGCCTGTCCAGGCGCGGCCATAACGTGATGTCGTGGATAGAGATCGTGCGCGAGACCGCATGTGGAGGTGTCATGCGTCTCACCTTCCTGAAGCTCACGCGCTCGAACAACAGTGAGTGGGCGCTGATCATGGAGTGCAACCTGCATGCGGGGAGTCTCTGGGCTCTCATGAAGGATGACACGGTAGAGAGAAAAGGAGGAATACAAAGTCATGGCAGCGCTGATGTGCACCACACTGACAGAGATGCACCGCACGCTCGCGATGAAGGCAAGTTCCAAGGAGGCATGGGAAGCCATCCAGACCCAACACCTCGATAGCAACCACATGCGCGAGCCAAACACGCAGAAGCTGTGGGTGGACTTCGAGAACATCACTTTCAAGGAGGACGAGCTCGTTGATGACTTTGCGATGTGGATCTCAAACCTCGCGATGCAGCTCTGCGGGCTCGGCAATGCCATGGACGACGTGTGAGTCATCTAGAGGTTTCTCTACATCATCACACCTCGCTTTGCTCAGGTAGCAGTCTCCATCGAGATGTTACTTGACCTAAGAAAGCTCTCCATCGTGGAACTCGTCGAGGACTGCCTCAAAGACAGCCTATAACTGATTCACTCAACTAGGCAAATACCAAACTTATTATTGATTCCTGTCATTAACAAATTTTATTTGTATTATTGAAATGTGTTGGGAATTGAGTGTTGCCAAGAACTTTATTAGTAAGAAAACAAATTTATGGTAGTGCAAATTAGAGATGACATTATCACAATGATCAAACCTAACTACATATTTGCTTGAATTATGTGCCTACGATTTCAAGAGACAAATCCTAACTAACCTGACTACATATTTTTAGGGGTCCCTTGATGATGAAGATGAAGACATGGAAAACAATAATGGGTTTCCAGTTAGCAACTTTAAAAAGGAAGAAGCCAATAGATGGATAGAGGAGCATCCTCTTGTTGGACGCGAGTCGGAGATAAAGGATATTGGTCTAAAAGTAATTATGGCGCGATCCAGACACCAGCAGGTTATGTATGTGTGGGGAATAGCTGGGGTCGGAAAGTCGGCTCTCGTCAAGAACGTGTTCTGTGAAAGAATACTTAGGGGCAAACTATTTGAGAAATATGGCTGGGTGGATGTGTCACATCCTTTCAATTTATGGGAATTCTCTCAAACCTTACTTTCGAATTTTGGTTCTGAATACCTTCAAGACAGCCCGCCTGCGTACTTGTATTTGATGGGAAGCAGAAATCCCATTGCAGAGTGTTCTGAGATTCTGAAAAGGTATAAATGCCTGGTTGTTATTGATGGACTGCAGTCCGTAGAAGAATGGGGTCTCATAAAAGATGGCTTGGTATCTGGTTCTAATCAACAGAACGTTATCATCGCTGTGACAACAGAACAAGAAATTTCCTATCATTGTTTTGGAAATAGGGGAGCGTTGGTGTTTAATGTGAAAGGTCTTGAAGCTGACAAAGCCATTGAACTCTTCGAGAAGGTGCATTTTCCATAAGAAAACTTCAGTTTTGCCTATAATTCCTTGCATGCGTATTTGAATTTTTTTGACTCACAGAGTATGATTTTGTTTTATTCCTCCAGACAGGGTATTATATTATGCTAACCCTTTTTTTGGCCTTCTCATATTGTCAACCACAAAATTTGTATTACTTTGTTTTATATTTTACTCTAGTGTTTTACTTTAATAATAGTATTTGTGATTTATATTATACTAGTAACCGTATACGTGCAATATACGTTGATATTATTTAGGATATGAATTGCACAATGATATTTGGTAGGATATTAACTATAATCGATATTAGGTAATATATTAATTGTGTGTTGAGATTTGGCAGAAAATTAATTGTGTGAGAAATTCATGGAATGTCATTGAGTCATGTCACTGAGTCTAAACATGTTTATAAACAATGGTAGTGGTGGATAATTAGACATTGGTGATTTAGACCATTAGACCAGCTAGCATGGTTCAATGGACGAGGTGGTTTTGGTTCTCCGTTCTAAGTGTTTTTATAGGGTTATTAATAATTAGTGGCGCGTGAGAAGTGATTGCTAAATATATTTAGTTCTGAATGTGTTTAGCATTCAACATGAGAGCATTGTGGACCATGGGATGGGATATGATTGTTTTTCGAACAACCGCTCTTCGTGTTTTCTTAGTTCTAGTAGATAACCATGGGATGTACTATGTCCTTTTTGAAAGATTTATTTAAAATGTCAATTGTGTACGTGATTTGTTATGTCTATAAAGCAATAGCCTGATCTGTTATCTCACATTATAAATCAATTTTCAGTAGTTTGTGGCATGCTAGGTGTCTATAATATCAGAGAGTGGAGCATCTCCAGCAGCTTCCCATTTCCCAATGAAAACTTGTTTATTCAAGCTTATGTCAGAGTTGCCATAAACAACTAAAAGTGCCTTGCAATTTGCAAGGATTTGCCGTGTGTGAAATCAAAAATTGCCATGCTGCAGGAAAAAGTTGCAAGCATTCGTTGTCGATCAGACAGCTGCAAGGCCATTTGCTGAGAGGCCCTAAAAATCTGACGTACGTTGGCTATCAAAGTCCATCTTTTTTAGGTGACAACACCTGAAAAACTCACCGTTTTTCCGGGGAAGATGGGTCTCTGCTTGCCTTGCATCGCCACTAGCCGCCGCACGACTCGCCAGAGGTGGCCATTGACCTGCCCGCCGACGGCCAGCCATTGCACCACCACTGCATAGGCGCCATGTGCCACCCGCCACCATGCCGCGCGGCTGCTTCTTGGCACTAACCCCTCCGCCGTCCCGTTGCCCGCCAACACGTCGTGCTCGCCGCCGGCTGCCCATGTCGTCGCCCCGCCTCGCCAACGGCCAACCGCGCGCCGCTGCCCCCTGCCACTACTCGTCTCCACCGCTGCCTCGCCGGGGACCATCCCATTGTGCCTCCGGTCAGCCGAGGTCCACTGCTGCCTTCCGTTGACGCAAGAGACAAAGCGAAGAGAAATTAGCCACTGACACGTAGGGCACGGTGTCAGACAAAGTACAGGAAAAGTTGTATATATATGGGGGTTGCTACGACAACACATTGCGAAAGCAGCACTTATAGGGGATTTTTTTTTTATTTGAGGAAGCTGTTGGAGATGTTGTAAGCTCTCTTGTATATTGATGACTCATTGAATGCACTACCAAGCCACAGGAGGCCAGCTGGAAAGCAAGTTTAAGTTTTAAGAACAATTGATAATGCTAACATAATAGATATATACTCCCTCCATTTCTAAATATTAGTCTTTTTAGAGATTTCAAATTGACTACCACATACGGATGTATATAGACATATTTTAGAGTGTAGATTCACACATTTTGCTCCGTATATAGTCATTTGTTGAAATCTCTAGAAAGACAAATATTTAGGAACAGAGGGAGTAGCATACTTGAAAAATAAATAAAGAATCTGTGTTGGCTAAGGTTCACAGTAGCATTTTTTGGTACTGTCTACCCGTATGATTATTGATTATGGATACAATATTTATATTAAATAAAATACTATTAACAGTAGCATGTTTCTGCACTGTCTACACACATGTCAATGATCCCCAATTTTCTAAGATTTTACCACAGCTATTTAGATGTATTCAAACAGTCTGTTGTACTCATGGGGAACTAGAAAATTGATATATTATTGCCTTTTTACGTCATTGCACTGTACATAGCATTAAAATTAATTGAAATGATGCATTGTATCTAGCAAACAACATTAAAGAGTAGCGTAATTTGATTTTGACACTATCTAATGTAAAATTGATTGAATAACAGGTATCCAGGAAGAAGATTGGAGTCGTAGGGCTACCAGAACTTACTGCAGTATGTGGTGGACTTCCCAAAGTAATAGTTGAGATAGCTGGATCAGTCGCCAAATACACGGATCGATGGAACTATGTACTTCCCACCTTTAACAGATTTATCTGGGAGCTCGAGAACAACGGCGAGTTTCACAGTCTGAAGGGTCTATTTAGTTGGATGAATTCGCACTTGGGCAAATGCAGAGATTCTCTCAAGCCATGTATCCTATATCTACCAATTTTCCCTCGAAACTACATCATTCGGCGGAGACGACTGATAAGGCGGTGGATTGCTGAGGGTTACTCCCAGGACAGCTATGAAGAATCTGCGGAGATGACTGCGGAGAAACAATTCTATGACCTCTTTGATCTGAGTATAATTCAGCAGCCAACTGCGCTGAGTTTGGGTGACACAAGGATGACCTTTTGCCAAGTCAATGGCTTCTTCCGTGAATACATTGCCTCACGCCAAATGGAAGAGAATCTTGTGTTTGAACTCACAGGCGGCAGTTGTGCAGTAACCACCCAACGCACAGGCCGTCACCTTGTGATATCAGAAAGCTGGGTCAGAGATAGAGTTGTGTTTGAGAGCACTGACTTCTCTCGGCTCCGGTCACTAACAGTGTTCGGAAGATGGGAATACTACTTCCTTTCTGAAAATATGAAGCTGCTTCGGGTGCTTGATCTAGAAAATGCATCAGACGTAGAGTATAGAGATCTCGAGAAGATGGTGAAGTTGATGCGTCGCCTCAAGTTCCTCTCACTGCGAGGATGCGGTGCAATCTGCGATCTGCCAAGTTCGGTAGGTGATCTGAGGCAGCTCCAGACTCTAGATGTCAGATACACCTCCATAGTCACTCTCCCAGCGAGCATCACCAAGTTACGCAAGCTGCAGTACATCCGTGCAGGCACCACCTCTGGCTCTGAAGCAAGAAAAGCACCGGCACCAAATCATCTAGTGCCCCGGCTGTCCAATTTCTCAAGTGGTCGTCACCTAGTTGGTGTTGTCGTACCTCGAGGAATCTGGAAGCTGACAGCGCTGCACACGCTTGGTGTTGTGAATGTCAATGCTTCAGGGAATAAGGTTGTCCTAAAAGAAATCCAGAAGCTGAACCACTTGCGCAAGCTCGGGGTGTCTGGGATCAACAAGAGTAACAGCAACAGGTTTTTCCTCGCAATCTCAGATATTGTCCATCTGGAATCACTGTCAATGCAACTCGAAGACAACAACCAAAATTGTTTGGATTTTATTCCGCTGCCTTTGCAGAGCCTGCGGAGCCTTAAACTTTATGGGCTTGGACACCGGTTGCCAGACTGGAAAGCACAGCTCACCATGCTCACAAAGATGGATTTGGAAATAGCCAAATTAACAGAAGATCGTGTGTGCGTGCAATCGGAAGGTGTTGCACTACCAGAAGGAAGAAAGGAACCAACTAGGGGTGTCGTCAAGTTCCTAAGCGAGCTACCTCAACTGTGTATTCTACGTCTTCATGTCCATCAACTTCAAGACAATCAGCTCGATGTGTCTATCATTTATTATGACCAAGAGGAAGACTCTTTCAACAAATTGAAGATCTTCGAGATTGCTTGTAGCTTCAGCGCAAAGGTTACTTTTGGAGAGAAAACAATGAAAAAACTTGAGCAGCTCAAGGTTGAATGCTGCAGTGGGTCGACTTTCTTTGGCCTGGAGCATCTAGCTGAACTCAAGGAAGTATTGCTTAAGGGTCGTCCAAGGGACCAAGAACTGATGTCTCATCTCAACACAAAACTTGAGAACCACCCAAAGGTAAAGAAACCTGTTGTGAAGCTGGAGGAGCAAACATCGTCCTCCTGATCAATCCATATATAGTTCAAGGTGGCCATTATTATTGTTTTTTCTTTCATCTTAATCTTATTTTCTTCATGTATGTGTTGTGTACGGGCGAGCTGTATCATGTCAAAGCACTTCTTAATTATTCCCACCATTTCCTTGTTTTTTCCTTTGAGAGAGAGAGAGAGAGAGCTGGATCATCTTGTAGTGGTATTATGGATCTGCAAATCGCTGGATGGATTTGTATATTTGTGATATACATTTTATAATCAGAAACAATTCACTGGGTGTATTAATATATGCAGAGGCAACATATGCGTAGAAAGCATATCGGAACAGCTTTTTTCGAAAAGGGGCGCTTTATTTCTTAAAAAATTTAAGCATTACACCCGGCTTCTGCATTACTAAGATGCACACAGCCAAATAAGGTCTTCTCATACAAATGAAAAATAAAAAGGCGAAATACAAAAACATGAAGAGTCCGTATAATGCCTAAAGCGGAGGGGGGTCAATCCTAAGATCATGCTGCCACCCATATTGGGTAGAAGTATCCCTCGCCGTAGCCTCTAATCGTGTACGCACCTTCTTAAACATGTCTCGATTCTTCACGCGTTGTAGAGGAACCATAAACGAAAAGTCCCGGTACATCTGAACAGATATCGGAACAGCTCTTCTGGACGCACAACAATAATCCAAAATAGCCGCTGCAAGCAAAGTTGGGACTAGTGTATTCGAGAAATTTTGGAAAATGTTTTGAGAGGCTAAACATTTGTACCCGTCATTTCATTAGTTCAGTCTGCCTATCGTTGAGATTTTCCTCGGATTATCTATTTATTAATTTCCTGCGGATTACTATTTTTTTTGGATCGGATTACTAATTTTTTTGCAGGGATGCGGATCATTAATTAATTGCAAGATGTTACAGATCTCGTCACTCGATCCTATCCAGCAAGAAAAATATAGGTGAAAGATAGAGAAAATGTTTATGTACCAAGGCATTTCCAATTGCTCTTGATGTCATCAACACCAGCAAAGTGAAAGCTCCGCATCAAGTGCACATGAATGACGACATGAGTCAAACCAACATCAGAGAATTTCCATCATGATGAGATATACACTACTAGAGAAAACCTTATAAACAGAATCTTAGCAGCAGCGTGGTTTAAAAACAGACGCTACTGCTAATTAGCAGTAGCGGGCTTCAGGAAACCGCGCTACTAACAACTTAGTAGCAATAGCGCTATAGGTGAAACAAGCGTTACTACTACAATTGCCACCGCGTTGCCTCCAAGCTAGATATAGTAGTAGCGCCCTTCTACTGGACGCGCTACTGCTAAAGTACTTAGTAGCAGCATTTTTCCCCAAAACTCGTTGCTGCTAAGTATCACCCCTGGCGACTAATTAAGTTTAGTCCCATACTACTAAGCGAACAAGATGTCTACCACCTTAAATATGTTACTTCTCAAACTATCTCGAGCACTTGTTCTTCATTGAACTATACATGTACAGTGAGGATTCATGTTGACTATTTAGATTCTACAGAAAAAACTAGTGCAGAACCGGGCAATAGCACCGGTTCGTAAGGCCCTGTAGTGCCGGTTACATAACCGGCACTAAATTGTGGTCACTAAAGCCCCCCCCCCTTTAGTATCGGTTCAGCACGAACCGGTGCTAAAGTGCAACCACGTGCACGAGCCAGCTCCGGGGCACGAGTTTTAGTACCGGTTGGTAAGACCAACCGGTACTATAAGGTTTGGGGGCTTTTAGTTTTATGATTTCTTTTCATTTAATTTTGTGTTTCCATTTTAATTCTTTTTCGTTTGCTGGTATTTTACGATACTACACATTGTACATTATATATATATATATATATATATATATATATATATATATATATATATATATATATATATATATATATATATATATATATATAGAATTTCTAGTAGAACCAATCATGCATATATATATCATCAATGTCTCACAAATCACCATATTAATTAATTCACATATACACACATGTATAGCTATATACAATTTCTCCTACATATGCATGTTGCCTTGAGCCAGTGGCATTAGCCTAATTGGTGCCTTGAACACGATGACAATTGGAAGTGGTTTTCATGGGGCGATTATGGGTAATAGAATTCTCCCTTCGGATTTATGACCTGGTCGAGCAAAAATCCCGCTATTTCCTCTTGAAGTGCTTCTACGCTCCGTTTCTAGGAGCTTCTCCGCACCTCTTTGAACTGTTAAGAAGGAGATCAATATGCATGTGTATTAGTTGTGTGACTAGATATCGATAATAGTGTAAAAATTATGAATAGTGTTCTGACAAGCGTACCCATTCCTATCTTTGAGATCTGCTCCTTTTGGATGCCGTCATGCGAATGTTCTCGCAAACGCAGAATGCACACAGATCAGTCCCCTGCGCCTGCTTCAGGGCCTTTACGAGAATGGAATTTGATTAGATAAAAATTAATCAAGCATGATAATTAAAGAGATGGCAGCTAGCTAGCTAGCTAGTACTACTTAATTGCTTACCTTGGGTCGAAACCATTGAAGCTTTTGTTTCCATTCGCCGGGCGTGACGGCGATGAACCTTGCCCAAGCCCTGCCCGCCGACAAAGAAAATGAATAAAGGGGTTATTAAATAGTTCATATCATGAAATGACGAACTAAATAGGCCGAGATATATAGTTAATAATGATTGAAATTACCTGTTGACTATCCCATACAATATGTTATAGTCAGTTTTTTCTGAGATTAGTGAGTCCAGTACTTCAATTGTTCTGGCGTCAACTTTAATGATACACAAGACCCAGTGAAATCTGCATGCACACACATTTGCATGTCTTAATTAAGCGGGCATATGTAAGCAAAAACATGTAGCTAGCTAGTAGGCAAAAACAGAGAATTTGTAGTACAAGACAGTGTGACTCACTGGAAGTTGTAAGGAAGTAGTATATCTTCATTGTATTTGAGGCGCTTCAAGAACTCTAGCATGCTATCCTCTACGTTCTTTTGCTGACGTTGATTTATCTTCCATGTGTATTCATTAACGGTGTTTGGGTCAATGAACCCAATGCCAAAGCGTCCACCTTTTCTCATTTCATATATCTTCATCCTACATAATACCACAGAAAAGAATATAGTGGGGATAATTACAGGTAATGACTGATCAAAAGGATCACTACAGCTAGCTTGAGACTTAAATTATAGAAAGAAATCACTTACAGACAATAGCAACTGACGATAGATTTGTCGAGTGCGTCTTGATTGTATAACTGAAACAGTTCTAAATACTCAACGGACACAGCTTTCTCATGGAAGTAATGCTCCTCCTTGACATTCACCATGGGGGACAATCGATCTGAAATCTTGGTAATGTTCATGTACCATTGATGCAATTCATACATTCTCGTTGGGAGGTTCTTGACCTTGTCTGGCGCGACCAAAGGTTGGCCCCGGACATATTTCCGTTTTATTTCATCCTCTCTAAGCAAAGGCATGGGCTCGATCTCGAGGAGTTGTCCAACAGTGATGTTGAGAACTTCAGCCTGCATTATATGCTCCTCCGTTATTACCACATTGCCCACCTCGAACGCGTGCACTGCTTTACCCACAATAATATTGGGCGACGATCGTCACACCTGTTGTTGCACAACAAGCGAGGGATCGATTATACGCTGTTCTCCCAGCTGGGAATGGTTTTCCGCATTTTTGGCAGCTGCTTCTTGTTTGCTCGATCCCGATGTAGACGTGCTCGCCTCCCTTTGTAGACGTGCTCGATTTAACTTCCTGATGTGGCGCTCATAGTCTGTGTCAACAGGCTTGGGAGCTGGTGGTTGAGCCATCGAATGAAGTGGTCAATCGCTTCCTCGTGCACTTTCTCCTTGGCGGCGGTGGCGGTTTCGGTGCAAAATGGGCTTCCACCTCGGCCTTCGATATGGCTGTGATTTCCTCCTCGGACCTGTCATAAGACCTCTGCGTAAGAGGCTTGAGGCTTGGACCATATTTATATCGGTTGCCTCCGCCTGTACTTCCTGTACTACCTCAACTCGTACCGCTATGCACCATAGCTGCGGGGTGTCTCTTCTGCGATTGCTAAGGCGGCGAAGACGGCTGACGGGGCTGAGTTGGACGAGGAGGAGTGGCTTGAGGTTGTGCCAGACTTGGAGGAGGAGTGGACGTCTGACGCTGTGGCGGACTTGGAGGAGGAGGATTGTCCTAACACTTTGCCGGACTTGGAGGAGGAGGAGTGGCCTGACACTTTGCCGGACTTGCTGGACTTGCAGGAGCGGGAGTCTGCTGACTCGGTGGCGGACTTCGACGAGGACTCGGCTGACGTGGTGTCGGTGGCCTTCGAAAGATGATGCAATCCTTTTTCCATAGGATGATACGATGTTTGGCCTCTCCGAGAAAGCGCTCGCCGTCACCTCCAGCAATGTCAAGCTGTAGCCCCGAATATGGTGGGTCCACCACGTCATCAACCAAGACACAAGCATAGCCCGCTGGAATCGGGTTGCAATGGAAGGTTGTCTCGGGGGGATTTGTGAAAGCAAAGCCGTCCGCCACCTTCATGGATATGTTCTTCATTTTGACATGTAGCTCGCAGTTAGTGTTCTCCGTGATGTCATCCACAGGGTATCTACCCAGCATTGCATCGTCCGGGACGGAACCCACGCTGCTTCTCGGCATGGATGAGCCGGTGCTATCCAATGCTGGATCATCCGCTAGCTGCTGCAGCTGCTGAGACCCCGTTTGATGGGTAAGCGAGTCGATCTGCTCCTGCTGCCGCTGGAATTTGACTGCCAATTCCGCTTGACTTGCTTCTAGGCCTTGAAGGCATTCATAGTCCCGCTTCCTCTGCTCCTCCTCCATCTTCCTCTTCTTCTCCTCCGTAATCTTCTTTCTCGCACGGGTTCTGTAGTCGGTGTTCCATTCTGAAAACCCCTCATACCACGGAATAGCGCCCTTGACTCGTGTTCTTCCCGGGTGTTCAGGATTTCCCAGGGCACGCGTAAGCTCGTCGTTCTCTCTGTTGGGCTGGAACAACCCCGATCGTGCCTCTTCTATTGCAACAAGTATCGCATCGTCGGCTCCCTTCAGACTTGCCCTCGTCGAAACATTGCCTGTCTCCGGGTCCAACTCCCCCCCATGCGCATAGAACCAAGTCCTGACCCTGGGGCCAGCTCTTAGTAGCCGGAGTGACACCTGCATCCTCCATCTCTTTCTCAGACTTATCCCACTTAGGCATTGCCACCGCATAGCCACCTGGCCCCAGCTTATGGAACTTATCCTTTTTTTCGGCATTCTTCTTGTTTATTCTAGACCGTTCCTTAGCTAATTCCGAATCCTTGAATTTCACGAAATCGTCCCAATGATCATGTTGGTTCTCTAGTGTTCCCTTGAATACTGGAGTCTTCCTTCCTCCCTTGATGTACTTCTTCCATTCACGATTCTTGTGGTTCTTGAATGCAATCGTCATCATCCTAAGAGCAGCCTCCTTGACTTTCTGCACATCTGCTTCTGTGAAATGATCTGGTAGGGTGAAATGTTCCATGAGAGTATCCCAAAGCAGATCTTTTTGATTCTTGTCGACAAAAGTAACATCTGGACGTGGCTTTGCTGGCTCTCTCCATTCTTGAAGTTTGATTGGGAGTTGGTCCTTCACAAGAACTCCGCACTGACGAACGAACTTGTCCGCAATCTTCTTAGGCGATAATGGTTTGCCAGTAGGGCTGCATGCCTCGATATTGTACTTTATGCCCGGCTTCAACTTTTTGTTCGGGCCTCGTTTCGTCATTTTGCCTGAAGATTTGCTCGATCCGGATGCTGAAAGAACAAAGATCGATTCGTTAATATATCTTCAAGTCATTTAAAACATGTGATGATCACCAGATGCCTGCTTATATAAATATATATACCTCGCCGGTCTTTGTTGTTTCAGGATCAACATGTCTTCGTGATCGTCATAATCGTAGTTCATGACTTCATCAATTCGGTCGTCGCGATCGAATATCATATCACCCTCTCTGGTGTTGTTTAGAAATTCGGAGCCGTCATAATCTTCTTCATTCTGATTATCATCTGGCCCGCGTATCATATCGAACATGGTCATTCTCCTCTCTCTGTCAAGATTGTTCGCCATAGCTTTTGTTCAACTAATCCAAAAGAAATATAAAACAATTTAGTATTCAAATTACATCGTCTCGAATAATAGATATAATCTCGAATACATCGTCTAGAATAATAGATATAATCTCGAATACATCGTCTCGAATAATATATAATATTGAATAGTACATCACTGGCTATTAGCTAATAAAGATCGAATACTACAGAAGAATCTAGGACACTCGTGGTTCCTCCGGCGCGGGCGGTGGACACCCAAAGAGAAGGAACCCTCACAGGATCATAGATGAAGTGAGATCCCCGAAGAAACTGCCACGTATTGGAGAACCTGCCGCCCTCTAACGCAACCATGTAGCGATGGACGTGCTCGTCCTCCTCCCTGACACGGCGACGTACCACCTCCGGCGGGGTCGGGTCCCTCCGCACCGAAACTGGCCCACGCGAACGCCACCAAACGAGATCAGGGTCGACGACGGGACCCGGGGCCGGGTTCCTCATCAAGCGGCGCGCCCCTCCAGGTAGTACCTCCTAGTGCCAGTCCGGCGGAGCCCAGTCCCAGACATGGGTCGGCTGGACGTCGTCGCGGACGGGTCGACGGCGAGGATGCGGGCCGGGCATCATCGAGAACAAATACTAGCTATATGACCGCAAAAAGTAACATTTTTTTAATGATTGGATTTTGATAACTAAAATTTCTAACATTTCTATATAACACCAATTATGCTAATCTAAATAATCTAAATAACACTAAAATTTCTAACATTTCTAACATTTCTATATAACACTAATTTGTAACATTTCTATATAACACTAATTTCTAACTGATTAAACACTAATTATTTCCATCTAACATGCATTCATACATATATAATAGTGAAAAAATAGTAATCTAAATAATCTAAACTAATTAAACATAAAAATACAGCATGTGTGTGTACTAATTAAACACTAATTATCTAAACTAATTAAACATACAAAATAATAATCTAAATAATCTAAACTAATTAAAGACTAATTATCTAAACTAATTAAACATGCTTGTGTGTGTATGGGCTCGGGGAGGGCTCACAGCGAGGCGACGGCGAGGCGAGGCGAGGCGGCAGCGAGGCGGCAGCGACGGCGAGGCGGCGGCGACGAGCGACGGGACGGGACGGCGCGACGGGACGGGACGGCGCGACGGGACGGGCCAAGGCGGCGACGGAGACGAGGCGGCGACGGGACGGGCGGCAACGGAGACGAGCAGCGACGGAGACGATCGAGGCGGCGGCGGCGATTTACGGAGACGGAAATAGAGGAACGAATGAGAGGAAAACGAAATTTTCGCACTCTAGCATATATAGAGGCACCTTTAGTACCGGTTGGAGTCACCAACCGGTACTAAAGGCCTGTTTTGCCAGGCCAAGCGGCGAAGCGACCCCTTTAGTATCGGGTGGTGGCACAAACCGGTATTAAAGTCTCTTTAGTACCGGTTTGTGCAACGACCGGTACTAAAGGGGGTGCTTGCAAGCAGCAGTCTTGATCTTGACAAGTTTAGTCCCACCTCACTAGTCGAGGGCTACCGCACCGGTTTATAAGCCCAGTCGGTAGCTCTCTCGAGCTCCTCTCCTAACCAGGCCTACTGGGCCTACCTGTCCTCTTCGCCTAGTGGGCCTACTGGGCCTATGCGTGCCTGCATCCTGGCCCAACGAAAGGTTGTGTCGCTAGTCGTATGCAGGCCGCTTTGGCCCAGTAGGCAGGCTTTTTTTTTTCTTAATTTTCTTTCGCTTTATTTATTTTTGTTTTATTTATTTTTGAGTTGTTTTTTGCTGTATTTAGAGTTTCTTTGTGAATATTTTTTCTTTAGGTACAAAAAATTACAAACTTTCTGTTAGTGCCAGTAGATTTCAAATTTGAATAGTTTAAATTTTGAATTATTTGAAATTTGTATGAATCACTAGTTTGTGAATAACTTAGCTTTGAAAAAAGTTTTTTCAGTGATTTTTTTCTTATGTTTAATATTAGTGTGTTTTATCATTATATTCAATTTAGTAATGCTTAGGTTATTTAAAAAAATGAAATGCCTTTGTAACAGTTCAATTTTCGTCGGAAACTCTGATACTTCGAAAGAGATTGTCCATTTTGTACACGAAGTGCATCCAGTTTTTGTCGTAACCCTCTCTAATTTCTTGCACATGCTATTTGTATGAAATTATGATACCATGCCAACTTTCAACCTTTTCTGAGTTCATTTGAATTGCTTTTCAATTTCAGGGTCATTTAGCTGGAAAAAAATCAGTAAATGCATGAAAAGAATTTGTTTGCACATAAAATTTCTTCGCGTTTCAAATGCCAAAACACATAACTACCCTAACTATTACAGACATTCCCTCCTGGGTGTGAAACACAGAAGAAAGTGATAATAGTGAAGCCAATCACATCCCAGATCTTTGGGTGTGAAACTTTTTCTTCGCGTGTGTCCCTTTGCGCCGTAACCATGGAAAATCTTCATCATTTAACGGGATGCTCGGGTCAATATTCACTGTGAATGGAGCAATTTCATCAAACTTTTCATAATCTTCTGACTTGTCTGTCTTGTCATCCACTCACACGATGTTTCTCTTCCCAGAAAGAACTATGTGCCGCTTTGGCTCATCGTACGATGCATTCGCTTCCTTATCTTTTCTTTTTCTTGGCTTGGTAGACATGTCCTTCACATAGAAAACCTGTGCCACATCATTGGCTAGGACGAATGGTTCGTCTGCATACGCAAGATTGTTGAGATCCACTATTGTCATTACGTACTGCGGGTCTTCCCTTACCCCGCCTCGTGTCATATTGACCCATTTGCACCGAAACAAAGGGACCTTTAAACCACGTCGATAGTCAAGTTCCCATATGTCCTGTATATAACCAAAATATGTTTCCTTTCCCGTCTTGGTTTGTGCATCAAAGCGGACACCACTGTTTTGGTTGGTGCTCTTCTTATCTTGGGCGATCGTGTAAAATGTATTAACATTTATCTCGTACCCTTTGAAAGTCATTATATTCGAAGATGGTAACTGGGACAGCAAGTACAGGTCATCTTCAATAGAGGTGTCATGCATGGTACGTGTCTGCAACCAGTTGGCGAAACTCCTGGTTTGTTCACGTGTAATCCAGTCATCAGACTGCTCCGGGTGTTTGGAGCGTAGCAAATTCTTGTGTTCATCCATATACGGAGCCACCAAGGTGGAATTCTGTAGAACTGTGTAGTGTGCTTCAGTGAGAGAATGTCCGTCCATACATATTATTTGTTCCCCTCCTAGCGTGCCTTTTCCATCCATCTGCCCTTATGCCGCGATTCAGGAACACCAATCGGCTTAAGGTTAGGAATAAAGTCAATACAAAACTCAATGACCTCCTCATCTTGATGGCCCTTGGAGATGCTTCCTTCGGCCTAGCACGGTTATGAACATATTTCTTTAAGACTCCATGAACCTCTCAAAGGGAACATATTGTGTAGAAATACAAGACTCAAAACGTTAATCTCTTCAAGATAGGTGAACTAGGACGTGCGTCATGATGTTGAAGAAGGATGGTGGGAACACCAACTCGAAACTGACAAGACATTGCACCAAATCATTCTCAGAACCTTGGTATGATTTCTGGATCGATTACCTTCGAGAGATTGCATTGAGAAATGCACATAGCTTCACAATGGCTAATCGAGCGTTTTCGGTAGAAGCCCCTCAATGCAACCGGAAGCGATTGCGTCATAATCACGTGGCAGTCATGAGACTTTAGGTTCGGAACTTTTCTCTGCCATGTTTATTATTCCCTTTATATTCGACGAAGCCGACGGTACCTTAATCTCGAGCAGGCATTCAAAGAAGATTTCCTTCTCTTCTTTGGTAAGGCGTAGCTTGCATGACCACGATGTATGCCGTCTTCTCCGTGCATATGTTGCTGGTCCTCCGTGCCTCGGTGTATCTTTTGTCTTCCCATACACGCCCAAGAAGCCAAGCAGGGTCACGCAAAGATTCTTCGTCACGTGCATCACGTCAATTGCGGAGCGGACCTCTAGGTCTTTCTAATATGGCAGGTCCCAAAATATAGATTTCTTTTTCCACATGGGTGCACGTCCGTCCGCGTCCTTTGGAATAGGTTGTCCGCCAGGACCCTTTCCAAATATCACCTTCAAATCCTTGACCATATCATGTACATCAGCACCAGTACGGTGGCGAGGCTTCGTCCGGTGATCCGCCTCACCTTGAAATGCTTGCCTTTCTTTCTTCACGGGATGCTGCTCGGAAGAAATCGGCGATGTCCTGTACACATTCTTCTTACAACTATTCAAATATATCTTGTCGGTATCATCCAAACAGTGCGTGCATCCGCGGTATCCCTTGTTTGTCTGTCACGAAAGGTTCTTGAGAGCAGGCCAATCATTGATGGTCACGAACAGCAACGCCTTTGGGTCAAATTCTTCCCCATGTGCTCATCCCACGACGCACACCTGTTCCATTCCACGGTTGTAAGAGTTCTTCAACTAATGGCCTTAGGTACACATCAATGTCGTTACCGGGTTGCTTAGGGCCTTGGATGAGCACGGCATCATAATGAACTTCCGCTTCATGCACAACCAAGGAGGAAGGTTATACAAACATAGAGTCACAGGCCAGTGCTATGGTTGCTGCTCTGCTCCCCAAAAGGATTAATGCCATCTGCGCTTAGACCAAACCATACGCTCCTTGCGTCATCTGCAAACTCCTTCCCGTACTTTCTTTCGATTTTTCTCCACTGCGAACCGTCGTGGTACTCTCAACTTTCCGTCTTTCTTACGGTCTTCTCGTGCCATCGCGCCGCCTTGGCATGCTCTTTGTTTTGGAACAACGTTTCAACTGTGGTATTATAGGAGAATACCACATCACCTTGGCAGGAATCTTCTTCTTGGGGCGCTCGCCCTCGACATCACCAGGCTCATCGCGGCTGATCTTATAGCGTAATGCACCACATACCGGGCAAGCGTTCAAATCCTCGTACTCACCGTGGTAGAGGATGCAATCATTAGGGCATGCATGTATCTTCGCACCTCTAACCCTAGAGGGCGACAGCCTTCTTTGCTTCCGTGCATACTCTCGGGCAATTCGTTGTCCTTTGGAAGCATATCCTTTATTATTACCAGCAACTTTCCAAATCCCTTGTCGATATACACCATTCTCTGCCTTCCATTGCAGCAATTCCATGTGGTGCCCAGCTTTTCTTGTCACCTACGCAATTGGGTACAACAATTTTTGTGATCCTCTAACATGCGCTGCAACTTCTTCTTCTCCAAATCACTTGCGCAGTTTCTCTTTGCATCGGCAATGGCTCGACCTAGATCATCAACGGGCTCATCGATGCCTCTTCTTCAGCTTCTTCCCGCTTTGCGGCTCAGCTTCTTCCGCATTACCGCTCAGCTTCTTCCCCATTGTTGTATCATCGTATTCAGGGAACCCATGGCGGGATAGCTGCCGTCGTCCTCTTCTTCTTCATTGTCTTCCATCATAACCCCTCTTTCTCCGTGCTTGGTCCAAACATTATAGTGGGGCATGAAACCGGACTCAAACAGTGGACGTGAATGGTTCTTGGCGAGAGTAATTTTGACCATTCTTACAGCCAGCACATGGACAAGGCATAAAACCATCCGCCCGCTTGTTTGCCTCAGCCGCAAGCAGAAAAGTATGCACGCCCTCAACAAACTGGGGAGAGCATCGGTCATCGTACATCCATTGCCGGCTCATCTTCATTAGACAACACCGAATATACCAAATTAATACAAGTTCATACATAAAGTTCATACAACACTTAAATGCAACAAACAAATAACTCTCTAGCTAAAGCATTTAAATGCAACAACAAATGCGATCAGGATCGCAACTAAGGTAACAATTGATCCAACAGCATAATGATACCAATTCTCACTATCGATGGCATATTTTCTAATCTTTCTAATCTTCAAGCGCATTTTCTCCATCTTGATCTTGTGATCATCGACGACATCGGCAACATGCAACTCCAATTCCATCTTCTCCCCCTCAATTCTTTTCAATTTTTCTTTCAAGTACTCGTTTTCTCTTTCAACTAAATTTAACCTCTCGACAATAGGGTCGGTTGGAATTTCTGGTTCACATACCTCCTAGATAAAAATATCTATGTCAACTTGATGGGCATAATTTGTCATAAACACGAAATGTAACGAATAGTATAAAAGAGAATATACCACATCCGAATCATAACAAGGACAAGGGCCGACGGGGACGGATATCAAAACCATGGCACTATGTATAACAAACAACGTACGGGTAAGATAATTATTACATGATTAACTATATATCCAAATCACACAAACATCAATTTTTATATAAAATTTCATGAACAAGAGGCTCACCACAAGGTGGTGCCGGCGATGGGACGGTGCGGGCGATCGACGGTGGTTACGATGGAGACTTAGAAGGCACTAAGTAAACCACACCTACATATGCAAACTAAGTGTTATTTTTGACCTCAAATTGCATATAAATCAAATACTAGCACATATATATATATTTCCTCCCAAATTACTAAACTCACAAATTAATAACTATATAAAGCATTGCAAGAGCTAATCTAGCAATGAGAGATGAAAGGACAAAGTTGCTAACCTTTGTGATCACTTGAATGGATGGGGGCCTTCAAATCTTGACAAATTTTGGGAAAAATGTGTGATGAGCTCGAGGGGAAGAGGAAGAACAGAGAGGAGAGGAGAGGGGAAAGGGGGAAGAACAGAGCGAGCTGGACGAAGGGTTTATATGCAGGAGGACCTATAGTACCGGTTCGTGGCACGAACCGGTACTAAAGGTGCTGGAGGGGGCCCAGAATGACAACATCCTGCCACCACCATCATTAGTACCGGTTTGTGGCACGAACCGGTGCTAAAGGTTAGCCACGAGCCAGTACTAATGAGAGCGGCCCGGCTAGCCGTTGGAACCGGCACTAATGTATACATTTGTGCCGGCTCTAATACAAACCGGCACTAATGTGCTTCACGTTTGACCCTTTTTCTACTAGTGAAGATCAATGATAATCAATGTATATTTTTGATGTTTTTACATGCTTAGACTTAGCAGTAGCGTTTTTTCTTGACAAAGCGCTGCTGTTATAGGTCTTAGCAGTAGCGCGCTCCCCGTACCCGCGCTACTCCTAAAGCAAAACAAAACACACGGCTCGGCCGCCCCCCCGCACGCTCATCTCTCAATCGTCCCCCTCCGCCCAACGTCGGCAGCTGCGGTTAGGGTTTCTCCTCCGCCACCGCCGCCGCAGGTAATGCTCCTCCCCCCTCTTGCCGCCCCTCCGCTGCTCCTCCACCCTCTCGCCGCCCACTCTATCGCTGCCCGTGAGCACTGGCCTGGCGCCTTTGGCCGACCGCCCTCGATCCCCTCGCCGGCCGCTGTCGTCGCCCCCTCTCGTAGGAAAGTCACCGGCCTTCCCCTCGTCAGCACCCTCGACTGAGGTCACCATGCCATCCCCCCTCCTCGACAGCACCCCCCGAGGGCGGCCCTACCTAGATGCAGCGAGAGCTTATGAATTTCATATGGATAACTAGATGCTTTTGTTTTTCTGTAATAAATTATTTTTTGCAAAATGTAGGTGCCAATTTAGTTGAAATGCTTTGGTAGGTGGTACCATGATCTGCTAGATATTGATTTTGATACAAGTATTTAGTTTGCAAGTGCTAAGTTAATCCCAAATAAATTCGCCACTTGTTTTTTTAATCAGTTATCTTAGGCAATAGGGGCCAAATTAGATGAAATGTGTCTTGGTAGGTGGTACCTTGATTTGGTAGATAACTTATTACAGATCTTAGGATTATACCTTTGGTAGGGGCCAAATAGTTTTTTCAGCAATAGGTGCCACTGAAATGCTTTCGTAGGTGATACCTTGTCATCTGGTATGTTACTAGATCTTAGGATTATAATTGTCCATCAAATTACTTCTCGCAGATGAATCTCTTCATCAAATTGAGAGCTTGTTGATTACTTTTTGGGATCGGGTTCCACTATGAAAATATAACTGAAGAAGTACCAAAAATAGCACATGTTGTTGTTTTTCTTTCCTGTGAAGATCATTAATCCTTTGCTCATATTGCTTTAGGAAAATGGTGCCACCACCACCTCCACCATGTCGACTGTGCAAGTCAAGGTGCGCTAGCAGCCTTGCAACTGGCAAGCTGTTCGTCATCTACTTCCAGCCGAGTTTTCGTCATGCGGCGGTAAGAAATTATATGAAATGTAACAACTATTTTATTTTTAGTGTTGGCATTACTGCATTGTGTCATTTTGCTTATTTTACACAGATCGTCCCATGCAATGTGAGGTTGAAATTCAACAAGCTGACAGGAGACACTGTGACATTTGAGGCTCCTGGGGGGCCGTACACTATGGAGGTCAAGAAAGAACGCAATATGTCGCGGATTGGAGGAGATGGATGGGCCCGTTTCCTCGCCCGCATGCGTCTTACGGGTGGTGAGTTGATCAGCTTCTCCTTCAGAGCAGAAAGACCCAAGCTGACTGTCATTTATATCAACCTGGTGGAAGATGATGAAGATGACGAAGATGATGAGGATGATGAAGATGATGAGGACCTACTCGATGAAGATGATGAGGACCCACTTCATGAAGCCATCGTAGCTCAAAGAATGAGGTTTAGCTAGGAGGAGGTGTCCAACCTGTGGGACATAATTCCGCCACGTGCTGACTTTGTCGGGTTACCATTCGTGACCCGCCTGACAAGTACCATGGTTGATCGACATGATATGGTATGTTATACTTACAAATGCAAATTATCCGATGAAATACTTTGTGTAGAGTCCAATGATATGATATGTTGTGTGGAATCTAGTCGATGATATGTTTTAGTGTAGAGTTCGATCACATGCTTATTAGTGTAGAATCTAAGAAACTATTAATAGTGTGGATAATCCATATATACTTATTTGCAAGAGTATGTGTCGTGGTTCTAAGTCTGACAGTAGAGTGGGGGTAGGTATGGAGAGGCAAGGTCCTAGCTATGGAGCAGTTGTAAACACAAGGGATGTACGAGTTCAGGCCCTTCTCGGAGGAAGTAACAGCCCTACGTCTCGGAGCCCGGAGGCGGTCGACTGGATTATGTGTGTATGGATTACAGGGGTGCGAACCCTTTACACTGAGGAGGGGGGTGGCTTATATAGTGTCTGCCAGACCCCTCCGGCCCTCAGTAATGCAGGGTTTAAAGTACATTAAGTCTAGGCGTTACTGGTAACGCTTCACATAAAGTGTCCTAAATGCCATAAAGTCTACTTAATTACAGACCGTCGCGGTGCAGAGTGCCTCTTGTTCTTCTGGTGATCGAGTGAGTCTTCATGGTCGAGTCCTTCGAGTGGAGTCTCTCTTGGTCGACTGGAAGGCCGTCTCTTCTGAGGGTGTCCTTGGGTAGGGTACTTAGATCAGGTCTATGACCCTACCCTAGGTACATGACTTCATCATTATCCCCCGAATGGATTGAGGTTTGAGTGAGGAAGGAGTTGATATTATTTCCGACCTACTTTTGCATTCTGGATATGTATCGCCTTGGACCAATAATCTCTTCGTTGATAATCAGCAACTTTTCTTCAGTCGCCTTGATCCATTCTTTCCTCTCGTCGAGAGAACTTTTGAACTTAACAATCTCCGAGCAACGGATCGCAGGAAATCTTTCGTTTGATAGGTCGATCTGCCGTTCGCGGATTTTGTGGGATCCGAATTTTGGGGAAGCGCGCGAAGCGGGGCAGACCGCGGCGCTCGGATGGGATAGGGCGTGGACGCCTTGATTCCCGTGCCACCTTTTTCGCCACGTATCGCGTACGCGCGACTGTTTCGGGATGTGATTGGATCGCCTGGGCCCACCTGTCATCCACTCAGAAGTGTTCTTATAAAGGCGCCCGGCGAGGGTTTTGAACAGTATCTCTCCATTCTCCCTCTGCCCTCTCCGCCTCCGCCCACTGCGCCCGCTCTCGCCTCCGCGCAATCGCTCCTCGTACGCCTCACCGGCGACAATGGTGAAGGAGAAGACGGTGGCGCTAGAGCGCGCGAAGAAGGCGACGGCGACGGGGAAGGCGAAGGCGAAAGGGAGAGCAACCAGTCGGAGCGGGTCTTCTTCGAGTTCTCGCCTGCCGCACGGCTGGGTCCAAGGGGATTGGATCCGGTCGACCATCACCGAGAAGGATCTGACGGAGATGGCCAACGAGGGTTTGATCCCACATGGGGCGGCGAGGCTCCCGGGGGACGAGTGGCAACCGCAACCGGAAGAGGGTGAGTGCGTTCTTCTGGCTACCCATGTCGACCGCGGGTTCTCTCTGCCTCCGAGTGTATTTTTCCGCGGTTTCTTGAATTTCGGGGCGCAACTCCACCACTTCAATCCAAACTCCATCGCCTACCTTGCTGCCTTTGTGTCCATGTGTGAGAACTTCCTGGGCTGCCGACCGCACTGGGGTCTGTTCAAGCACATATTCACTTGTCGTTCTCAAACAGTGAAAAAGGCGAGTCCAGATGACGACAAGACCAAGGTTATTCAGATGTGTGGAGGTCTGGGGGTCCAGATGAGAAACAAGAGCACTTTTCCGACCATGACTCTCCCCGAGTCAGTCAGGGGATGGCAGTCGACTTGGTTTTACTGCCAAAACGAGTCGACGCCGGGAATGTCGAGTGGTCTCCCTCCGTTTACCATGAACCAAGCAAGCAAACCCTCTCCTTTGAAGGTGCTCCCTGAGGAGAAGGCTCAAGTGAAGATGTTGATGGAGCGTGTAGTCCAGCTAGTTAGGGAAGGATTGACGGGTATGGACCTTCTGGAGGTCTTCCTTAGGCGATGCATCCAACCTCTTCAGTACCGAGGCCATTGCATGTGGCTGTACTGTGGAACCGAGGATGAAACTAGGGTCCATCCAGAATCAGTCGACGATGCCACACTGGAGAGGTGGATGGCCGCGGTCACTGGCAACAAGGACAACCCTCGAGGAGCCAGGAGGATTCCACCACTCGACCATTCTAGCACTCCAGACAAGGTATGCCCACTTTGTTTCCAATTGTAATCTTGCCATACTCATTCTTCTTTCACTGTAAATTGCCAAACTCCTCAACATTATGGTCAATACGTGCCACTAGTGCACGTGTTGAACTACGGTAACTACCATGGAGATACCTTGTAAGATTATTTTTTACTATTACAACATCCGTGCATCTTTTTGCACACTTCTAAAACTAGTACATCATTGCTAACTACGAAGTTATTACTATGTTTTTCAACAGATAATCCCGAATGATTGTGTGCCTCATCTGATGTATACGCGTGGTAGCCTTCATGTTTTGAACATACTACCAGGTCGTCCTACGAATCTCAACTGTCCATACCGGGTTTCTAAAAGAAGTGGAGACATAACAATCAAAGAATGGAGAAAATGTATGGACAGTCGTAAGGAGCTTCTTGGAAGCAATAAGCAGCGAAAGGCAAGAATTGGAGACAGGATGATCACCATTCTTCATAACGGAGAGTCAGGGTCTATATTGTTTTATGCTATTTTACCTTAAGGGTGTTTAGGTCCTACCTGATACTGATGATCATGTGCTAAGAACAATTATGTAGGGTTGGGTTCGATGACTATATATGAGGATGATGATCGTATGACTTATTATTAATAACGAGTAGAAGTTGTATGATGATGCATGATTAGTAGGACTTGTTATTATATATATATGATGATGCAATGATGCAAAAGCATGCATGAGATATGTTATATGAACATAGCAGCAGCGTTGATAAACAAAGCATGCATGATGTATATATGATGCATAACGTGTACAATGTGTAGTATCGTAAAATACCAGCAAACGAAAAAGAATTAAAATGGAAACACAAAATTAAATGAAAAGAAATCATAAAACTAAAACCCACCAAACCTTATAGTACGGTTGGTGTTACCAACCGGTACTAAAGGGCTCGAGCCCCGAGCTGGCTAGTGCCACGTGGTTGCCCTTTAGCACCGGTTCGTGCTGAACCGGTACTAAAGGGGGGGGGCCTTTAGTGACCACAAATTAGTGCCGGTTATGTAACCGGCACTATAGGTCCTTACGAACCGGTGCTAATGCCCTGTTCTGCACTAGTGTGCATCAGCTTCTGAAGTCCACTCGAACTTGTCTGCCTTCTTCATCAGTCGGTAAAGAGGCAATGCCTTTTCACCGAGTCGTGAGATGAATTGACTTAATGCGGCCAAGCATCCAGTAAGCTTCTGGACATCGTGCACCCGCACAGGGCGTTTCATTCGGAGTATAGTGCCAATTTTTTCTGGGTTAGCGTCGATTCCTCGTTCGGAAACGAGAAAACCGAGTAACTTTCCACCAGGAACTCCGAATGTGCACTTTGATGGATTGAGCTTGATATCATACCTTCTGAGGTTGGCAAATGTTTCGGCGAGGTCAGTCTGCAGGTCGGAACCCTTTCGCGACTTGACCACGATATCATCCATATATGCTTCCACATTCCGACTGATTTGAGTGAGCAAACACTTCTGAATCATTCGCATGAACGTGGCTCCGGCATTCTTGAGGCCGAATGGCATGGTGATATAGCAGAAGCACCTGAATGGAGTGATGAAAGCTGTTTTTATCTCATCGGGTCCATACAGACGGATCTGATGGTACCCGGAATAGGCGTCTAGAAAAGACAATCTCTTGCATCCCGCAGTCCAGTCAACAATTTGATCAATGCGAGGGAGAGGAAAATGATCTTTCGGGCAGGCCCGATTGATGTGCTTGAAATCGATGCACACTCGGAGTGAGTTGTCCTTCTTAGGAACCATGACGACATTGGCGAGCCACTCGGAGTGGTATATCTCTCGGATAAATCCTGCCGCCAATAGTCTAGCCACCTCCTCACCAATAGCTTTTCTCTTCTGGACGGCGGACCGCCGAAGATGTTCCTTGACCGGCTTTGCGGTTGAATCGACTCTAAGGCGATGCTCAGCCAGTCCCCTGGGAACACCCGGCATGTCAACTGGCTTCCATGCAAAGATGTCCCAGTTCTCGCGGAAGAACTGGATGAGCGCTTCTTCCTATTTCGGGTCGAGTGTTGTGGAGATATGGGTCGGAGCTGCATTGGGGTCGGTCGGGTGAATGTGGACGGGCTTCGTCTCACCGGACGACTGAAATGCTGACTCCGTGGCTGGCTTCTTGGCTCGCAGCAAATCACTCGGATATGCATTTTGCTTATATTCTTCAAACTCGACCGCTGTCACCTGGGAATCGGCAATCTTTGAGCCTTTCTGGAAACACTCTTCTGCCTTTTTCCGATCGCCAATGACAGTAATCACTCCTTTGGGGCCGGGCATCTTCAGTTTGAGGTACACATAACATGGTCGAGCCATGAACCGTGCGTAAGCTGGCCTCCCCAAAATAGCGTGGTAAGCGCTCTGAAAATCCACGACCTCAAACGTCAGCTTCTCTTTGCGAAAATGCTTCGAATCACCGAACACCACGTCCAGAGCTATTTGGCCGAGTGACTCGGCTTTCTTTCCTGGTATGATCCGTGAAAACTCATGTTACTGGTGCTCAGTCGGGACATCGGAATGCCTATTCCTTTCAACGTGTCTGCATACAATAAGTTCAGTCCACTACCACCGTCCATTAGCACCTTCGTCAGCCGAGTGCCTTCGACAACCGGGTCGACCACCAAAGCTTGCCTCCCAGGGGTGGCTATATGAGTCGGGTGATCAGACTGGTCGAATGTAATGGGTGTTTGGGACCATCTCAGGTAACTTGGTCTCGCCGGGGCGACCATGTTCACCTCACGGTTAATAACCTTCAGTCGGCTCTTGCTTTCCACATCCGCAAAGATCATCAGAGTAGAGTTAACATGAGGATATCCTCCCTCACTGTCCTCCTTGTCTTCGGCTTTGTCTGACTCCTTTTCCTTGTCCTTGGGCTGTTTACCTTGGAACTGCTGGATCAGGAGTCGACACTGGCAAGTGGTATGCTTCGGGTAGATGATATTACCCTCTTCGTCTTTCTTCGTGTGGATGTGACACAGCATATCCATCACGTCATTTCCTTCTTTCTCCTTCACCTTCTTGGGGTTCCAGGATCCTTTGGGTTTCCCTTTGAACTTTCCCTGAGTCACGGCCAGAGCCTCTCCAGGAGCTGCTGGTTCGGCCTTCCGCTTCTCCTTCCGACTGGTGTTTCCCTTCTCCGAATGACTCGGCTTGTACTTGCCGCTTCGGAGTCGGTCTTCCTCCTCGCTGTTGGCGTACTTGGTGGCAATCTCCATCATTCGACTCAGGGTCATATCTCCGGTCTGACCAAACTTCAAACTCAATTCTCTGTTCTTAACACCATCCTTGAAGGCGCAGACTGCCTGATAATCAGACACGTTCTCCACTGTATGATGCAAAGTGATCCATCTCTGAATATACTCTCTTAGAGTCTCATTCGACTTCTGCACACAAACTTGCAGCTCTGTCAATCCAGCTGGTCGCTTGCAAGTTCCCTCAAATGTTCTGACAAACACTCGGGAAAGATCTTCCCAAGTGTAAATGCTGCTTGGAGGTAACTGATTCAACCATGCTTTGGCAGAACCTTCCAACATGAGCGGTAAGTGCTTCATAGCCACCTCGTCATTCCCACCGCCGATCTGTACAGCCACTCGGTAGTTTTCAAGCCAAGTTTCGGGCTTAGACTCACCGGTGAACTTGCTTACTCCAGTTGCCAACCTGAACTTGGGGGAAATCACTGCGGCTCTGATAGCCCTGCTGAAACATTCCAGACCAGAAACATGCACTCGACTGCTTGTGGGCGCATCTCTGTCAGGGCCGCCTCGATGAGCTCTGTTTCGGTCGACCAAGCCTTGCACGATGATGGATCGCGCGTCGAAGCCTGGTTCCCGGGGGTCGACCGGAGCTCTTCGCCCCACACTGAGTTGATGCCTGTCATCTTGCTACCGAGGAGCGTGAGACCCACCTCTCGGGTGAGGAGTGGGCACTCGACGCCTATCATCACGATCGTATCGGTCACCATACTGGTCCCGTCGATTCTCGCGTCCTTCACGCCGCGGAGGCGATCTGGGGCTGTGAGCCGACTGAACCGTATTCGCAGCGACGGATCAACTGTGAATTCTGTTGCGTGACTGCGACACGGCTGAATTCTGATCTCCTGCTGCCCGGAGCAAATCTCTGATCTGCATCAAGCCTCTGCCAGCCTCTGACTGAGAGGGCTGAATGGACTCTGCTATACGGGTTGCAGCTGCTAAATTCTGAATCGGGGTTCGGTATACCTGAGTCGGCGGGAAGAGTTGACGTCGATTGGAGTCGGGTACTTGTTGCCGCGCGCGCTCGTCGAGTGCTCGCTGAAGGTTCTCCAGATGAGCGCGTTCAGCCAAGTTGGCCAAACGTGCTTCCTCCAAGGCGCGAGCCTCGGGGGTTTCTCCCGTGATGGGAGTATGCAGGGCATCCATGTTCCTGCGGCGAAGTTCTTCCCTCTGTAGGGAATTAAGTGGCTCGGGCTGATACTCTTCGTGGACTTGAGCGGGGTCGCCTCCACCGTCTACCCCGTCCTCGCGAGGGAAACCGGGAGGGCTGCGAGGCCCGTTGACCATCAAGACCTCTGCCGCTGGATCACTGCTATCACACTCGGATGCAGTCTCTACGGAGCCAGTCGACAGATCGAACAGGCCGTAGAGAGATTCGTCGGGCTCGATTGCCGCAACTTGGGTGGTGGCCGTCTGGCGAGCCACCGCGTGCCTCACCCACCGCTGGAGCCTCGACCGACCAGAGCGCTTGCGCTGGCGGGAGGCCAGGAGGGTGAACGATAGGGGAGTCGACCGATATGGAGTCGACGGTTGCCGCAACAGAACGCCGCGGACACATGCGCGAAAATGCGTCGCACCGCGGACGGGGAGCGCATCAACGTCGAGTGGAGCCTTCTGGAGCCAAGCGGAGTCGTCGGCGATGAAGGTGAGAGCGCTGAGACGGATCTCGCGGCCCTCGACCAAAACTCCACCAGCAACCATGATGAAAGTACTTGGAAGAATCGCAACTTCTCCAAAAATCGCTAAGACACCTGCCCCACGGTGGGCGCCAACTGTCGTGGTTCTAAGTCTAACAGTAGAGTGGGGGGTAGGTATGGAGAGGCAAGGTCCTAGCTATGGAGCAGTTGTAAACACAAGGGATGTACGAGTTCAGGCCCTTCTCGGAGGAAGTAACAACCCTACGTCTCGGAGCCCGGAGGCGGTCGACTGGATTATGTGTGTATGGATTACAGGGGTGCGAACCCTTTACACCGAGGAGGGGGTGGCTTATAGTGTCTGCAGACCCTCCGCCCTCAATGTGCAGGGTTTAAAGTACATTAAATCTAGGCGTTACTGGTAACGCCTCACATAAAGTGTCCTAAATGCCATAAAGTCTACTTAATTACAGACCGTTGCGGTGCAGAGTGCCTCTTGTTCTTCTGGTGGTCGAGTGAGTCTTCATGGTCGAGTCCTTCGAGTGAAGTCTCTCTTGGTCGACTGGAAGGCCGTCTCTTCTGAGGGTGTCCTTGGGTAGGGTACTTAGATCAGGTCTATGACCCTACCCTAGGTACATGACTTCATCAGTATGTGCGAGGCTATTTATTAATGGATATGTTTTTCTTACTCAGAAATTGGCAAAGAGCCTATCTGCGAGTTATGGTATCGAGCCTGACGAAGAAGGCTCAGCTAAACTACACCTTACTGCAAGGGGCTCCGTCATAGCCTGTACTTACCCCGTGGACACGGACAGTCGTTCACACTTAAACTCGGTTCGGTGGAAGAAATTCCTCGATGGCAAGAATCTTCGTGTTGGACAGGCCATCCTAATTACTATCAGGAACACCAACCGCCCAGGTTTGAGGATGATGATTGTCTTCGATATCATCTAGAACTACATATGTGTGTGTGTGGCTATATCATCTAGAACTACATATGATGATCGTCGTTGATATCATCTAGAACTACATATGGCGATCGTTGTCGATATCATCTAGAACTACATATGATGATCGTCGTTGATATGACCTTGTACTGCTTGAGGATGCATGTTGACTATGCATGAAATTATTATCTAGTACTCCCTTTGTTCCAAATTAATCGTCGTTCTTAAAACCACGATGAGTAATTTGGAACGGAGGGAGTACTACCTAGTACTTACAATGGTTTATGAATTTGATATCTAGTAGTACCTAGTGTCTGAAAATTGCAGCTTATTGGAACCGAGAGGGAAAGGGTGCAAGGGAAAAATGATGAAAGATATAACAGTAGCGAGGGACAAGGAAATCGCTACAGCTAACTAATAGTAGCGCGTTTCCCAAAAGCGCTGCTGATATCGTCAACAGTAGTAGCGCGGGTGCGGATCGCGCTACTACTATAAGTTAGCTGTAGCGCCTTATTAGTAGTGCGGCCACCCACGCTGCTGCTAGCCTCAAAACCAGCACTACTACTAGGGTTTTTTCTAGTAGTGATAGTGCATCTAACAAGACGATTGAATACATCAGTTTTCAAGTAAATCCTACCAAATCTAGATGAATATGAAAACCGAAAGTTGCGTCTTGCGTAAGTGAAGCAGAGATCAATGCTCTGCTTTCGATTTTTGCAGTCAGGCTCCTAGAGCAGAGCAAGGTCAGCCTATGATTGCATGGCATCTGAGGCCGATGTGTGTCGTTCAGCGGAACAGAACAGAGGGCGCCATGTGACGGAGAGTTAGTAACACAAGGAGAGCAGCAGGGAGGGTAATTGAGACTAGTAACATGTAACATGTAACACTTTCTTCAGCCGACACCACACTTTCTCCCTCGGAAGGCAATATTCGTTTTAAAACTACCTACCCATAGTGTGGAATAACTGAGACTAGTAAAATGTAACATGCATATGTTACTTGAGTCCCGCTTCTGCAGTACGACGCAGACACAACTAACCTGGGCTGGGCCGGGCCATCTGTGCTGGAAAATCCACAAACATAGTGCCCTGGATATAGGTATCCAACTCACAACCAGGGATAGAATGGCTCTCCTTGCTGGCCACTTCGGCCGTTTGCCTTGAGTGCAAGATTAGCAGTGCCGCGGTTAAAGAACTAGCAAAAGCGGCAACATTTAAACACCAATTAAGAAATACTAAAATGGGTGAGCGGATCTACCACACAAACTTCCGGGAGTGCATAACATCACCAGCCCAAAAAAGATTATTTTCTTTTAAATTTGGTATGTGAATTTCTGTTTGAGAAAGAAAATGTTTTTGAAACCCAAACATTTTCAAAATTTGTGTACATAGTTTTTAAAACTTAAAACTTTTGTGGAAAATGGTTCAGAATCTCAAATTTTTTTAAGAAATAGGAGCAAAATTGAGAACGAGAACATTTTTCAAAACTACAATTGTTTTTGAAAATACGAACATTTTCTGAAAACAGGAACAAAAATGAAAACATGGACATTTTCTGGAACTATGACCATGGCCTTCAAATGGCCCCAATTTTTTCCCATGCACTTGTATGACCAATTCAAGGCACCATGCCAAGTTGTTTTGATTTTCAATAAATTTTGCATTTTCTAGAGTTTTCTCGAAAAAAAAAAACAATAATTGCTCGGACATGTTGCAACTTGTATACAGTGTCAGAAATCGTTCAAACCTGACATAGATGTCTACCATGTGCATGCCCACCGCTTGCAAGTGGTTATTTTAAAGATATCTAAAAATGGACCATGTTCAACAGAGGAGTTCGGGTAGGCCAGAAAGTTCCACCTGAGGACACGTTGTCTTTTGACATCCATTAAACTGCCCCATTTTTTTATATGACATTGTATGACCAACTAAAGGCACCGTGCCAAGTTGTTTTTTTTTTGATGAATTTTGCATTTTCTAGAGTTTACTCGGTCAAAAAAGGTAGATATATAGTCGGACGTGTCACAACTTGCATATGGTGTCAGAAATCATTCAAATCTGACATGGGTGCCTACCATGGGTATGCTCACCTGCTTGAAAAATTTGGGGGGGGGGGGGTCATTTCAGTAATGCCCAAAACTAGACCACGTTCAATGAAGGGTGTTCGGTTGGCCAGAATGCTCCATCTCAAAGCACGTTGTTTCTTGACATACTTGCAACGGCCCCAAAATTTTCCATGACCTTGTATGACCAATTCAAGGCACCATGCCAAGTTGTTTAGATTTTTAACAAGTTTCGCATTTTCTGTAGTTCCATGGCCTTGTATGACCAGATGTGTCACAACTTGCATACGGTGTTAGAAACTGTTCAAACCTGGTACTAACGTCTACCATGGCAATGCCCACCTTCCTACAAAAGTTGGGGTCATTTGAAGGATGTCCAAAGTAGACCGACAAATGGTGTCCGACAGCCAGAACGCTCCATCTAAGAGCCTGTTGTTTCTCGACATCCTTAAAATAAGTTCATAGATTTGAAAAAAAAAGTTCACAAATTTAGGAAGAGGAAACAAAGAAAAATAGAAAAACAAAAATAAAAAAAAAATCCACACAAAAGCAAAAAAAAAACGGACTGAGAAGATGCACACTAAAAAACATAAAAGAATTAATTAGATACAACAAGTAAGTTGTCCTAGTTGGTTATAGTGGATGGAAGTAATCATAGAGGTCCATAGATTGTATCCTACTTCATGCACCGATTTTTTGAAGGTTAAAAAAGAAAAGAAAACAGTCCAGACCTAGGACGGAGGGGTGTGTGCGCCGGTTTGTGCGACGCTACTCCCTGTACAGCGGGAGTGCCTACTCACTCCTTTTTGCGTGGATGGAAGTAATCACGGATTTGGAAAAAAAAGTTAAAGGATTTGAGTGGCACCGTGCAGATGCTCCTCGGTGAGGTTCTCGGGGGGAGATAGGATGGCACAGCTTCGGATCGGGCTCTAGAGGCCTTCATCCCAAATGACGGCACAAGTTGGGATCGGCAGCGCTACATAGTGCTTGGAGTACTTCATGGCGACGAGGATGGCCTGACCAGTTGACGAGGATGGCGACGAGGAAATGTTAGAGTTGCTCTTACCCTTGCCTTAAATTTTACTGCTGCTCGTAAACTGTACCACTCCGACTAACCCCGCCCTACTCGAAATCCCCGGTGCTCCTCCGCATACGCCTTGATCGGGAGGCCGCTGCCTCGCCCACCCATGGCGGCCGAGGAGACCGGCCCCTCCGCCGCTGAGGCCACCACCCAGGTGCTCATCCTCCCCATCCCCTCGGTCACTTGGCCGAATCACATGGTGGCCCCACATGCCAGCCCCCACAAGGCCGACTTTATGGGCTCTGCTCTTGCAGCCTGATGCCCAGATGCACTTGACTCCAAAAGCCCAAAGTAGAGCATATCATGTTGCTAGTTTGGTTAGCCTGTGCCCGATTGATTTCACGTACACTGCGCTGTTTGGTTCGTGCAACTGCAGATTTGCTAGGGTCTACGCATATTCATATATAGATTTGGTAGGATTTACTGGAAGATTGATTGATGTATTCAATCGCCTTGTTGCCGAGCTTTCACTTTGCTGCTGTAGACGACACTTAGCCGTGCTACTTTTTTAAGTTCAGTACCACATTGCATTACGTGTTCAGTCTCGACATTTAAAACAAGTTCTCTATACAATAGTCCTAACTTTGCTTGTAGATGCTATTCTGGGCTATTGTTTTGCATCTAGAATAGCACTTATGATGTGCTTTCACAGATTTTGCCTCTACATATATGACGCGAAAATTAAATACTCGCTGTGAATTTCTTTCAGATTTTAAAATGTATGTATATCACAAACATACAATCCAACCATGGTTTCGAAAATCCACAATACCATTACAAGATTATTCAGCTCTCTCTCTCAAAAGTAAAAACAATGAATATGGGAAAGGGTGGGAATAATTAAGAAGTGATTTGACATGATCTACCTAGTTTGTAGCAGTATGCCACAACACTAGCACACAATACATGAAGAACTAACATAAAGTGCAACAAGGTTAAACTAACAGAAACAGTCAGGACGAAGCCGCTCCTCCATCTTCACAACTGGTTTCTTTTCCTTTGGGTGGTTCTCAAGCATTGCCTGCAGATCAGCCTTGAGTGCTTCATCACAGCTGGAGCCCTTGAGCAGGACTTCCTTGAGCTCACGCAGATGCTTCAGGCCAAAGAACGAGGACCCACTGCAGCAGTCGACCATCAGCTGCTCAAGTTTTTTCATCGTCTTCTCTCCGAAGGTAACTTTAGAGCTGGAACTGGAGCTGCAGGCAATCTCCAAGACCTTCATTTTCTTGAAAGAGTCTTCCTCCAGGTCATTTGTAATGATGGACACACCGAGCTCATCATTTTGAAGCTGCTTAACACGGAGATGGAGAATGCAGAGATTTGGTAGCTCGCTAAGGAACTTGATGACACCCTTAGTTGGTTCCCTTCTTCCTTCTGGTGTGAGCTGTCCCGACTGCGGGGAGACATGATCTTCTGTCAATTTGACTATTTCCAAATCCATCTTTGTGAGCATGGTGAGTTGCTCTCTCCACTCTGGCAACCGGTCTCCAAGCCCATGCAGTTTCAGGCTCCGCAGGCTCCCGACAGGCAGTGGTAATTGTATATCATCCAAACAAGCTTGATTGTTGTCCTCGAGCCACAGTGACAATGATTCTAGATGGACAAGAACTGTGATTGCAAGGAAAAACTTGCTGCCGTTACTCTTGTTGATGCCAGACACTCCAAGCTTGCGCAGGTGGGTCAGCTTCTTGAGATCCTCTAGGAAAGCCTTTGTTGCTGAAGCCCTGACATTGACAACACCAAGCGTGTGCAGTGCTTTCAGTTTTCCGATACCCCGAGGAACCACAACGCCAACCGCGCGAGGAGCACCGCTGCGGTTGGACGGTTGGGGCACTAAATGATGTGGTGCTGGCGCTGTCTTTGCTGTGGCGGCGGTGCCTGCACGGATATACTGCAAATTCTGCAACTTGGTGATGTTCACCGGCAGGGTGACTATGGAGGTGTGTCTAACATCAAGAGTCTGGAGCTGCCTCAGACCTCCGATTGAACTCGGCAGAAGGCAGATTTCACTGCATCCACGTAGTGAGAGGAACTTCAGGCGACACATCAACTTCACCATCTTCTTAAGATCACCATATTCTACTTCTGATGCACCCTCTAGATCAAGCACCCGAAGCAACTTCATGCTTTCAGAAAACATAAATGATTTCCAGTCTCCAAACACTGTTAGTGACCGGAGCCGAGAGAAGTCAATGCTCTCAAACACAGTTTGATCTCTCACCCAGCTTTCTGATATCACAAGGTGGCGCCCCGTGCGTTGGGTGGTTAAGGCACAACTGCCCCGAAGTTCGAACACAAGGTTCTCTTCCATTTGACGTGAGACAATGTACTCACGAAAGAAGCCATTGACTTGGCAAAACACCATCCTTGTGTCACCCAAACCCAACGCAGATGGCTGCTGGATTATACTCAGATTAAGGAGGTCACAGAATTGTTCCTCCCCGTTCATCTCTGCGGACTCTTCATGGCTGTCCTTGGAGTATCCCTCAGCAATCCACCGCCTTACAAGCCGCCTCCGCCGAATGGGGTAGTTTCGAGGGAAAATTGGTAGATATAAGATACATGGCTTGAGGGAATCTCGGCAATTGCGGAAGTATGAATTCATCCAATCGAACAGACCCTTCAGTTTTACAAACTCTCCATTGTTCTCGAGTTCTGGCATAAACTTATTATTTGTTGAAAGTGCATCTTTCCATCGATCTGTATTTTTGGCGAATGAACCTGCTACCTCAACTATTACTTTGGGAAGTCCACCACATATTGAAGTAAGTTTTTGTCGCTCTTTAATGTCACCCAGAGTGGATACCTATAACTCAGACAATTAAAAATTCAAATCAGTCAAGTTCCAAAATCGAACATACTGCACTTTCATATTATTTACTAATTGGAGGCACCATTTGAGCAACCATCATAATAAAAAAACACATAAAAACATTAGGAGCTACTGCCTCCGTCCCATAATATAAGAACATTTTTTTATTAGTGTCAAAAACGTTCTTATATTATGGGACGGAGGGAGTAAATTCCAAGGCTAGGATGGACCAAATGATCATGTGGAGTTGTATTTGTTTCCGTTGGAATCATATGCGTTTACGTATCTACAGTCATCACGCAAGCATTATTTGTTTGGGCCCAATATTCATCTATTTGCTTTGCATCATCTAGTTTCTCTAAATATTGTTCCAAAATCAATTTTCTATGGGAAATGATCGGAAAATTTTGTGCAGTATTGATAAATGCACAAAGACACAGCAGAGCTTCTAACTAGACTGAAAAGAAGCCGTGTACACTTTTCCTAAAAAAAACGAGAACAAGCAAAATTTAGAAATACAACTATGACTCTTGGCAAACACAGTACTTTCCAAAATATTCACTGCAGTACTTTTGTATTATGTTCATTTCCCAAGTGCGGATAAAAATAGCTATACATTTTGCGGCATGCTATGTATCTAGGATGCCAATATTATCCATTTTTTCACTTATTCAAAGCATTGCGCTCCTTGGCTCTGGTCCCGAGGCTTGAGGATCAGCTTTGAAGCCACATGGGGTAAGACATATTGTATGGCATCCAAGGTGTCACTAAAGCTACAAGAGAGCAGGTTTCTAAGATGCCAGATACCTAACATGCCTGAAACTTTAGCATTGAAAATATATTTGTAGAGTGAAGTTTGGTTATTCCTAGTTGCAGAATCAGCTAAGATATAAACTTCCATACTAAAGCTTTTATAAGGAGGTCATACAAATTCATTTACTTTGATACAGATACACTTTTTAGAAGATAAAATGTAAAAGAATAATGAAAGTCTACTGTGTCAAATAATAGCGCTTAATGAATTCAAGGGATGATATGAATTGTTGCACAAGGAGTCAAGTGTACAAACATGCATGGAAGGAACGAATAGTCTACTGTGTCAAATAAACAGAGCGAAGTTTAATTTATGAAAAGCACACCTTCTCGAAGAGTTCAAAGGCTGTGTCGGCTTCCAGACCTTTGACATTAAATACAAACTCTCCCTTATTTCCGCGGCAATGAGTGGCAATTTCTTGTTTTGATGTAACGGCGATGACAATATTCCGGGGATTACATCCAGATACCAGCTCAGCTTTTATGAGATCCCATTCTTTGGTGGATTGCAGTCCATCAATAACCACCAGGCATCTATTCTGTATCAGAATCTCACGACACTCGACAATGGGGTTTCTGCTTCCCATCATACACAAGTCTGCAGTAGTTTCACTGGCTACAAGATCATCAGAACCAAGATTGGAAAGTAAGACCCGAGAGAAGTCCCACAGATTGAAAGGATGTGATACATCCACCCAACCATACTTCTGGAATAGTTTGCAGTTCAAGATTTTGTCGCAATACATGTTTTTTACGAGAGCTGATTTTCCAACTCCGGCTATTCCCCACACCGACATAGCTTGGTAGCTTTTACCTCGTGCTGTAATTACATTTATACCAAGAACCTTCTTTTCTGACTCGCGTCCAACAAGAGGATGCTCGTCTATCCACTTCTTGGCTGCTTTCTTTTTACGGTTATCAACCATTGATGGCGTATTCTTAATGGCGGGTGCATTATTGGTTTCTTTGCCTTTGTCGACATCATCTTGAGATCCCTAAAAACAAGTACTTATGTTAGTATTACGATCGAGGGACTCTTATATTCCCTTGATTTTCTATTTGCTATACATGTAACCCGCCACGGATTAATAACATACAAGGCACTAAATTTTCCATCGGTTACAAGATATAAGGGGTATTAATCTTTTAGAAAGTCAAATTTCTTTTACTTTGACCAAGTTCAGAGCAAAAATATCGACACCCACAATATTAAACAAAAAAGTAAGGCAATTCATTTGATGACGAGTCTAAAAATACCAATTTGATATTCTGGATTTACTTTTTTGGAAAAGCAAACCTGTTAAGTTTGATCAAATTTGTAGAGAAATATATCATTATATTTGAAACAGAGTGATTAGTTTTTTAACAACACCACCGGCACAGCAAAGCGCGCCCAACCTTTCTAGTATGTACTAACAGCCAACTACTAAACAGGAGGATGTGAAACCGCATTGATTGCAACCAATCGTTAAAATGCATGTCCTGGCTGTTGAAATGTCTGTTTAAAATTACATATGCTGAGAAAAAAAAAACCTTAAATAACTGATGATGTTCTGGCTAGGCTTACCTTTGTAAAGAAGGCGTAAACAGAGTGGTCAGCTGATAGCTGGTTGAGATGCTGCACCTGGTATGGATGTCCCACAGACAAGCTTGCAACCTCGAATTGCTGGGTGGACAAGATGATGCAGCTGCCATTCGTCATGTTTGGAAAAAACCTCCTGATAGCATCCCAGTCTGCCATGGTGGACAGGTCCTCCAACACAACGAGGAACCTATTTTTCATGACAAGCTGCTCGAAATCCTTGAGGGAATCTCCTCCTTGTGCGGCCTCCATCTTCATCAGGACTCGCACACCACCTACAGACTTGCCGCGCTCCTCTTTGTAAGAAGTTGCATGGAACTGGGCCGTCAATGACCGGACGAACACGAGGGGATCGAAAGGGTGCATCAGCTTCACCCAAGCACGGCAGGCGAAATTTTCGCATGTTTCTTTATCAACGTAGGCGTTCCATGCAATGGATGCCAACCCAAGGCCCTCCCCACCTCCGGTGCCCCAGATGGAGATCACTCCGAGGTCTTGGTCTTTCTTGGTGAGCAGCTGGGTGAGATCCCATTGACGCCCTTTTTGGGTGGTCTTGAATGCAGCCTCGAAGAGCCTGTTGAATGCCGTTGGCGGTGCGACTGCCTCATCGCGGGAGGAAGCAACCGGCTCCTGCTTCTCCGTGGCGGTGGCGGACTTGGAGCCGGAGTCGCCGCCGATGAGGCAGTAGCGCGTGTTCCGGCTGCTCACATCCTCCACCCTGGCCTTGAGCCGGTCCAGCTCATCGACCGCCTCATCCAGCGGCAGCGGCCCCTGATCCACGCAGGGCCTGAGGAGCCAGCTCACCGGCTTGATCACGCGGAGCCACCAGCTGTTGTTCTTGTCGAGGTGGACGACGAACTCGATGCAGTCCTCCACATCGTAGGCGAGATCGCGGATCTGCCGCACCCACGTCCTCCCAACCGCATTCTCCAGGCGGTCACTGTCCGCAATTTTTAGGAAGGACTGCATCATCTGGAACTCGCCAGTGATGTACACCAGGTTACGCTGCGCGCTCTCCCGCAGCTTGGCCTCCTCCTCGATCGCCGCCTGGGCCTTGGTCAGCGCCCCGTCCACCACCGACTTGGCCATGCCAACCACGAGGTCCGCCATGGCTCCCTCTCGCTAGCTAGATCTCTCTCCTACCTTAGTAGCTTACTGTGTTTAATTTGTCTTCTCTTCTTGTCTAACTTAGGAGCTTACTGTTTTCAAGTACCAATGTCATTCACTTCCCACGCTTCTTGAAGGGGACAAGCACCACAGCAAATTGTACTTTTTAAATGTATATATGCTAGTGGTAGGATGTGTGATATGTACATAGTATAATCTTGGAGTAGAGGCGATCGATGAAATGATGCCCCACTAACATGGTTCTGTGCTGGCACTAATATCCTATATTGACGTGTATTGTCGCATACTCACATGCTAGCATTAGACAGAAATCATTTTCTCTGTAGACCTACAATTGTAATCAGCCTGGTAAGACTGACTTGATCAAGTCACCTGTTCTAATATCTTACAGTACTAGCTATATCATTTTATGCTTCTTTTTTTGCAGGTCATTTGTATGTTGTACTTGATGCATGGTATTGCTCGATTCTGCATTTTCTTGCCAAAAATGTCATCTGTAAACCTACAAATATACATATAGATCATTATTAGTAAACAAACTGACAGAAACTGTAGGGATTTCTCCATGCAGTGTCTTCTCTATATATTTTCAAATAAAAATTTTGTACAGGAAAATCCAAAAGGTGAGCTAAAGAACAAAAAAGTGTGCCAATGTAAAAGGGTTATCTGAAGTTTTTTCGCCTAGTCAGGTAGGCTTGAGTAAGCTCTCTGAGTGTGCTCTGTAAGTAATCCATTGTAACTCTTCCCCGAACTTGTGTCTGACATATAAGTTTTGTTCAATCTCCTTGAATGTGAAGTCATTGTGGGTGTTCCAAATCGCCCAGCAAACTAAGATAATAATATCTCGTGGAAAGAAACGGGTATTGATGTGTAGCTTATATGGAGAAAAAGGATCAATATTCTTGATTCAAAACAACTAGTCATTTGCCGATCAAGAGCTAACACAACTTAATAAACAACGGCTAATGACCTGTCATATGCTCAAGGAGGCAAAACTATTGGTCCTTATTGATTCAAGGGCCTGAAGAGCCAAGAAACAACTCATTTGAACATTGTTAAACAACAAAGGGACAATTAGCCAAAACCTGTGAGAGACGACTTGCAGGTCCCAAGATATTAGTTTAGCCAGGCCATCATGTTCGGTTATGCTGTAATTAGAGAGTTGTGCCGCGATTGGCTCAAATAAATGGCCTGTGACATGTGAGTTGTTGCTGATCCAAAATGATTGAAGATGTGTGTGGATCATGTCCTGTTCAAATCTGTTCATAGCTCATAATTGCTAGCTAAATTAAATGGCCTGTGGGAGTTTACTACTCACATTTGCACACAACTCACTAATTGCTGGTACGGTCTTATGTGTAATATACTAGGAACAAGTTGATCATCCAAGGAGGCAAGACTTGACATGCTCGACATGTTTTGAGTCATCGGGTCGTTAAAAAAATTGCATATCATCCTAATGATCTGTCATATTCCCTAGCAGGCAAAAGGTATTGGTACTTGCTGGTTCAAGGGCAAAAAGAGCCAGGAAACAACTCATTTGGACATTGTTAAAACAGCAATGGACAGTTAATTAGCCAAGACCCGTGAGATGACTTGGGGATCCTAAGGAATTCATTTAACTGGGCCATCACGTTAATCGAGCATGGAGCCTCTGTTGAATGAATCCCAAACTAGAGAAAGTTGCATCGTGTTTGGCTAAATTTAAAATGGGCTAGGACATGTTAGCTGTTCCTTGTGCAGAGTGCCTGAAGATGCGAATCATGTTCTGCTATAGGCTGGCCATAGGCAAATGAAAATGGTTGGTCGGAGTTTACTACGCCAATTTTGAATGCAACTGAACAATTATTGGCCTACGGTAGAATAAAACGAACAAGTTGATCATTTTTCATGGGGGACGAAGTTGATCATTGAAGGAGCATTCTTTAAACAAGCCCTAACTTGACAGCCAGACGTGTTCAAACTGTTGGGTTATAAATTCCTTAACCAAAAATATCTTCTTGAACATCTTCTCCTATGTTTGATGTACACCATACTTGTTGCATTGACTTTGCCATGTCTTATGTTTGTTTTGTTCCTTACATTTCTATGAATAATTCCATATTCACATGGCCTCCACCTCTCCTATGAAAGGTATGTTCACCCTTCAAGTTCAGATCTAATTATGAAGACATGGTTCTTGCATCATTCATTGCTACGTGTACCATTTTAGGTTAATGAATGTGTGTTTTGAATGGTTCCAAAGGTAATGACTCTGCACACACATCAAATTAGACAAGGGATCCTCCTTTAAACACATGTTATCCTTTGTACATCTTAACTTTGGAGAAAAAGTAACCACGACACTTAGAAAGCAATACTAGAATCCCATCGTACGATATGTCCCCAGAACATAAGATGAGGCATGCATGTAGCTTATCAATACTATAGATATGTTAGCTAGCCACCAAGGTGGTTGGTTGCTAAAGTGCAAAATTGGTTTCTGTTGATCCATTGTTACCAACACTACTTGACCGCTTTGTGGTAGCTATAGTATTTACAGTGGCTATAGTATAGTTGCTAAAGATATTTGGAGATCAATATTGCTATCATTGGTCACTAAAGGGCCTATCAATAGCTACCAACCACAACTTGGTGTATAACAGATAAAATCAATAGCCACCAAGCAAATGATGGTGACGAAGGGCATCTAGCGTCCAAGGGACACTTGTTTGCTAAAATTTTACAACCACCATATACATGGTTGGTGGCTAGTCATCTCAAGTAACCAGACAATGCTTGGCCACTAAAACAATCAAGAGACCAGCTACCTGTTGATGGCTTCACAACTCTTCCAACCAAAGGACTATGCACCTTGGTGACTAAAGGGATATACAACAATTACAATTTATTATCATAAATCACTACTTGAATATTCGAATACCAAACATTTGAATTCCATTTTACAATCATCTCACCATTATAACACACCTCACAATAAGACAGGCAACCCACAAATATCAAATCCTAAGAATTGTATTACATGTCTATGTAGACTTATGATCCAATGATTGTTATTTGAGATAGATATACATCCACAAGGTATTCAAGAAACTTGTTACAAATACAAGTATGCGAGAGATTTACTTCAAATAAGTTACATCAATCTATGTATTAAACAACTATACTCTCTCTCTCTCTCTCTCTCTCTCTCTCACACACACACACACACACACACACACACACACATCCATCTTTGTCGGGTTTCTGGAAGAAGAAAGCTCAGAAAGACATTATCCTTAACATGATTTGGAATCATAGTGGAAATAGACAAAAATAAAATGACCGTACAAGCAAAGCCACTGCAGCTACATTTATAGTCTACTGCTACTCCTGGTTATACCCATTTTTGCATGAAGTTTGTATACCATAAATTAGCAAATGGGTTCAAACTTGACTAACACTTTCCTAACTTATATTCATTCAACTTTGACAAAGGTAAATCATCGTATCAATGTCATTGTTATGTTGACAAGCCAAATCAAAGATTGCATTCATGCCAAAAATATATTATCTTCAAAACCTCCCGGGCAACCTCATCTAACTCCTATCCATACTCCATCCTCCCCTGCACAAGCACTCTGCAAGTGAACCAAATTGGTACTACAAATTTGGGGAAGAGCAGGGTGGCAACATGATGGGACGAGAGGGTGGTAGATATAGGCAGATAGCTTGCATACCCATCTTACAAACAATTTAGGGAAGACAAATTGATATCTCAAACTGAGTTGAAAAGGCACAACTGTTCAACAATGTTCCCTCATAATAATATAAGGTAAATATATGTTCGATAAAACTAAAAAGGAAATAAATTTTAAATAGTTCTACAATGATGTGATATCGGGTCATGTTCCCACAAAACACTTGTATTATTGTAGCGTTCTGGGACCTTGTTTTACTTCATCTTGTACTTTTCTTATTGCACAGTGCATAGTTGTGCCCTCCCCGGGGATTGGAGACCTGAAATTTCATGACACATCTCAGCATCAATGGAAATATATACATTTCATATTACTATATAGTAGATAACATGACATCAAGTAAGAAAAAATATACGTAATAGATTAATTTAACTATTTGATGAAGTTAAGAATAAACGTTGAGCTTATATCATCTTCATGATTCTTGGATTTTTTGTATGACTTGAAAATAACACAATGCCAAAAACTTGCTTTGGGCGGGGGATTAATTTTCTCGCGTCTGTCGCTAGGAAACTAGGATAGACTAATTTACCATTAGACACCCGAAAAACCCTAGTGGTGCATATTCTATCCTACAATTTCAGTTTTCACGGTTTGAGGATCAATGTAAAAAAATCAAGTTATCATTCTTCTAGAGATGTCATATTTTAATGCAGACAGCTCAATCATAGCTTAATGAATTCACAACAACTGATAGTTAGAATTTGGTTGGGGTGGCGCGCTGGGTTTGCTGCGAGTGCTGTGGCATGTCCATTCAACCATGACCCACCTCGTCTTCTGCCATGCCTACCACTGTGCCACCCTAGACCTCAGAGAGATGCGCCTCTACACCCTAGGCCTCTCTCTAAAACGAAAAGGAGCTGTCATGTTTGTTTGGTTAAATGACCTGCTTAATCAAACTGATACCACAAAAGGCTAGAGCACGAATCTTGTATTTGCTCAACGGGCTAGATAAGAGGGAGTATGGACTCCCGGGTGCTATCACACCTTTCCGATAATTTAGTTTAGTTCTACCCAAAAATAAGTGTGAGATGAACTAGTGATGGATTAATTACGGTAATTATTAGTTTCTTTCATTTGCATATAGTGTATGCACTGAAGTATTATTGTACTACCTTAATCAGCTATTAGCCTGAACTTTCTCATTGAGTTGTACTTGTGAAGGGTTAACCTTAAGACGGCACATGATATTTACACATATGCATGCATCCAGATGGTGTTTACTAATATCAACCAGAAGAGAAATATATTGCTTTATCTAGCGGTTAGTGAAACAAAACAATCGATAAGAAGATACCATCCATATAATACAAGAAAGATCTAGACTTATTCCCTTGCAGTTAACAAAATTATCTCTTTTCAATAAAGAGCCTATGTGTGTCTAGAGGAAATTTTGTACCTCCTCGTTCATTTGTAGCTAGAGATTACTGAAACTTGCTGATAATCTCCTGAATGGAAGGTCTCTTCTTCTGATCAATCTCCACACATTGCAGAGCAATCTTGATGCAGGCTTCTATTTGAGAAAAATCAGCATCTTCTAACTCGGGGTACTCAGACATTATTTTCTCTTGGGACCAGTTTTCTTTTACCTAAATAAAAATTTGAAATTACTCTCCTTGGCAATGTAATACATAGAACTTATAGGTGAATGTTATCAATTTCAATATTCAACTAAAGAAGTGATGTTTATTCTTACGGCATCAATATAATTCCTTGCATGCTTCTGGTCGGCGCTGGAACTATTCTTCTCTCTCGTGGATATCTCCATTATGATTAGGCCTAAACTATATATGTCTGAGCGGGCCGAGATTTCACCATTATATAGATACTCTGGGGCCATATATCCACTTATGGAGGTAATATCTTAATCAGCATTATTGGAGGTGTAAAAAATCAAGTTTACCTTAAATTACAGGAACAAGGATTATAATGAAACAGAAGCTTACACAGATCCCACAACACTTCGTGTGTTCATTCGGGTTTGGTCTTCGCCAAATATTCTTGAGAATCCAAATTCTGCAATTTTCGGTGCCATGTTTCCATCCAGGAATATATTTTGAGGCTTCAGACCCAAATGGAGAACCGGACTAGGCAATCCATGCAGATAACGTATACCCTCACAGACCCCCTTTATTATTTTGAACCGTGTGTCCCAATCAATGTCAATGGATTCACCTGAAGTAATATATAATAGAATTTTGATAATTTTCTAAGATAATGGATTCAAATGGATACTATTTTTTTGAAATAGAATAGACAAAGAAGATATTGTGAAGTAAACAATGTCCACAAAAAAAGAAAAAAAAGATCTTCTGAAGTGAATAATCTCCACCAAAACAAGAAGAAGATTCTTCTATTGGTAATATGTGATAATATCTTTTATTGCTCACTGTTATAGCAGTGCAAAAATTAGAGGAATTTATGCGAGACGATGTTAAAACTCCAAACCATCTAAAAATGGGAAGTAAATAAAATAAATGATAAATAGGACAGATAGTGAAATATATGACGTACCAAAAAGCTTCTGCTCAAGGCTCCCATTAGGTACGTATTCATAGCAGAGCAAAGTTTCAGTAATCTCTGCAATAATGTGTCTTCCATTGCTCTGGACCAATCTGTTTTGTCCTTCACGGCAGTATGCAAGAAACTTCACAATATTTTCATGTTCGAGCACCATGATATTCTGAACCTCTTTCTTAAAGATTTCATCGCGTGGCACAGGTGAATTTTCGGCGAGTTTCTTCACAGCCACCACTCCACCACCACCCAGAATCCCCTGTTTTAAAGTGACATAAGATTGATGTATATCAGCACCTTTTTGTATCCATCTTTGAATAGACAGAAAATGCTGTAGCGAAACCATACCTTATAAACAGACCCAAATGCACCTGAACCTATTTCACTGGCAAAGTTATTTGTAATTTCCTTGAAAAAGTCTAGTGGTAGTTCCTTCGGTAGGTTTTCTAGGGTTATACCGCCGGTGCTCATTGCTGATAATATAAGAAGTTACTGATATGAGCAGTTACAACTTTCATTTTACCAAAGCAAGGAAGTTGTTAAACAACATCAGACTAAGTATGCACAAAGAAGGTGTATCTGAAAATAATCAAGCAGTTTGTTGAGTGCACTGACCTTTGAGAGGAACACTTGATCACGGGGATCCAAGCCGGGAAGAGAACACCAGGAGGGGATGTACTTCAGATCTGAGATGAAATGGATACCTTGCTACCGGTGCCTGTTGGTATATATAAAGCAAACCAAGGAGATATTTATGATCAGTTGACTTGACTGCTTGTAGCCTACTCGTCCTCATCCATATACGCGGTTTAGTCTAAGTAACATGCGGTTATTTCACCTTGGAGACCTCCTCATCAAGAAACGCGGTTTCACACAAAAATAATAACGGTTTGGTCTGGTCTTTTTTTCCCTTTTCAAATAGACATTAGATAGCAGCAATGCTCATCGTTAACCAGTCAGCAGCTTAATTTGAGCTAATGCTCAGTACTTTGTGCTGAATTTGATTGCAGCGTGTGGTACCATGTTTGTGTGAGCTAGTGCTAGCGTTGCGCAGCACTTTTGTTTTTCCTGCTAACCACTTTGTGTTGGATGCTAACCACTTTTTTCCTTTTGGTCGTATATGGAGAAAAGACACCAGATGCGGCAAAGCAAGCTGACATGTTGTGTCACATGAATGAACTTAATTAGATAACATCTATCGACTGGCAAGCCTAGTCAGCAGCTTATCATCATCTTAATTACCCCCTCCGTCCCATAATGTACTAGTGTCAAAAAACGCCTTACATTAAAATATTTTCATGGACAACAACCAGAAAGCTAGGTAGTTTTCCTTTTCAATTGATCATATAAAATAAAGAATTACACTTTCTATAAAGAAATATAAAATTATTTAGATCACTAAATAGTTATCTAAACAATCTTATATTTCTTTATCGGGGGCAGTAAACTCTGTTACCACGGTAGTACTATATGCTTGTTTACTACTCCCTCTGTTCCCAAATGTAAGTCTTTTTAGAAATTCTAACAAGGGACTACATACGGAGCAAAATGAGTGAATCCACACTCTAAAATATGTCTACATACATCCCTATGTTGTAGTCTATTTGAAATCTCTAAAAAGACTTATATTTAGGAACGGAGGGAGTACTAGCCTTTGCAGGGTCCCCGGCTTGCACCCCATAGAACCAACGGTAAATTATCATAGGCACAGGACTCGCTACCTCAGCCTCTGCGTGCACACTATCACATGGCCTTTGCGTGCATCAAAATTGGCTCGTTTACCTAGTTCAGATTCTGTCTAAACTCATCCCTCAAAAAAAAAAGATTCTGTCTAAACTAAAAATATTTTCGTGGATGGCTACCTATTCCTTCGATGCAAGTAGAACACAATCACGTGAATGGTGGTGGTCGGCTATACCTGGCCATGGGAAGCCCGGCCCGGCCCGACGCTGCCCCGGGCCGGGCTCGGGCCTAGATTTTGAGCCCGAAGGCCGGGCCGGGCCGGGCCCGGGCCCGTCGTTTTTGCATTTCTCTGAAGGTCGGGCCGGGCTGGACCGGAGCCCGATGGGCTTTCACGTATTCGGGCCGGGCTTGGGCCCAGAAAATAGGCCCGATGGCCGGGCCGGGCCGGGCCGGGCTCGGGCCTGGGTTTTTTTCGTCGGGCTTGGCTAGGCCCGGCCTGAAGCCCGGCCCGGCCCGAGGTATGGCCAGGTATATGGTCGGCCACCTCTCCCGTGTCTGATACCCTGTAGTGTTTGAAATGGTTCGAATAGCTAATTACACACACCTTGCAGCTGAGCGAGCGGCTCATAGTAGCAAAAGTAATTTTCCTTTTTACCGAAATCCTAAAAACATTTAATTGTACAGTTCTACTAGGTGCCTCACTTGGTTGCTCTTTTTCTTGGGTGGTAATTTTATTTTACATGAAAAAATATTACTCCTTTCGTAGGACGCCTAGCTAGTTTTTCTTCTACCAGTTTGTTTCTATTATGATCCTCAAGCCAGCAATGACAAGATGCTAAATGTACCTTGTACGGTTTGTGGTTCCCAATGATTGCAATCCAAACATTTAACCCTCTAGCTAGTATGGTTCGCGATTCATTGATAGGATGTGTGTCATTAGAGAGATGAGTTCTCTGGTGGCTTCTAATTTTGAGTTTTCCCATTACACACATATTTGCAGTAAACTGTGTAATAAAGATTGAGATGGGTGAAGATAGAGATGCCTGGAGTAACACACGAAATACACTTTCACTGTCCCAAAATTTGCTTGTTGTGTGGCTGTAATATGATGCCAAACACAAAGACGAATAGATACTAAATTAAATGTTTAAGACTGCTATGTGGGTCTCCATTGTTGTCAAAATAAAATAGGTATATCGAGAAACTTTCATCAAAGAAATAGATCATCAGCCATGACGTTTGTACATGTCGTCAATCAAAATGTTAGTCAATAGATGTTAAATAGATCATCTTATCTCTTCTTGATGTACCCACATATGCTATTATTATTCATACACACAATACTATCTTTCTGGTCGATGTCCTTGTATGCTTGTGATATAAGATTGTTTTAAACGAAAGGGTAAGTAATTAAAACGGTTAGCTTGTCAAATTTGTGTCAGCTTCGTTACCACAGCATCACAGCTAGCAGACGAACATTGTTTTTATCGTGGCCGGCCGGCCTAATGCATATTAATTTTGGCAAAGTTTAAGACTCGAGAGCACAAGTCTTGTTCGAGCAAACAAGCCACGTGTGAACATACGTGACTGTCTCTTGCTAGCGCGGTAAGCACTTTTGGTCTTTTGTAGACACTGTCTCGAGACAACATTCTCTCTAGTAGTCTACTATCTATGTAGAGTACATGATCAGCCGTCCAAGTTATGTGTTTATATTTTTAGGGCAAGTTAGTTGGTATGACTGTCAGCACGAATGAGCTTGGCAGTCTTCATAGGAACTCAGTTGTTTAAATTTTAACGAAATGCATTACTTATTTATTTTTGTCTATATGTAGTGATCAGCTAGGGGAGAAACATTTTCTCGGTTTTTCTGACAAATACATAGTGATATAGAGAAAATATCATCTATATTCATTGGTAAAATTATAATATAGAACATCAGTTAAATGTTTTCTTTAGGCATATCAAAATGTTAGTCCAGTTCAGATCACGCGTGTGGCTGACCGGTAAAGTACACAGTACATGCGTCATTTAGCATTTGTCATCGCAAGCTGTTTCCATCATAAATAAATGAATCAAATAATAACTACATAAATGATGATTTATGGCCAAAGTTAAATCTCAAAAAGCATAGGTGCGTTATATTATGGAACGGAGGGAGTATGTCTCAAACTCAAAATTACTTACTGAATCAGAGAACCGTCGTGATAATATTGTCGAAGCCGCATGTAACGACTACATTTATGCTTAATCATACGTAGTGCACGCTTCCCTTTGTCGGTGCCGTTATTGCCATTGCCATTCACAGGCGGAGCTCCCGGTAGGGCGAGGTGTGGCGCTCGCCCTACCTTGATTTGCAGCGATTTTCTTATATAGGTATACGTATAAGCTGTAGTTCCGATCGATAGATAATCACGAGAAGAAAAACCGTCGTCGTCCGTGTTATTGGGCCTTATTGGGCCAGCTGCAATACGTGCACCGAGCGAATAGCGAATGAGATGGCAGGCTTCTCGACCTGTATGAGTCCAAACAAGAGAGGAGGAACCCTAGCAACCAGCAGGGGCGCGCACGGGGGCGGGCCGGCGCCCAGCAGGACTGCAGTGTGCAGTCCACGTGTTGGCGGCCGCGGCAGGCTGTGCTTGAGGCCGGCGGACATTCGGACGAAGATTGACAGGAATAGAAAAAGGCTCCCAAAGACGAACGGGAGGGGTATGTTTCAGAGAATGACTTGCAGTCTATGCGGTGATTTTAGTGACATTTTATGAGATGGGTTACAGATTTGACAAGTATTTTGAGGCTGTCAGCAGTGGCAGTAGCTCCAATCCAAGTACCCCTTGCGATGACACATTCTGTTCATCAAGAGCAAGTGAGTTCCGTGGAAACGGAGAAGGCAAAAGAAGGGTTGCCTGGATCTTCTAGGCACCATTAAAGCTTCATTATTAATCAATATGTTTTAGGTTGTTCTTCTATTTAGACAAAAATGTTTACATTTTCTTTGTATATGGTTATTCTATTTAGGATCATTTAAAGGTATTAAAGTATGTTGGTTTTGCATCAACAGAAAATTGTGCTTCAGAGTTCGCCCCACCTTATTTATTTTCCGTCCTCCGCCACTGTTGCCATTGATGTCACTCTTGCAGTTGTTGTCACTGCCATTACCATTGTCGTTGCCTTTGTCGTACACTATACATCCATACAAGTGAAAACGGCAAATCGGTCTTTTACAACCATCTCGTTGAAGTCCTTGTCGAATACCTTGGTATCAAAGAATTCAGCAACCACAATCCTGCCGGGACCAAGGCTGATGAACCCGACCTTGGCGTCGGACGTATAGCTCGGGTACCACTCATTCGGTGCATCGTCGTTCGCCCAAATCCGTGTCTTATCTGGCAATGGCTCAGCCCCTTTGATAACGCGGGAGAGGTCAACGGCGCAGGGGAGGCCACGCAAGGTGCCGAACCAGAGCCCGAGCTCCGAGACATACTCCGCCTTGCCATCGAACGACATGAGCCAGTCGCCGGCCTTGCTCCACTCGCCGGTCGTGGTGTGAAAGCGATAGGTGCCTGCAGAGTCGCCGAAGTTGCTAATGGAGAAACAGATGGTGTCGCCACCACTAATGACGGCGTGGCCACAAATGAATGCGCGCTTCATGCGGGCCATGAAGGGCGACAGCGGGAGAATGAACCTGGAGCAGAACGGCGGCGAAGTGAAAAGAGAGCTCATGTACGCCGCTCGCTGCGGCAAAGTGCCCGCCCTTCGCACAGGAGCGGCTAGCCTGGGCCGGCCCATTTACAGTTGCACGCGGCGGCATCCCGAGATGAAAAATCGCCAAAAAATACTACAGCGCTAACGCTGAAACTCGAACCAACGACCTCGTACTAATTGGCCCGGCGTGCAAACCACTCACACAGACACTCTCATGTTCAATTTGCAGCGCAACATTTAAAGACACATACGACAGCGACAAAACTGGAACATTAATTCACAAAAAATCCCAAAAACTGCAGTCCATTATTGGGTCGAACCGAGGACCTACAACTGAATTTTTCGAAATTACGAATATTTTCTTCACAACAAAAACATTTTATGAATTTTTGAACAAATTTTGTAAAACATAAACATATTGATGATGTGAACAAATTTGGAAAGAGGGAACATTTCTTGAATTCGTGAACAAAAAATACAAATGTTTACATTTTTTCAAACTTCCAGAACATTTTTTAAAACTCCTGAAAAAATGAAAACATGAACATTTTTTTAAAACAGGAACATTTTTGAACATTGTCAAAAATTTCAAAAGAAAAACATTCAAACATTTTTTGTAAAAACAAGAACATTTTTTAAAATCCCAGAACCGTTCTCGAAGATTTCAAAAATCCGAACAATTTCAAAAAAAAATTGAACAACTATCGAAGATTTAAAAAATGTGAACAATTTTCGAAGATTTCAAAAATATGAAACATTTTTTTATAAAAGAAACATATTTTGAATTTGTGAACAATTTTCAGAAATTGCGAACAATTTTGGAAGATTTCAAAAATGCGAACAATTATTTAAAAGAAACATTTTTTCAATTTATGTGAAATTTTTAAAAATACAAATTTCTATTGAAATTTTGAACTTGTTTCAAAACAGGATCAATTTTTGGAAAGTTCAAACATTTTCGAAAGATGGTCTTAAAAAAATAACTTAAAAAGTTAAATAAATGAAAAAGGAAAAAACAATCAGAAAACAGAAAAAAAAATTAAGAAAGAAGAAAAAGAAACAGAAAAGCGGAAAAAGAAGAAAAGGAAAAAAACAAAAAACAAAAAAAAAACAAGAAGAAACAGGAAAACCGTTCAAACAGAAAAAACGGTTCAAGGAACCTTCTAGAAGGTTCCCAAAACCATGATACTGTAGCACGGTAGTCCACCAGTAGTGGGCCGGCCTATGTCGCTCGCTCTGTTGTTCCGTGTGCGTTCCTTCGACAATTTGCCGCAATTAGCGTCAAATAGGATATTCCAAGTGAAAAAGCAATCTTCGAAATCACTAATTAAGGAGTACTCCTTGCGGAGATCACTCCAACTTTCCCAGGTTGCGACAAGTGGCGCGCTGCATGTACGCCACTTGTCGCAACTTGGGAGTTTTCCCTTTTTTCGTAGATCCGTTTATTCAAAACATTTTATCTCTTAAACCGTGCGTCCAAATCTCGAACCGCTTTCGCCGTGGATTCCTTGGGTCGAGATCTTCAAAAATAGATCCCATGTTGATAGGTTTTGACGAACTTTTTTTTCACGAAAAAAACCGGACGAAAAAACAGAACCGGGAGCACGGGTTTTTTTCCCTTTCTGAAAGAGGCACGCCCGTGTCTCTGACGAAATCACAACCGTGCCTCCCACGAAAGCAAAACCATGCCTTTCGCGAAAGAAAAAACAAACAAAAAATGCATTTTTTCGTTTCCGAGGAGGCACGGCCGTGACTCTCGCGAAAGCACAACCGTGCCTCTCGCGGAAGCAAAACCGTGTCTCTCGAGAAATAAAAAAACAAAAATGTGTTTTCTTTTGTTTCCAAGAGGCACGGCCGTGCCTCTCGCGAAAGCACAACCATGCCTCTCGCGGAAGCAAAACCGTGCCTCTCATGAAAGGAAAAAAAACAGAAAACATGTTTTTTTTTTCGTTTCCAAGAGGCACGGCCGTGCCTCTCGCGAAAAAAAGCGTTTTTTACGCAAAAAAAATTCGAATTTTTTTTGTCAAAAAGCTAGGGAAGACCGATGGAGAACCAAAACGTCAAAAAATCAGAAAAAAAAACCCGTTTAAAAAGCCAAAAACGCATGCGGAGAAATAAAAAAAAATCCGGAGGGAGCCCCCAGAGCACGACACGTGACAAGTGGTTGAGAGCGCGCCATGTGACGCTGATCGTTGCGAGGCTCTCGAAGGAGCGCTCGTTAATTAGTTGCTCCCAGCAATCTCGTCTCACCTTTGCCTTTTCGGTTGGACTAGATGGGCCCAATGCTTTCCTTCTTAACAATCCAAGAACCAGCTGGGCCTTGTAAAACCAAGGAGAATTGAGTTGATCTATTCAGAAAAAAAAACATGGAAAAAACATGTTAACAGATTTATTCAGCGAGTTTCCTTTCATTTTTGGAAAATGCCTTAACATATTTTTAAGATGTGTTACAGAAAATAGAAAATTAGTTTTAATTTGGCAGATTTTAAAAGGAAAAAATGTCAAGCAAGTTTCTAAAAATGTCCGGTTTACCATGTAGACAGTATGCAACTACGTATGTACTCGTGTTAATGTTGTGTTTAAACTTTAAACTTGGTCAAACTTAGAGAAGTTTGACTTTTTGGAAAAATAATACACCTTATATTGAGGAACGGAGGAAGTATTCCCCAAAAATTAATACTATTACTGTGTGTCATTTATTTTTCCCATCGCGCCCGTGCACAGGAAAATGGGCTCGTACTTCCGGTCTGAAAACCCACGTCCGAAATGCATCATGTGCACAAGATCGATCCGCCCAAAAGCGAGCTGCTCATTAGGCCACCGGAAATCTCCTACTCCATGCGGAGCCCTCGCGGCATTCATTTCCTGCCCACCGCCTCGGAGAGCAAGGTCGTCTTGGGCGACTACAAGCACTCGCTGCTGGCCGTCTCTGTCCCTCCGACGGACTCACACCTCCATGACAACGAGGACACTGGCGACCTCTACATCATCTACAAGGCATAGGTGCGGCCGCAATTTGAGGCTCTTGTGTGGAGGGGGCTCACCCCATCCCCCATATCACACAGGTTCTGGCACTGCGACATCTTCTCGCTGCCGACGTGGATCAGCCACCACAAACATATTAGGTAATCTTGATTGATTAGTGTTCGGTTTGACTCTACCTAATAAGGCATGCCTTCGTCTACGGCCACGCCCTCGTTGGCAGCGACACCATCTGCTTCTCCATCTCCGACGCCGAGGGATTCGGCTCCTACTGCTTCCACATCACGACACGTGAGTCGAGCAAAGCTGGCGACTGGCTCATGCCTTTCGATGGCAAGGCGGGTTACGTCCTGGAGCTCGGAGTTTGGTTCGGCATCTCTTCACAAGACAACCTCCCCTGCGCTGCTGACCTCTCGGGCGTCGTTCAAGGGGAGGAGCCGTCGCCGGACAAGATGCGGATATGGGTGTGTGATGACCTGCCAGAGGAGTGCCAGCCGAACATCTTGTGCAATCCCTATGTCATCAGCCTCGGTTCCGGTAGGTTCATCGTCGTGGACTTCTTGGATGCCATGAAATTCAACAAGGACTGGAAGGAGATGGATCACGTCAAGGAATTTGCCCTCTTCACCGGTATGCAGATAGCGTTCTGCAACGTCAACAACGGCAAAGGCAAAGACAGTAGCCACCACAATAGTGAGACTGATGGCACAGGCAACGAAAATGGAAAACACAACGGTGGCACCGATGGCTCCGACAACGAGAATGGCAACTGCAATAGATCTGGCAACGAGAATGGTGGCAATGGCGACAAAAGCCAAAGGGATGATGCGTGGCCTCTGTATGATCAAGCACAAATCTCATCGTTACATGTTCAACAACCAACAGAGGATTGAGGCGGTGCTCTAAACGATTCAGCTAAGTCTGTGCATGCACGCATTCGTTCTTTCTCTATGATGAAACGTACAATTGTTTGATGGAAATTTTGAAGTGTTGTGCTACCGTTAAGCTTAGCTCAAGAATCTAATCCAGGTAGAAAGAAATTGTAGTAACGCTGATATAATTTCCAGAGTTTGGTGATGTACAAAAACAGCAGTTTGGTTAAGTCAGTGGCAATGTTGTAGTAATTAAAAATAAAAGTTGAGAAACATATATAGAGCACGTATGACATTGCTGGTCAACTGCAAAACACTCAAAATTCATCAATTTAGACAACCAAGTTTTCTAGATATAAGCCTTTTTAGAGATTTCAATATAGACTACATATGGATGTATATAGACATATTTTAGAGTGTAGATTCACTCATTTTGCTCTGGAAACTTTGGGTATGAGTATGGGAGTGGTAATGGAATGCAGGTTCTAATTTAATTTTTGAATACATGCTTGGTTTTGAGTTTTGACCGCATGTAGCGTCACAACTTGCAAACTCATCATATTTTATATCTGTCTAAAAACATGTAGCGCGCGGCACAAAATATCTGAAACAGAAACTAATCTAGCTACTCAGCAGTACAACTTGTTTTCTGACCATTCAAAAGAAACAAGGAAGAAAACAATGGGTAGTATGGCTTTTCCGGTCAACTCAGATAGCATTCATCTTTTGAACCATTCATCTTTTGATGAAAACAAGCTAAAAATTGACCCTTTCATTTTCTTTTCTTAGCAAGAGGAAAAAAGGCTCAAGCAAAAGTTGTTGTTGGTATCATCTGCACCCAACACATGTGTGGGTGTGCGTATTGCCCGGTCTTGTAGCACAAGTGCATGCATGCACCAATTTAAATTTGGCATGCTTGTTCTAATAATGGCTGATGGCCTCACAATCACATCGCCCGGCCATCGATCGCCTATACATATATGAGGAGAGAAGATAATGCAGCTCAGGTAGCATCTCTCGATCAACACCGTACCAGTGCCCATCATCTCATCTAGTCTAGAAGTGTAGAAATCGACAACAAGATCGATGGCCGGTGAGTGCACGGCTAGTGTTGTCGGGTCGTTCCTCCTCACGGCCGTGGTTGAGCATGGGGCCTGCCCCGGCAACAAGGCGGTCAAGGATCTCGACGCGGCATGCAAGGATCCGAGCTGCACCGCCGGTGCTTACATCGAATGCTACCACACAGCCGAGAGATTTTGGCTACATCAAGAGAGGCCACCCCCGCCGACAAGAAAGCCATACAGAAAACTTGGATTGCTTCAAGAGCTGTTGCGCACAGAAGAACAAAAGTGGAGAGTACCGTAACGTATGCATCCTCAAGATTCTCTCCGCTTGAACAAAAATGGACTCACGATGCAATCGCTCAACGGTGATTCTGTCCGCTTGAAAATGCATGCCCGCATGCATTCCTTTCTTTGTGTGTGTGGTGGAATAGCTCTTGAAGCAATCCAAGTTTTGTAGTATGGCTCTTCAAGCACCTGACAGATTGAGTCTGTGGCGCAATCGCTCAACGATGATCCCGTGTGAACGCGCGCCGATTCTGCTGATCCATCTCATCTCACGTTAACTCCCATCTCATTCCGCTTTTTTTTCATCTGTTGTGCGTGGTGAAGGCCGCGTGCTAAGCAAGCTCAACTGCTCAACGACGACAACAAGAAAACCAAGACGGCGACGATCTACAACAAGAACGACAACACCGTGAGGAACAAGCCCTTGAAGTTCAACATGCTCTACGTGAGGCTACCTACGCCGTACAAGAACGCAACCGACGTGTGCGTGAACAAGAAGAGGCCCTCCGATGGGAGCGACAAGAAGAAGCAGCACGCCTTGAGGAGCGCCAAGAGTTGAGGAACCGCGCCCGTATACCACGCCCTCAACGACAAGCTAATCGAGAGGAGGAAAGACTTGTGCAGAGCAATGTGGTGCTTGTTCCTTCACCGGGCTGTTTTTTTGACGGTATGTATTTGCTAGGTGAAGCAATTTCGGTTTGTTGCATGTGCACTCACACGTTGGCCAGGCTTCATTACCAATTTTCACCTCATGCGTCCTCAACTCATTTGCACATCCAAATTTGTTATTGGCTAAGCGGACCTCAAACCTTCTTTCTTGATTACCGATGGCGACTACACTGTGTGACCTAGCTTTTTGCATCTTGTTGTCCATGTACTTTGTGACTCTTTCACAATACCGTGTATTCAGGTTGTTGAAGATATGTTGCTCTGCTTTTTGACGTCTATCTCTGAAATACTTGACGGTGCCATAGAAAATACCCTCAACGATGGCTGTAAGTGGCAATGCTCGGTTTCCTCTGAGGACAAAATTGTATGTTTCCGCGAGGTTCGTTGTCATGACACCGTACCTTGCTCCATGTGTGTCATGTAGCAAAGACCACCTCTCCAGAGGCTCATGCTCTATCCACTGCTCGAAGGTTTTAATCGACCTCCCAAGCCTTCTCCTAGTACCAGGTGGGTCAAAGCCTGGCAAGTCACATAGCCCAACAGGCTCCTCCTCCACGGCCGCTGTTCCTGTTGCCAATTGTGCAGCTACTGCTTCAACATGTGCCCTCACCGCTGCATCTCTTGCAGCTTTCCTGTCCCTCACGTGTCTCTGCGTGCACACATTAAGTCTGTCGCGTATCAAATTGTACTTCCATAACTGGTTCTGCTTGCAGAGTTTTTTGAACAGATTCATCAGGTTCTTATTTCTGAACTGGGAGAAGAAATTAGCCCCCAGATGGCGCATGCACCAACGGCTCTGCAAGTCCTGCCATGGAACTTGTTCCTCAGGGCCTGAGTTTGTCAGTGTCCTTATCGCACTGAGTATATCTGCATGCCTGTCATGAAGGATGCACACATTGTAAAGCCAATATGAATCGGGGCTGCTAATTGCACGCCTCTTCTCTTCTCATTATGTCATATATATACACAATTACATGGCAATCAACGTGGGTTACAAGTTTAGGTAGGATACAAACCGACTTGATCTATATTAGGAATTCTATCTGTAGCAGCCGGACTAGGACTCTCCAACACGCCCCCGCAGTCTGAACTGTGGAGAGAAGCGACGTGAAGACTGGACCGAAACTGACGAAAGAGTGCAGACGGTAGCCCTTTCGTGAAAATATCAGCATACTGGGATGAAGATGGAACATGTAGAACACGTACGTCACCGACAGCAACCTTCTCGCGGACGAAATGAATGTCAAGTTCGATGTGTTTGGTCCGACGATGTTGTACTGGATTATGAGCAAGGTAAACAACACTAACATTGTCGCAGAACACAATGGTGGCATTGTTGACTGGGCGATGAAGTTGATGTAGTAACTGACGGACCCAACAGGACTCGGCTACTGCAGTTGCAACAGCTCGATATTCGGCTTCCACGCTTGAACAAGAAACGGTAGTCTGCCGCCGAGAAGACCATGAAATCACATTATCGCCAAAAAACATGCAAAACCCGGAAGTGGAGCGTCTGGTGTCGGGGCAACCAGCCCAATCGGCATCTGAATAGACAATGAGTTTATGAGAGGAAGAGATATGAAGTGTCAAACCAAGATCAAGTGTGCCTTTTAGATATCTAAGAATATGTTTAAGGAAGAGAAGGTGGGGTTCGCGAGGATCATGCATATGAAGACACACTTGTTGAACAGCATAGGCTATATCTGGGCGAGTGAGGGTGGCATACTAAAGAGCACCAGCAAGACTACGATATAGTGAAGGATCAGAAACAGGGGAACCAGTGGTGGATGAGAGTTTGGCATTAGTGTCAACTGGAGTAGAAACAGGATTACAGTCACGCATGCCAGCCCGAGAGAGAATATCAAGAAAGTCTTGTCATTTGGGAGAGTTGTAAGCCAGTGGATGTGCGAGAGACAGAAATTCCAAGGAAGTGATGAAGAGGTCCAAGATCTTTCATAGCAAATTCTTTAGCAAAAGAAGTGATAATCGATGAGAGAGAAGAAGGAGAGGAGGCAGTAAGGATGATGTCATCGACATATAGAAGTAAATATGCAGTGATGTTTCCCTTGTGAAGAATAAACAAGGAAGCATCAGATTTGGACTCAACGAAACCAATAGAACAAGCATAGGTTGCAAACCGCTGAAACCACGCTCGAGGAGCTTGCTTGAGACCGTACAAGGATTTATGCAAGCGACAAACATAGTCAGGATAGCGAGGATCAATAAAACCGGAGGGTTGTTGACTATAGACGACCTCATCAAGATGACCATGAAGAAAGGCATTTTTAACGTCTAGTTGATGAATGGGCCAAGAAGAAGAGAGAGCAATAGAGAGAACCAACCGTATAGTGGCCGGCTTAACAACAGGGCTAAAAGTCTCATCATAGTCAACTCCGGGCTGTTGGGAAAAACCACGGACTACCCAACGGGCTTTGTGACGAGCAAGTGAGCCGTCAGAATGATATTTGTGTCGAAAAATCCATTTACCACTAATGATATTTGCACCGGGAGGAGAAGGAACAAGTGACCAGGTGTTGTTTAAAGTGAGAGCATCAAACTCTTCTTGCATCGCGCTGCGCCATGATGGGTCACGAAGAGCCGTGAGATAATTATAAGGTATGGGCGAGGATACGACAGCAGAAAGATTAAGGCGATCAATTGGTGGTGGTAAACAACCGGTCGTTGAGCGAGTTCGATGAAGAGGTACTGGATCAGGTACCGGGAGTGTAGGCGACATGCTAGCGAGGCTCGGAGAGGGAGATGTGGCAGCGAAGTTAGGCGGACTGATGGGAGTGAGCAAGCCAGCCGGACTGGGCGGGCTATCGGGCGTAGGTGGAGTGGATGAAGGGGTGGCGGGTGCATGCATAGCGGGTGCGGGGGTAGCGGGCGCATGCATAGTGGGTGCGGCCGTAGTGGGCGCATGCATAGGGGGTGATGTTGGAAATATGCCCTAGAGGCAATAATAAAAGTATTATTATATTTCAATGTTCATGATAATTGTCTTTTGTTCATGCTATAACTGTGTTATCCGGAAATCGTAATACACGTGTGAACACTTAGACCCCAAATATGTCCCTAGTGAGCCTCTAGTTGACTAGCCCGTTGTGATCAATAGATGGTCATGGTTTCCTGACTATGGACATTGGATGTCGTTGATAACGGGATCACATCATTAGGAGAATGATGTGATGGACAAGACCCAATCATAAGCATAGCATAAAAGATCGTATAGTTCGTTTGCTAGAAGCTTTGCCAATGTCAAGTATCTATTCCTTCGACCATGAGATCGTGTAACTCCCGGTTACCGTAGGAGTGCCTTGGGTGTATCAAACGTCACAACGTGGCGGGTGACTATAAAGGTGCATTACAGGTATCTCCGAAAGTATCTGTTGGGTTGACATGGATCGAGATCGGATTTGTCACTCCGTATGACGGAGAGGTATCTCTGGGCCCACTCGGTAATGCATCATCATAATGAGCTCAGTGTGACCAAGGTGTTGGCCACGGGATCATGCATTACGGTGCGAGTAAAGTGACTTGCGATAACGAGACTGAACGAGGTATTGGGATACCGACGATCGAGTCTCGGGCAAATAACGCATCGATTGACAAAGGAATTGCATACGAGGTTTGATAGAATCCTCGACATCGTGGTTCAACCGATGAAATCATCGAGGAGCATGTGGAGCCAACATGGGTATCCAGATCCGCTGTTGGTTATTGCCCGAGAGTCGTCTCGGTCATGTCTGCGTGTCTCCGAGCCCGTAGGGTCTACACATAAGGTTCGGTGGCGCTAGGGTTAGTAGGAAGACTAGTATGTGAATAACGAATGTTGTTCGAGTCCGGATGAGATCCCGGACGTCACGAGGAGTTCGGAAGGGTCCGGAGGTAAAGAATAATATATAGGAAGTGGTGTTTGCCATCGGGAAAGTTTCGGGGTTACTGGCAAAATCACGGACCACCGGAAGGGTCCCGGGTCCACCGGTGGGGCCACCCATCCGGAGGGCCCCATGGGCCATAGGGGAAGGAACCAGCCCACAGGGGCTGGTGCGCCCCAGGCCCACCCTAGCCTAGGGTTGAAACCCTAGGGGTGAAGCGCCCACCGGCTTGGGGGCACTCCACCCCTTGGCCGCCCCCCCTTGAGATTGGATCTCTAGGGGCCGCCACCTGGGGCCTATATAAAGGGGGGAGGGGCTGCTGTACACATCTCCCAAGCGCAGCCCTCCCTCCCAACACATCTCCTCCTCCGTAGAGCTCGGCGAAGCCACGCCGAGTCTTGCTTCACCACCATCACCACGCCGTCGTCTGCGGTGGTGCTGTCTTCCTCAACCTCTCCTTCCCCTTGCTGGATCAAGAAGGAGGAGACGTCGCTCGTCCCGTCACGTGTGTTGAACGCGGAGGTGCTGTCCGTTCAGCACTTGGCATCGGTGATCTGAATCACGTTCGAGTGCGACTCCATCATCACCTTGCAAGCTTCGCACGCGATCTACAAGTGGTATGTAGATGCAATCTCTCTCTCGTTACTCGTTGCTTAGATGAACTCATAGATGGATCTTGGTGAAACCGTAGGAAAAATTTTAATTTTCTGCAACGTTCCCCTACAAAGGCATCATGAGCTAGGTCTATCGTAGTTCTCTAATGCACGAGTAGAACACAAATTTGTTGTGGGCGTTGATCTTGTCATCTTACTTGCCTCTACTAGTCTTTTCTTGCTCAACGGTATTGTGGGATGAAGCGGCCCGGACCAACCTTACACGTGCGCTTCGTGAGACCGGTTCCACCGATCGACATGCACTAGTTGCATAAGGTGGCTGGCGGGTGTCTGTCTCTCCACTTTAGTTGGAGCGGAATCGATGAACAGGGCCCTTATGAAGGGTAAATAGAAGTTGACAAAATCACGTTGTGGTGATTCGTAGGTAAGAAAACGTTCTTGCTAGAACCCAATCGCAGCCACGTAAAAGATGCAACAACAACTAGAGGACGTCTAACTTGTTTTTGCAGCGATTGATCATGTGATGTGATATGGCCAGAAGTTGTGATGAATGTTGAATTGTGATGTATGAGATCATGTTCTTGTAATAGGATTCACGACTTGCATGTCGATGAGTATGACAACCGGCAGGAGCCATAGGAGTTGTCTTTATTTTTTGTATGACCTGCGTGTCATTGAAGAACGCCATGTAAACTACTTTACTTCATTACTAAACGCGTTAGTCATAGAAGTAGAAGTAGTCGTTGGCGTGACAACTTCATGAAGACACGATGATGGAGATCATGATGATGGAGATCATGGTGTCAAGCCGGTGACAAGGTGATCATGGAGCCCCGAAGATGGAGATCAATGGAGCTTGATGATATTGGCCATATCATGTCACAACTATATATAATTGCATGTGATGTTTATTATGTTTTTACATCTTGTTTACTTAGGACGACGGTAGTAAATAAGATGATCCCTTATAAAATTTCAAGAAGTGTTCTCCCTAACTGTGCACCGTTGCTACAGTTAAATCGTTTCTAAGCACCACGTGATGATCGGGTGTGATGGATCCTTACGTTCACATACAACGGGTGTAAGACAGATTTACACAATGAAAACACTTAGGGTTAACTTGACGAGCCTAGCATGTGCAGACATGGCCTCGGAACACGGAGACCGAAAGGTTGAACACGAGTCGTATGGAAGATACGATCAACATGAAGATGTTCACCGATGATGACTAGTCCGTCTCACGTGATGATCGGACACGGGCTAGTCGACTCGGATCGTGTAACACTTAGATGACTAGAGGGATGTCTAATCTAAGTGGGAGTTCATAATTTTGATTAGAACTTTATTATCATGAACTTAGTCTAAAACTTTGCAAATATGTCTTGTAGATCAATGGCCAACGCTAATGTCAACATGAACTTCAACGCTCCTAGAGAAACCAAGCTGAAAGATGATGGCAGCAACTATACGGACTGGGTCCGAACACGAGATCATCCTCATAGCTGCCAAGAAACAGATGTCCTAGAAGCACCGTTAGGTGATCCACTGTTCTCCGGCGCTGCAAGACGATTTGAACGTCTGGCGGACTCGTTCGATGATTACTCCCTCGTTCGGTGCGGCATGCTCTACAGCTTAGAACCGGGCTCCAAAAGCGTTTTGAGCATCACGGAGCATATGAGATGTTCAAGAGCTGAAACTAGTTTTCCAAGCTCATGCCCGGTCGAGAGATATGATGTCTCGACAAGTTCTACAGTTGTAAGATGGAGGAAAACAGTTACATGTGTGAGCACATCCGAAGATGTCCGGGTTGCACGCCAGATGACCCAGTTGAACATTAACCTCCCAGATGAGGCGGTCATCGACAGAATCCTCGATCGCTCCCACCAAGCTTCAAGAGCTTTGTGATGAACTACAACATGCGGGGATGGTAAAGACCATTCTGAAGTGTTCTCGATGCTAAAGTCAGCAGAGGCTGAAATCGAAAAGGAACATCAAGTGTTGATGGTCAATAAGACCACTAAGTTCAAGAAGGGCAAGGGTAAGAAGAACTTCAAGAAGGACGGCAAGGATGTTGCCGCCCGTAAAGTCTGCTGTCGGGAAGAAGTCAAAGAATGGACCCAAGCACGAGACCGAGTGCTTTTATTGCAAGGGGAAGGGTCACTGGAAGCGGAACTGCCCCAAATACTTAGCGGATAAGAAGGCCGGCAACACCAAAGGTATATTTGATATACATGTAATTGATGTGTACCTTACCAGTACTCGTAGTAACTCCTGGGTATTTGATACCGGTGCCGTTGCTCACATATGTAACTCACAGCAGGAGCTGCGGAATAAACGGAGACTGGCGAAGGACGAGGTGACGATGCGCGTCGGGAATGGTTCCAGAGTCGATGTGATCGCCGTCGGCACGCTGCCTCTACATTTACCTACGGGATTAGTTTTGAACCTTAATAATTGTTATTTAGTGCCAAGTTTGAGCATGAACATTGTATCTGGATCTCGTTTGATACGAGATGGCTACTCATTTAAGTCTGAGAATAATGGTTGTTCGATTTATATGAGAGATATGTTTTATGGTCATGCTCCGATGGTCAATGGTTTATTCTTAATGAATCTCGGCGTAATATTACACATGTTCATAGTGTGGATGCGAAAAGATGTAAAGTTGATAACGATAGTCCCACATACTTGTGGCACTGCCGCCTTGGTCACATTGGTGTCAAGCGCATGAAGAAGCTCCATGCTGATGGACTTTTAGAGTCTCTTGATTATGAATCGTTTGACACATGCGAACCTTGCCTCTTAGGCAAAATGACCAAGACTCCGTTCTCCGAACAATGGAGCGAGCAACCAACTTGTTGGAAATCATACATACCGATGTGTGCGGTCCAATGAGCGTTGAGGCTCATGGAGGATATCGTTATGTTCTCACTCTCACCGATTTACTTGAGTAGATATGGGTATGTCTACTTAATGAAACACAAGTCTGAGACCTTTGAAAAGTTCAAGGAATTTCAGAGTGAGGTGGAGAATCAACGTGACAGAAAGATAAAGTTCCTACGATCAGATCGTGGAGGAGAATATTTAAGTCACGAATTTGGCTCACACTTAAGAAAATGTGGAATCGTTTCACAACTCACGCCGCCTGGAACACCTCAGCGAAACGGTGTGTCCGAACGTCGTAATCGCACTCTATTGGATATGGTGCGGTCTATGATGTCTCTTACAGATTTACCGCTATCATTTTGGGGATACGCTCTAGAGACAGCTACATTCACTTTAAATAGGGCACCGTCTAAATCCGTTGAGACGACACCGTATGAATTATGGTTTGGGAAGAAACCTAAGCTGTCGTTTCTGAAAGTTTGGGGATGCGATGCTTATGTCAAGAAACTTCAACCTGAAAAGCTCGAACCCAAGTCGGAAAAATGCGTATTCATAGGATACCCTAAGGAAACTGTCGGGTATACCTTCTACTTAAGGTCCAAGGCAAAGTCTTTGTTGCCAAGAACGGATGCTTTCTAGAGAAAGAGTTTCTCTCGAAAGAAGTAAGTGGGAGGAAAGTAGAACTCGATGAAGTACTACCTCTCGAACGGGAAAGTGGTGCCGCGCAGGAAACCGTTCCTGTAGTGCCCACACCCACTGAAGAGGAAATCATTGATGATGATCAAGATACTTGGATCAAGTTATCGCTGAACTTGAAGGTCCACGAGGACACGCCCGCACTGCAGTGGTACGGCAACCTGTCATGGAAATCATGTTGCTAGACAACAATGAACCTTCGAACTATGAAGAAGCAATGGCGGGCCCGGATTCCAACAAATGGCTTGAGGCCATGAAATCCGAGATAGAATCCATGTATGAAAACAAAGTATGGACTTTGACAGACTTGCCCGATGATCGGCGAGCAATAGAAAATAAATGGATTTTTAAGAAGAAGACGGACGCGGATGGAAATGTCACCATCTATAAAGCTCGACTTGTCGCTAAGGGTTATCGACAAGTTCAAGGGATTGACTACGACGAGACATTCTCTCCCGTAGCGAAGCTTAAGTCCGTCCGAATCATGTTAGCAATTGCGCATACTATGATTATGAGATATGGCGATGGACGTCAAAACGGCATTCCTTAACGGACATCTTAAGGAAGAGCTGTATATGATGCAGCCGGAAGGTTTTGTCGATCCTCAGAACGCTAACAAAGTATGCAAGCTCCAGCGATCCATTTACGGACTGGTGCAAGCATCTCGGAGTTGGAACATTCGCTTTGATGAGATGATCAAAGCGTTTGGTTTACTGCAGACTTATGGAGAAGCCTGCGTTTACAAGAAAGTGAGTGGGAGCTCTGTAGCATTTCTTCTATTATATGTAGATGACATACTCTTGATGGGAAATGATACAAAACTACTGGACAGCATTAAGGCCTACTTGAACAAGTGTTTTTCAATGAAGGACCTTGGAGAAGCTGCTTATATATTAGGCATTAAGATCTATAGGGATAGATCGAGACGCCTCATAGGTCTTTCACAAAGCACATACCTTGATAAGATTTTGAAGAGGTTCAAAATGGATCAGTCCAAGAAGGGGTTCTTGCCTATGTTACAAGGTGTGAAACTGAGCTCAGCTCAGTCACCGACCACGGCAAAAGATAAAGAAGAGATGAGTGTCATCCCCTATGCTTCAGCCATAGGATCTATTATGTATGCCATCTTGTGTACGCAGACCGATGTAAACCTGGCCGTAAGTTTGGTTGCAAGATACCAAAGTAATCCCGGCAAGGAACACTTTGGACAGCGGTCAAGAATATCTGAAGTACCGAAAAGGACAAAGGACATGTTTCGTTTATGGAGGAGACGAAGAGCTCGTCAGTAAAGGGTTACGTCGGCGCTAGCTTCGACTCAGATCTGGATGACTCTAAGTCACAAACCGGATACGTGTATATGTTGAATGGTGGAGCGATGGCTGGTGCAGCCGCAAGCGAGCGTCGTGGCGGGATCTACGTGTGAAGCGGAGTACATGGCAGCCTCGGAGGCAGCGCATGAAGCAATATGGGTGAAGGAGTTCATCACCGACCTAGGAGTCATACCCAATGCGTCGGGGCGATCAAACTCTTCTGTGACAACACCGGAGCTATTGCCCTTGCAAAGGAGCCTGGTTTCACAAGAAGACCGAGCACATCAAGCGTCGTTTCAACTCCATCCGTGAAAATGTTCAAGATGGAGACATAGAGATTTGCAAAGTGCACACGGATCTGAATGTCGCAGATCCGCTTGACTAAACCTCTCTCTCGTGCAAAACATGATCAACACGAGAACTCTATGGGTGTTCGATTCATCACAATGTAACTAGATTAGTGACTCTAGTGCAAGTGGGAGACTGTTGGAAATATGCCCTAGAGGCAATAATAAAAGTATTATTATATTTCAATGTTCATGATAATTGTCTTTTGTTCATGCTATAAGCGTGTTATCCGGAAATCGTAATACACGTGTGAACACTTAGACCCCAAATATGTCCCTAGTGAGCCTCTAGTTGACTAGCCCGTTGTGATCAATAGATGGTCATGGTTTCCTGACTATGGACATTGGATGTCGTTGATAACGGGATCACATCATTAGGAGAATGATGTGATGGACAAGACCCAATCATAAGCATAGCATAAAAGATCGTATAGTTCGTTTGCTAGAAGCTTTGCCAATGTCAAGTATCTATTCCTTCGACCATGAGATCGTGTAACTCCCGGTTACCGTAGGAGTGCCTTGGGTGTATCAAACGTCACAACGTAATCGGGTGACTATAAAGGTGCATTACGGTATCTCCGAAAGTATCTGTTGGGTTGACATGGATCGAGGCTGGATTTGTCACTCCGTATGACGGAGAGGTATCTCTGGGCCCACTCGGTAATGCATCATCATAATGAGCTCAATGTGACCAAGGTGTTGGCCACGGATCATGCATTACGGTGCGAGTAAAGTGACTTGCGATAACGACCGAACGAGGTATTGGGATACCGACGATCGAGTCTCGGGCAAGTAACGCATCGATTGACAAAGGAATTGCATACGAGGTTTGATAGAATCCTCGACATCGTGGTTCAACCGATGAAATCATCGAGGAGCATGTAGGAGCCAACATGGGTATCCAGATCCGCTGTTGGTTATTGCCCGAGAGTCGTCTCGGTCATGTCTGCGTGTCTCCGAGCCCGTAGGGTCTACACATAAGGTTCGGTGGCGCTAGGGTTAGTAGGAAGACTAGTATGTGAATACGAATGTTGTTCGAGTCCGGATGAGATCCCGGACGTCACGAGGAGTTCGGAAGGGTCCGGAGGTAAAGAATAATATATAGGAAGTGGTGTTTCGCCATCGGGAAAGTTTCGGGTTACTGGCAAAATCACGGACCACGGAAGGGTCCTGGTCCACCGGTGGGGCCACCCATCCCGGAGGGCCCCATGGGCCATAGGGGAAGGAACCAGCCCACAGGGGCTGGTGCGCCCCTAGGCCCACCCCTGCGCCTAGGGTTGAAACCCTAGGGGTGGGCGCCCACCGGCTTGGGGGCACTCCACCCCTGGCCGCCGCCCCCTTGAGATTGGATCTCTAGGGGCCGCCACCACAGGGGCCTATATAAAGGGGGGGGGGGCTGCTGTACACATCTCCCAAGGCGCAGCCCCTCCCCTCCCCAACACATCTCCTCCTCCGTAGAGCTCGGCGAAGCCCTGTCGGAGTACTGCTTCACCACCATCACCACGCCGTCGTGCTGCCGGTGGTGCTGTCTTCCTCAACCTCTCCTTCCCCCTTGCTGGATCAAGAAGGAGGAGACGTCGCTCGTCCCGTACGTGTGTTGAACGCGGAGGTGCTGTCCGTTCAGCACTTGGCATCGGTGATCTGAATCACGTTCGAGTACGACTCCATCATCACCTTGCAAGCTTCCGCACGCGCGATCTACAAGTGGTATGTAGATGCAATCTCTCTCTCGTTACTCGTTGCTTAGATGAACTCATAGATGGATCTTGGTGAAACCGTAGGAAAAATTTTAATTTTCTGCAACGTTCCCCAACAGGTGATGGATGTGAAAGGAGGAGAGGAGGGGTAAGGGAAGTGGTGGTTTCTGTTGGTGATGTGGAGACTGGAGGTTGGGCTGGTGGGGCATAGGGAAAAGTTGTTTTGTCGAAAACAACATGGCGAGAGATGATAATGCGGCGTGTGTCTAAGTCAAGACAACGATAGCCTCTATGTCGTGGGGGGTATCCAAGAAAGAGACATTTGACCGACCGAGGAGAGAGTTTGTTAGGTGTAGTAGAGGCGATGTTTGGATAGCAAAGACAACCAAAAACACGAAGATCATTATAGGGTGGTGTGGTACCGAAAAGAGTTGTGTATGGTACGGAGAATTTTGTGGCTGCGGTAGGACGGATGTTGATGAGATATGTGGCAGTATAGAGAGCTTCGGCCCAAAAAGAAGGGGGGAGTGAGGCCTGAAGCAAGAGTGTACGTATAACATCATTGGTAGTGCGAATGGCACGTTCGGCCTTGCCGTTTTGTTGAGAGGTGTGAGGACAGGAAAACGGAGTAGAATCCCATGTTGGGAAATGAAGGTGTCGAGGCGAGTGTTAAGAAACTCTCCACCATTGTCGCATTGGATAGCTAAGATGGGTAGGTTAAATTGTGTATGAGCATAGGCGTGAAAAGCGACGAGTGTGACATAAACATCCGATTTCTTTCGAAGCGAGAAACTCCAAAAGTAGTGGGAAAAATCATCCACAACAATGAGATAAAAGCAAAAACCAGAGGTACTAGGAACAGGAGATGTCCAGAGGTCACAATGTAAAAGTTGAAACGGACGAACTGTATATGTTTGAGAATCATAAAACGGAAGCCTAACATGTTTTCCTAACTGACAAGCATGACAAAGTGGCTGCCCATCTTTGTTGTATGAAATAAACTTGGATTGTTGGAGACGTGACATGGTGTGATGACCGGGATGTCCGAGGCGGCGATGCCAGAGTGATGACGGAGTGGTTGTGAGGAGGGCTTCATCTTGTCGGGGACGGCAGACAGGATAGAGGGGCCCGGGACTATTGCAGCGAAGGATCACGGCCCTGGAAGGAAGCGCCTTCACCGAGAATCCAAAAGGATCAAATTCAACAGCAACAAAATTATCAGTAGTGAGTTGACGAACAGAGATAAGATTTTTAATAATGTGAGGAACGATGAGAATATTACGAAGAGAGAGGGGTTGGGCGGAAGAGGGAAGTGTAGATTGACCGACATGAGTAGCAGGAACGGATTGGCCGTTGCCCACGGTGACAATTCTATCTGTACCAGCCGGACTAGGACTCTCCAACACACATTGGGCTTCTCCTTCACAACTGATATTTTGAACTGCCTGAAGAACCAAGTCCAACTTTCAATGTTCTCACTCTCCACAAAAGCAAATGCGAGTGGGACGACTTGATTTTGGCCGTCTTGACCTATGGCTGTCAGGATCTGACCCTTGTACTTGCCTGTGAGAAAAGTACCATCAACACATATCACCGGTCGGCAATGCCTGAAAGCTTCGATGCATACACCGAAAGAGAAGAATAGGCGATGCAGCACCCTCACAGTTGGGAACTCTGGCATGAACATGTCTTGGATATCGATATAGGTGCACGGATTCCGCTGCTGCAGGTGTGGAGGAGCTGGACAACAGAGTCATATGCATCAAAATAAGAACCAAATCTCCTCTCAAGCGCCGCATGCTTAGCCCTCCAAGCCTTTCCATAAGAAATTCTGTACTTGAACCTGGCAAAGACTTTTGTCTGGACTGCCTTCACTTCCATAGCTTTGCCCTGCACTATCTCATCGTAAAACAATCGAGCTATAAGCGTGGATGAAAGGTTGGCATGATCTTGAGGGATGCAGGGAATAAGACAAGTGTGATTAACTAAATCATTTATCACCCAACTTGTGCCATACTTGGGGAGAAAACCGTGCACCCTAGCGGGACAATCTGTATCCTTGCATACCATTGTCAGGAATTTCTGACTGGACACCTGAGTTGTGAAAACCCTTTGCGTGGACATTGCCCAATTAATTATTGCATCCTTCAAGGCTTGTTTGTTTGGATACATAGCACCCGTTGCAATATTTTTCTGATGATATTGCCAGGTTGAATCATGTCCATCATTCACGGTCATTGCAGATGAGAAGTCATGATTCCACCATGCAGGATTCGGGACCTCCGCTGCATTTTCTTCTTCATCTGACTCACCAGAATCATCGGCATAACCCCTTTCAACATCAGTGTCTTCTTCTTCCATCTGGTCCTGCATGTGCCCATCTACCTCGTCAGCGTCAACCTCGCCATTGTATTCACCATCGGCATTTCCCCCTTCTACCTGACTATTCTGCCCTGGTTCATAACCATAAGCATTTCCTCCTTCTACCTGACTGCTCTGTCCTTGTTTGTAACCATCATCTCCAGCATTTGACATAGATAGCCGCCCACCTACACTGCTCTTCCCAGGATCGTTGCCACCTTGGCCTTCATGTGCAGTGACCCCCTTCACGACGGGAAGCACTAAAGCAATAGGATTGCATCCCCTTCGTTCACAACCTTGTAACCACCGCACCCAATCGGAGTCTCGCTCTATTGGCCTCAAATAAAAGTAAATTATTGTACTTGACCGTGTCCACAATGCATGAACACCGACGGTGTGCGTTTCAGTATCAAGACCTAAACTTGCCACAATCCATTCTTTCAACTGACTGACAGACCATGTTTGAGGTGCGCTCATTGGCACATTTATGTGAGTAAATTCACTCAGATCAGCTCCCATCTCAGTTGTTTGGATAGTACCAGGACCGTAGTAAAATCTGATGTTCACTACATCAGACATCTCGGCTCACCTATTTTTTTTTTCACAGCGAAATACAATTATTAAGCAACAACTTAAAATACCCGCACTAACAAATATTAGGCAGTACACATCCACATATTACCGGAGCAACTACAAATATTGACACTCCTAAATACTACACATCCACATATAGTCCGAAATATTACCGGAGCAACTACACATTTTTACACAACTAATTAGTTGACATCTAAATAAAATGCTCACCGGAACCGGAACGGGAAAATAAAATGCTCACCACAAAAGATTTTAATATTTCACTGACTGCCTATATTACGGATTTAACCGGAGCAACTACAAATACTGACAATCCTAAATAGTACACATCCATATATAGTCCGGAATATTACCGGAGCTACTACACATTTTTACACAACCAATTAGTTGACATCTAAATAAAATGCTCACCGAAACCGGAACGGGAAAATAAAATGCTCACCACGACCACCTAAATATTTACGTTTACTACTCGAGCAAATAATATTCATATAGTCCGAAATATTACCGGAGCAACTACACATTTTTACGCAACCAATTAGTTGACATCTAAATAAAATGCTAACTGAAACGGGAAATAAAATGCTCACCACGACCACCTAAATATTTATGTTTACTACTCGAGCAAATAACAATAATTGCACGCAACTTCGAAAAATAAATGTTTGCTCAAATATACCCTTGAAGCGTGCGCGCGAACGACGAACGGCGGCCTTCAATACCCGGAACCGGAGCCGGAAACTCCACCAAACTCCTGCAGCTTCACCTCCACCACCACCTCCACCTCCACCACCGCCACAACCTCCACCTCCACCTCCACAACCTCCACAAATGAGCTGAAAAAATGCTCCAATAAAATCTTCAGCACAACCACCACAAGCTACCCCATCAGTAGATCGAGGTGTCTTTTGGCTCCTCTAGCTAAGTAGAACCCATTCACGGTGCCAAATCCGCAAAAAAACGGGCCATTTTGGTGTATTAATTGGAGCTATTTCGGGTTGGAGAGAGGAGAAAGGAAGAAGAACACAGAGACGTTGTGTGCTGCATGAGGTGGGGAAGGAAAGGAGAAGGAGAAGGGAAAGAAAAAGGAAAAAGGGGGCTGCTGCGGGCCCGCTCCCTGTCGGCCTGCAGCTGGCCGATCGGTCGGCAGCTGGCCGACTGGGGCGCCCGTGCCCCAGCCCGCGCCGACAGCTCCCGGGCCACGTCGCCCCGGCCAATAGTCGGCCCACGCGTGGCCGATTGCCCACCTGTCGGCCTGCAGTTGGCTGAGAAGGGCCTATCGGCCTACAGCTGGCTGACTAGGCTCAGTCGGCCTGCTGTGGGCCGATTGGATAATATTTTCGAAAAATATTATATCAGCGTAATATTTTTGTAAATTAATACAAAAATATATTATTTAAAAAAAATAGCAGGTACGTGTAGCACCATTATATGTAGTAGGCCGGGCAAGATCATAATTCTTCTTCCTTGTCGATGGATTCATCTCTCATTTCAATCTTTTCCTGGCTCCTCTTGGGTTGGTTGGGTAGCTAAGTACTCGAACGGAAAGAAACACCGGCCGTATGGAGAAGTTGCGGTGGCGACGACGGCCTACCGCATTAGGAGTTTAGGACACAGGCATGGCCAATCGTTGGAGGTACCATCCCATCGCGTTTGAACGGTACATGCAGCCGGCGTGCGCGGACGAGCAGTTGGCTGGTTTAGAAGGATTGCTTTACTAGATCAATTTTTATGCTTTACTAGATCAACCAGACCTCTTTCTCTGCAGCAGTTTCACATTGCCGTTGTTGTCACGATGGTTCGCATTCTACCAAATTATTTGCAAGGGACATTTGAATCCTGAAGTATGCTAATATTTTTTTTTAAGATAACAAATACTAGAGTTCAAAGGAAAAATGATAAAACAACAGGGAGAATTGACTTAATTTGAAGCAAACGATGTATACTACATATGTCTCAAACTCAAAATGATTGAATGAATCAGAGCACTGTCGTAACAATATTGTCGAAGCCAAGCATGTAACGAGTGGATTTGTGCTTAATCATACGGAGACCACACTTCCCTTTGCCTTTGCCATTGCTACTGCTGGAGCTGCTAGTGCCATCATTAGTGTTTCCACCATTGCCATTGTCACTGTTATTGTCGTTGCCATCGCCGTTGCCATTGATGTCATTGTTGCCCTTGTTGTCATTACCATTACCATTGTCGTTGCCCTTGCCGTTGCCATTGCCATTAATGTCACTCTTGCAATTGTTGCCATGCCATTACCGTTGTCGTTGCCTTTGTCGTACACTACCTCCATACCAGTGAAGACGGCAAACCGGTCATTAACAACCATCTCTCTAAAGTCCTTGTCGAATACCTTGGTATCGAAGAAATCAGAAACCACGAACCTGACGGAACCAACACTGATGAACCCGACCTTGGCGCCGAACATATAGCTCGGGTGCCACTCGTCCGGTACATCGTCGTTCGCCCAAATCCATGTCTTGTCTGGCAGTGTCTCCTCCCCTCTGGCAACGCCGGAGAGGTCAACGGCGCAGGGGAGGCCACGCGAGATGCCGAACCAGAGCCCGAGCTCCGAGACATACTCCGCCTTGCCATCGAACGGCAATAGCCAGTCGCCGGCCTTGCTCCACTCGCGGGTCATGGTGTGAAAGCAGTAGGTGCCTGCAGAGTTGCAGAAGTCGGTGATGGAGAAACAGATGGTGTCGCCAGCGCCAACTACGGCGTGGCCACAAATGAATGCGCGCTTCCTCTGCTCCATGAAGGGCGCCATGAAGGGTGACAGCGGGACAATGTGCATGTCATGGGCGAAGAAGGGCGGTGGCGGGAGAACGTAGCAGTGCCAGGACCTGCCTGTGGGTATCGACGGGCCACAATCCCTCCAAACCAAAACCTCGAACTGCGGCCGCGCCTCCGCCTTGTCCAGCTCGAGGTGGCTATCGATGATGTAGAGGTTGCCGGTGACCTAGCCGTCATTTAGCTGCAACTGCAAGGGCGTCGGAGGGACGCAGATGGCCAGCGGCGAGTGCTTGTACGCGTTGAGGCTTGGCATCACGGTGACCATAGGGCAGGGGCCGGCATCGTCGGCGTCGAAGCGGAAGATGCGCTTCTCCCTGTCAGCGAAGATGACCTTGTTCTCGGAGGCGGTCGCGAAGAACTGAATGTCACAAGTGCCTGGCGCATAGGACGAGTATACCGGCGGCGGCGCGGCCACCACGGCTTGAGGCAGCTGTATCTTGGGCGCCGCCGCCTCCGCCGCCGCCAAGTCGATCTTGCAGCCACTTCTTCTGTTGGGCGCCATGGCCTCGGCGAGAGTTAGTGCCGGCACCACCTTGGCATGTGCGGCGGCTTCTTGTGCCGTCCGGTAAAATAGATCCACCTTGGAGAGGTCCAGGCGCCGGAGAGTGTAGAGGCCGGGTTCGCGCGACCAGTCTAGCATCCCCAGGTTCACGAACCGCCGGAAGCCGCTCATCCCCGGCCGGCGATCTACCTACTATGATCCGTCTATAAGAAGTAATGTCAGATTAACCCATCTCGTCTCAGCTTTCCTTCTTGACAATATTTTTTTGAAATTGGGTGCTTCTATTAATTCAGGAAATAAAATTCAGGGAAAAAAACTGAAGGAAAAAACGTGTTAAAGGATTTATTCAGTGAGTTCTCTTGCATTGTTGGAAAATGTGTTCACATATTTTTGTAAATGTGTTATCGAAAAATAGACAATTAGTTTTCATTTCGTGGATTTACAAAGGAAAAAAATGTCAAACAAGTTTCGAAAAATAAAATGAATTGTATTACGTAAATGAGAAAATATTCACATTGATGTGTATAAAATGTTTGTGGGCGTAGTTGAAAAATATTCATCGTGTATTTGAAATATATGGCAGCAGCGTAGCAAACTCACGCTCTAGTGGTAACCGGCGGTTGTTTTTATCCCCTTTTTGAGTTTTGATAAACATCATTAAAAATGGCATTCAGCCTTCAATATCCCATTCTTTTCTCTCTCATATTGGCATCCCGGCCCTTGCCGTCAGTAGGGCTTCATTTTTAGATGTATTTTTGAAATTTTTTAAGGTTTGTGTCCTGCTCAGTAAGGCGAGACGGTGGTGGCTCCCTAAAGATGGAATAAGGTTCTTTCCGCCTATCTCCGTCCCGGTGGTTCGTCTAGCATCATCGGTGGGCGTGTGGAGGTATGTCTCCGGTGGATCTGTTCGGATCTGCTTGCCATTCGTTTACGTTGGTATGTCTTCAGGTTGGATCCTTCCGATATACACTACTCTTCATCAACGACAGTTGTTGTTCTGGTGCGTTGGTCATATGGGGCCTTAGCACGACGACTTTCTGACTGACTATTACAACAATGTTGGCCCGACTCTGCGAGGGAGGGGCGATGATGACAACTCGCCTTGGGCTCATTTCAATGCTTGTAATCATCGCTAGGTGGTCTACGGATGTGGTTGTCAATTATTTTTGTTACTTCTGGTTTTTGATGTAGTATCATAATTGAAGATAAATAGACCAGAAGTTTTTCAAAAAAAAAAAAAGAGATAGGCGTTCACCTTTTTTTTTGAGAAACAATAGGCGTCCACCCTGTGCTTTAACGTGACCATGGTAGAGCAAAACCCCATCTCCATAGGTAATTCCCTTCTTGAAGAAAAGATATTCACACGTTTGTTTGTTTCTTCAGAAGAAAATAATTCATACGGTGCTACAGCCCCGCCAATGGGCTGGCCCAGTCTGGATGACTAAATTGTTAGCACCAAAAAACCAAAGCAATATTTCGGCCCATGTGGTGAAGCCTAGAGTAAAAGAAATCCCCAGCCAAGTCTCCAACCTCCAACCTCGCCTTCAATATTTCAGTCCCGCGAATACCTAGCTCGCCGCCTCCAAGCTCGCCGACTCGTGGCCTCTGCATCCAACGTCGCCGTCCCCGGCTGCGGCCGCCGTCGTCACCTTTCGTCGACACCCCAGCGCCGTCGCTTGGTTCGTCCGTGCGCTATTTGCTCTTGTTAACATCCTACTGCTAGCTAGAAATCAGCAGTCGATTTGTTCAGGACACAAATCCAGTAGCAATACTTCACTTACATCGATCGATCAATCTGTTCATTGGATTGGATTTTGTTCATAGCACACACAACCTGTTATTACGTTCTTTTTTGATGAAGCTTCATTCGTTTCGTCCTCAAGAAAATGCTAGGCTTGATTTGATCTAATCATTCTCCTTATTACGTCCCCTCCCCAGGAGCGAAGGATCATACCAACTAGATCGTCGGACATGAGCAGCGGCATCCGGCGGGTCCTGAACTTGGGGCTGTATGACGGGCGCAAACGCGCATATTCGCTGTGCCGTTTGAACATCTCCAAGATGGACTTTTTTCACCGGACCACACAAGAGGCGGCCACGCATGGGAAGGTGGTGCCAACACTGATGCCCGCCAAGGCTTGTGCGCCCAAAAGGACAAGGATCCGCAACACCGACTTGGCGACGGCAGAGGCGGCGGCACCCAAGATCAATCCGCCAAAAAGCGAGCTGCTCGTGAGGCCACCGGAAGTCTCCTACTCCATACGGTCTCCTCGTTGTCTTCATTTCTTGCCCACGGCCTCGGAGAGCAAGGTCATCTTGGCCGACCGCGCGAACCGCATGTTACGCTTTGACACCATCGACGGCTGCAACTACATTGATACAATGCCTAGCCTCCACGGGTACAAGCACTCGCCACTGGCCATCTCTGTCCCTCCGACGGACTTACACCTTCTTGACGGCGAAGACACCGGCAACCTCTACATCATTGATAGCGTCCTCCATCCGGATAAGGCGGAGGTACGCCCGCAGTTTGAGGCCCTGGTGTGGAGGGGGATCACCACGTCCCTCGCATCACATAGGTTCTGGCACAGCGACATCCTCCCGCTGCCCCCGTGGATCATCCACCATAGGAATGCCTTCGTCTACGGTCATGCCCTCGTCGGCGACACCATGTGCTTCTCCATCTCTGGCTCAGAGGGTGATGGCACCTACTGCTTCCACATGGCGACTCGTGAGTGGAGCAAAGCTGGCGACTGGCTCATGCCTTTCGATGGCAAGGCGGATTACGTCCCAGAGCTTGGACTCTGGTTCGGCGTCTCAGAAAACCTCCCCTGTGTTGCTGACCTCTCTGGCGTCGTCAGAGGGGAGGAGCTGCCGCCAGAGAAGATGCGGATCTGGGAACATGATGACTTGCCAGAGGAGTGGCAGCCGACCCAATTGTTCAATCCCAGGGTCATCAGCCTCGGTTCCGGCAGGTTCATCATCGTGGACTTCTTGGATGTCATGGAATTCGACAAGGAATGCAACGAGATGGTTACAGGCAAGCAATTTGCCCTCTTCACTGGTATGGTGGTAGGATACGGCAACAAAGGCGAAAGTGACGATGCCAAAAACAACCGCAGCAACAACAACAATGGTAGCAAAGGCAAAGGGATGATGCATGGCCTCCGTATGATTAAGCACAAATCTGGTCGTTACATGTTTAACGACCAACAGAGGATCGAGGAGGTGCTCTGAATGATTCAGTAAACAGTCATTTGGATGCTGGGACTTAATTTGCCGTAATTGTCTGCTTTTTGATACCTTGGCATTCAGATTTGGTGTTAACCAACTAATTGTTTGATGGCAAGTTTGAACTGTGGTGCCATTGTGTTAAGCTAACTGAATTCTGATGAATCCACTTATATTTTCAAGTTTTCCCGAGTTTGACCTGTTGTGCTATTGAGCTATTGACTTCTTTTGCTATTTCATTTTATTTTGCGATGGAGCCTGCCCTATTTTATTTTATTTCATTTTGCGGTGGAGCCTGCGCTATTTCATTTTTTTTTATTTTGTGATGGAGCCAGTGCTAATGCACGTGTTGATTAACAAAAGGCATTCAGCCTTCAATAGCCCATTCTCTTCTCTCTGTGATGGGCATTCACCTAGTGCTTTAACGTGATCATGCTAGAGCAAAACCCCAGCTCCATAGGTTGAACACAACTTGTGTAATTCCTTTCTTGATAGGTTACTATTTGTTATTTGAAGGACCTTAAAGTGCGAAAATTAGCATCAAATTCCTGAATATCCATCAGTCATATGAGCAAATGGCTTGTAAATCCAGGTAAGTATATTGTCCCTGTTTTTTCTTTTGGATGGTAAAATGATTAGCTTTTCTGATGAAGAAGCAACATAGATAATTTACACGTGTGCTCAACTTTCGCCTCCAGTTCTATATTCCTTGTGCTCAACTTGTGATCTGCTGATATGTATGCTTCCATCTACTAATATTATGTTTTGATCAAATATAAAAATCTTGATGATCTCAAAAAAATCTAGTAATCACTGATTACTAGATCTTGATGGTGCAATGTTGCGGCATCCTCCATTATGAAAATATTGTGGTAGAAAATTTCTTAAATATATACTCCATCCGTTACCAAATATTTGTCTTTCTAGAGATTTCAACAAGTGACTACATACGAAACAAAATGAGTGAATCTATACTCTAAAATATATCTACATACATCTGTATATTGTAGTCCATTTGAAATGTTTAGAAATACAATATTTGGGAACGGAGGGAGTAGAGTACATGATCACTGATTTTCAAGGTAATACTTTTTCCTCATTGTTTTTTCGTGTCAACATGAATAAGTGGCAAAAGGCCAAATGATTTACACTAACAAGAAGGCAAAGAGTGTTACCATCACAACCTCGTATTCTTACATTTCCATCTCTTCTGCACATATGCAAGCAACGCACAAAACGAAAATCTAACCAACATCTACCAGTTCCTCGACATAAGATTTGGTATCTTTTTCCGACATCACTTCTAGATACATGGATTTTGTAACCACCGTCGGCATATGATTTATGCTTGTACTTTCGAAACATGTCTCTTTTGTTCATTCCATGCCTTGTGCTTGCCACTGGGACTAACTGGCATGCATATATCTCCCCAATCAGGATCTTTTGATCAAGCATCGCCTACATAAACTTCACACGCTTCCTGACGAGGTCGATGCTAGTCAACCTTCGTACCATATATAGGAACCGTTTGTTCACTCATACAACTACGGACTTGACTCACAGGATCTCGATGTACTTGCAGCGTTTGGTATTCACAAGAACACATTTCGGCCATCGTATCCTATCGACCCACACTCGACCCTCGATTGGGATCCATGAACTTAGGACATGGGACGTGGCGCCAACCCTTGTTTTCGGCTACTATGGATCATATATACCATAAGATTATTCAAAGGTACTATGTCGAATTTAGCACTAAAGTCAGTACTGCACACCGTAAACAAACAAGGAGCAAAAAAAAAAATGAAGAGCAGCAAGAGTACACCGATAGCAAATTAAATCCCAGCATGGATGCATACATATAGTCAAACATAACTGGAGTTCAGCAAGTCAAAATGACTTACTGAATCATGCGTTTACATCACCGCATCGATACTCTGTTGCACGTTAAACATGTAACGTTTGGATTTGTGCTTAACCATACGTAGGCCACGCATCATCCCTTTGACTTTGCTGCCGTTGCCGCCATTGTTGCCATTCTCATTGCCGGAGCATTCGGTGCCACTATTGTAGTTGTCATTGTCTTTGCCAGCACCATTGCTGCCATTCTTAGCATTGTCCTTGCTGCGGCCGTTATCGTACAGTACCTCCATACCAGTGAAGAGGGCAAATTGCTTGCCCGTAACCATCTCGTTGCAGTCCTTGTCGAATACCATGGCATCCAAGAAGTCTACGACGATGAACCTGCCCAAACCGAGGCTGATGACCTTGGACCTACACAATTCGCTCGGTTGCCACTCCTCTGGCAGGTCATCATCCACCCAGATCTGCAACTTCTCCCGCGGCGGCTCCTCCCCTCTGACGACGCCAGAGATGTCGGCGGCGCAGGGAAGGCCGCTTGATTCGCCGAACCAGAGCCCGAGCTCCAGAACATACTCCGCCTTGCCCTGGAATGGCATAACCCAGTTGCCAGCCTTACTCCACTCGCGAGTAGCGATGTGGAAGCAGTAGGTGCCGGTGCCCTCGGCGCCGGCGATGGAGAAGCAGATGGTGTCGCCGCCGACGAGAGCGTGACCACAGACGTAGGCGTGCTTCTGGTGGATGATCCACGGTGGTAGCGGAAGGATGACGCAGTGCCAGGTACTGCTACAAAAGGAGCGCGGGTGCTCCGCCCTCCACACCAGGGCCTCGAACTGCGGCTTCGCCTCCGACTTGTCCGGATGGAGGATCCTATCGATGATGTACATGTCGCCGCCGTCTTCGCCGTCATGGAGGTGCAAGTCCGACGGAGGGACGGCGATGGACAGCGGTGAGTGCTTGTGCTCGTGGAGGCTTGGCAGGCTCTCGATCCAGCGGCGGCCCTCGCCGGCGTCGAAGCGGAACATGCGGTTCGTGCGGTCGCCCAAGACGACCTTGTCCTCCGAGGCGGTGGGGAGGAAATGAACGCGGTGATGGGTCGGCAGGCTGCTTGATACTTCCGGTGGCTTAATGACCAGCTCGCTCGCCGGCGTCCGGATGCTGGGCGCCGCCGCCTCCGCCGCCGCCAGGTCAGCCTTGCAGATCCTTCTCCTGTTGGGCGCCGAGGCCTTGGCGGGCGTGAGTGTTGGCAGCAGCTTGCCATCCGCGGCCGCCTCTTCTGCCGTCCGGTGAAACAAGCCCATCTTGGAGAGGTCCAAGCGTCGGAGCGAATACACGCGGTTGCGCCCATCATACACCCCCAGGTTCACGAACCGCCGGATGCCGCCGCTCATCTCCGGCAGCCAACCACGTCGCCGTCGGCGATCTGCCTGGAACCTGCACTAGTGGAAAAACAGGCTTTCCGTCCAGCCCCATAAGTCGCGAAGCTGTAGGAACCGCGACCAATGGGACCTTTAGTCATGATTCGAGGTGAACCGCGACCAAAGGCTCCGGCCTGGCGCTCGGTGGCCAGTGGTGCGTGAGGGGCTTTAGTCGCGGTTGGCAGACAACCGCGACTAAAGGCCTTTCGGGCACCTTTAGTCACGGTTTGCCGTGCCAACCGCGACTAAAGCCCTCCCTATATATACCCATCCAGCAGCCAACACTTAGCCATTTTGGAGCCATTCTCTTCACAAGTGGGTGTAGGTTTGCTTTTGGTTCCTCTTATGCACATAAGGTGTTTGATGAAATGCCCCAAGAGCATGAAACAAACATGACATGAAGTGTTGGAGCCACACTCTTGATCGCGGTTAGCAACTTGATGAACCTTTGATGTGTCAATATGCATGTGTGTAGTTCATAACAAATGCATGATGGTTAATTATATATTTTATATTATAATAATGCGAGATGAATTGGCAATGGATGTACGGTAACCGACTCTCCGTGAGTTCACTACGGGTTTGAAAGATTTCCTCGTAGTGGCTAATGCGAACAAGCGGGGGTTTTGTTATCTGTCCATGTGTTATCTGTAAGAATGAGAAGGGTTACTCTTCCTCAAGAGTTGTTCACATGCATCTGCTTGAAGGGTTTCATGCCAAGCTATAATTGTTGGACCAAGCATGGAGAAAGAGGGGTTATAATGGAAGAAGATGAAGAAGGGATGATTTCATCGATGAAAGCTATCTTGCTCATTTCGTGATACTTTCATGGAGGATGCTGAAGGTGAAGGGAAGGTGAAGAAGAGGCACGTGATGATCCGTTGATGATCTTGGTCGGACCATTGCTGATGCACGGAGACGCTGCGAAACTGAAAAGGAGAGGAGAATTTGGATCGCATGTTAGAGGATCACGAAAGGCGCTGTACCCGGATGCGATGATGGTCTGAAAAAGCTGGGCTGCACATGGATTTGCTGAAATGGAAGGCGAGGCAGGTGTAGCTGACTCGGCATTTGAAAACTTGCTGAAAATGTTGAAGAATATGTTTCCAAAGGATAACGAGTTGCCCGCCATCGTCTGAAGCAAAGAAGGTTGTCGCCCTCTAGGTTTAGAGGTTACGAAGATACATGCATGCATCAACGATCGCATCCTCTACCGCGTGAATACGAGAATTTGAATGAATGCCGGTATGCACCTTGCATTGCGTTATAAGATCGAGGCGATGACCACGGTGACGATGTTGAGGGCGAAAACCCGGAAGAGGGTTCCGCCAAGGTGATGTGGTATGCTCCTATAATACCACGGTTGAAACGTCTGTTCATGAACAAAGAGCATGCCAAGTTGTTGCGATGGCACAAAGAGGAACGTAAGTCGGACGGGAGTTGAGACACACCGCAGATGGAGCATAATGGAGAAAGATCAGCAGATGGTTCAGAGATTTTGCACCGACGCAAGGAACATAAGATTTGCTCTAAGCACGGATGGCATGAATCCTTTTGGCGGCGAGCTCCAGCCATAGCACTGCCCGTGACTCTATGCATCTACAACCTTCCTCCTTGGTTGTGCATGAAGCGGAAGTTCATTATGATGCCGTGCTCATCCAAGGTCCGGCAACCCGGCAACGACATCGATGTGTACCTAAGGCCATTAGTTGATGAACTTTTACAGCTGTGGGGTGGTGTTCGTGTGTGGGATGAGCACAAACAAGAGGAATTTGACCTCGACGTTGCTTTTCGTAACCATCAACGATTGGCCTGCTCTTAGTAACCTTCGGGACTGTCAAATAAGGGATACAATGCATGCACGCACTGCTTACATGAGACTGAAAGTGTACATTTGCCAAATTGTAAGAAGAACGTGTACCTTGGGCATCGTCGATTTCTTCCAAAATTCATCGATGAAGAAAGAAAGGCAAGCATTACGACGGCAAGGCAGATCACCGGCGAAGCTGCGGAACGACCGGTGCTGAGGTATTTGATATGGTCAAGGATTTGAAAGTCATCTTTGGAAAGGGTCTGGCGGACAATCAGTTCGAAGGGAGCCGACGGGCACGCAGCCATGTGGAAGAAGAAATCTATATTCGGGAGCTAGAATATTGGAAAGTCCTAGATGTCCGCTCTGCAATCGGCGTGATGCACGTTACGAAGAATATTTGCGTGAACCTCCTAAGCTTCTTGGGCGTGTATGGGAAGACAAATGATACAAAGGAAGCACGGCAGACCAGCAACGTTTGAAAGACCACGATGACCGGCATCCGGAATGGTTTCAAGGTCGTGCCAGCTACGCTCGACCAAAGAACGAAGGTCATCTTTTTGAATGCCCGAGCAGTATGAAGGTCCCGTCTGGATTCTCGTCCAATATAAAGGGAATAATAAACATGGCGGAGAAAAAGTTCCAAAACCTGAAGTCTCACGATCGCCACGTGATTATGACGCAATTGCTTCCGATTGCTTTGAGGGGCTCTGCGGAAAATGTTCGATTAGCCATTGTGAAGCTATGTGCATTCCTCAATGCAATCTCTCGAAGGTAATCAATCCGAAGTTCTACCACGGTTCTGAGCGATGTGATCCAATGTCTTGTCGGTTTGAGTTGGTGTTCCCGCCATCCTTCTTCAATATTATGGCGCACCTCCTGGTTCACCTAGTCGAAGAGATTTCCGTTCTCGGTCCCGTATTTCTACACAATATGTTCCCCTCGAGAGGTTCATGGGAGTATTAAAGAAATATGTTCAGAACCGTGCTAGGCGAGAAGGAAGCATCGCCAAGGGCTATGGAAATGAGGAGGTAATTGAGTTTTGTGTTGACTTTGTTCCTGACCTTAAGCCGATTGGTCTTCCTCGATCGCGCACGAGGGAGACTAAGTGGAAAAGGCACGATCGGAAGGAAATCAACGATATGTATGGACGGCCATTCTCTCGATGAAGCACACCACACTGTGCTGACCAATTCCAGCTTGGTGGCTCCGTACTTTGAGAAACACAAGAATATTTTACGCTCGGACAACCCGGGAAGCCTGAATCTGGATTAGGAAGGCCCACATGGAGACTTTCGGCAGTTGGTTGAGAAAACATTTAATGAATGACAATGATGTTGTAGATCAGCTGTACATGTTGGCCAAGACACCATCTTCGACTATAACGACTTTCCAAGGGTGCGAGATAAATGGGAATACATTTTACACGATCGCCCAAGATAAAAAGAGCACCAACCAAAACAGTGGTGTCCGCTTTGATGCAAGAACCGAGAATGGGCAAAAGGTCACATATTATGGTTACATAGAGGAGATATGGGAACTTGACTATGGACCCTCCTTTAAGGTCCCTTTGTTCCGTGCAAATGGTTCAAGCTAACAGGAGGTGGGGTAAAGGTGGACCAGCAATACGGAATGACAATGGTGGATTTCAACAATCTTGGTTACCTTGACGAACCATTCGTCCTAGCGAAAGATGTCGCTCAGGTTTTCTATGTGAAGGACATGAGTAGCAAACCGAGGAAACGGAAAGATAAGAAAACGATCAGTACATCATGCGATGATCCAAAAGCGCCACATTGTTCTTTTCAGGAAAAGAAACATCGTGGGAGTGGAGGACAAGACAGACATGTCGAAGATTATAATATGTTTGCTGAAATTCCGCCCTTCAAAGTGAACACCGACCCAAGCATTAAGTTAAATGATGAGGATGCTCCATGGATACGGCACAATCGTAAGCAAGCAGGGACACAAGGGAAGAATTGATGTGTAATAATTTATTGTACCAAACTTTGTATTTGGTCGATGAACTGAATGATGTATCAAACCTTTTGTCAAACCTTCAAGGATTAGTTTTATTTTTCTGATTTTTTGATATATAATTGTATTTTTAAGATTTTAAAATGAATTAGTTTTATTTTTCTGATTTTAAAAGGAAAAAGGAAGAAGAAGAAAGAAGGAAAAGGAAAAAAAGAAGAAAAAACAGAAGAAAAAAGGAAAAACAGAAGAAAAAAAAACAAATGTAAGAAAAAGGAAAAAGCAGAAGAAAAAAACAAACAGAAGAAAAACATAAGAAAAAAACAAACAGAAGAAAAACAGAAGAAAAAAGGAAAAAGGAAGAAAGGAAAAAAGAAGAAAAACAAGAAAAAGAAGAAACAAACAGAAGAAAAAAAAAAGAAAAAAAGGAAGAAAAAAGAGAAGAAAAACAAGAATTTAAAATGAATTAGTTTTATTTTCTGATTTTTTGATATATAATTGTATTTTAAGATTTTAATAACATAAATAAATAAGTAATTAGAAACTTTAATAGCAAAAATAATTATCATAAAGTAAAATAAATAAGTAATTAGAAACAAAATAAAATAAAATAAATAAGTTTTTTGTTGTAAGTAGAAACAAAACAAAATAAATAAAGCAAAAATGAAAACAAAAACAGGCAAAAATAAAAATATGCCACCTCTTTGGCCACCACGGCCCAATAATCGACTAGAAACCCATTAATGGGCCAGATTCAGGCCCGCAGAAGGCCCAATAGGCCCAGCTCATAGTAATGTAATAGGCCCGTAAGCTCAGATTTGAGAGGAGCTCGAAGTGGTGGCGCAGCCGCTTATAAACCACGTCGAAGCCTCTCGGCTAGCGAGTGGGACTAAACATCCCACCGCATCATGCGAGGCGGCCTTTAGTCGCGGATCGGCGACGAGAACCGCGATTAAAGGTACCCTTTAGTCGCTGGCTGGCCGACCAACCGCGACTAAAGGTGGGGGCGCTGAACATAAAAAACCCTTTAGTCGCGGTGGGCAGGCAACCCGCGACTAAAGGGTACCTTTAGTCGCGGTTCTCGCCGCCAACCGCGACTAAAGTGGGGGCTATAATACATCTTCTCCGATTCCCTTTGTTAAATCGCCCTCGCCCTCGGCCTTGACGCTTCCCGAGCCGATCGATCGACGCCGCCGCCGACGCTGACGCTGACGCCTGCGCCGATCGGCGCTGAAGCCTGCCTGCGCCGCCGCCCGTCCCGATGGCGCCGCCTCCGCCTCGCCTGCCTGCCCTTGCCGCCGCCCGTGCCCTGCGCCCTTGCCGCCGCCGCCCGCCCCCGCCGCCCGCGCCCGCCGCCCGTGCCCTAAGCCCTTGCCACGCCCGCCGCCGCCGCCGCCTCCCGGCCCCTCCGCCCTGGCCTGCTGCCGTCCTCAAGCGTGGCATCCAAGAAGAAGAAAAAGAAGAAGAAAAGGAAGAAGAAGAAGAAAGAAAAGGAAAAGGAAGAAGTAGAAAGAAGAAGAAAAGGAAGAAGAAGAAGAAAGAAAAGGAAAAGGAAGAAGAAGAAAGAACAAGAAAAGGAAGAAGAAGAAGAAAGAAAAGGAAAAGGAAGAAGAAGAAAGAAGGAAGAAGAAAAAAAAAAGATGAAAAACAAAAAAAGGAAGAAAAAGACCACCGAATTTTTTTTTTTTTTCTTTTATTTGTTCTTTTAATTTTAACTAGTTAATTAGTTTAACAAAAGCGGTAAATAACTTAAAACTTGATAATTATTTAGTAAAAGAAAGAACAAGAAAAGGAAGAAGAAGAAGAAAGAAAAGGAAAAGGAAGAAGAAGAAAGAAGGAAGAAGAAAAAAACAGATGAAAAACAAAAAAAGGAAAAAAAAGGCCACCGAATTTTTCTTTTTTTTCTTTTATTTGTTCTTTTTAATTTTAACTAGTTAATTAGTTTAACAAAAACGGTAAATAACTTAAAACTTGATAATTATTTAGTAAAAGAAAGAACAAGAAAAAGGAAGAAGAAGAAGAAAGAAAAAGGAAAAAGGAAGAAGAAGAAAGAAGGAAGAAGAAAAAAAACAGATGAAAAACAAAAAAAAGGAAGAAAAAAGGCCACCGGAATTTTTTCTTTTTTTTCTTTTTATTTGTTCTTTTTAATTTTAACTAGTTAATTAGTTTAACAAAAACGGTAAATAACTTAAAACTTGATAATTAACAAAAAAACCGTAAAATTTGATAATTAACAAAAAAGATATATCGGAGAGGGGGGCGAGGGGCGGCGATGCGCTGTGTTTTTTAGGGATCGAGGCGGACGGCGAGGGTTATAAATGTGTTGTCCTCGCCTCCTCTCCGTGACGCCGTCGTCTGCCGCCTGCCTCTCGCGCTCTCCGCGACACCCTCTCCCACCCCTTCCTCGCCCCCTCTTTTTGCCACCGCCCTTTCGCCACCGCCACCGCCACCGCCCCTTCTTCACTTAATTAATTTGTTTTTACCACATGTTTTCAGGATGACATAATGGCGGACGATAGAGCTGACCCGATTATGGACAACTATGATCCGGACGGTGAAGCACATATGTTCGGCATCATAAACGGCGATATTCAATATGTGCCGACCGGAGAAGAAGAAGATGATATCTCTTCTTATCTGAACCTTGACGGTGAAGATGAAGGCGCCGTCAAGAAGATGATGTCAAGAAACGCCGATAAACGCGATCTTCAAATGGAAGTAGCAACCACCTCCGCGCCGAGGTATATATATACATTGAGCCTCTGGTGATACAAACTAACTGATTTGAATAAATATGTGTGTACTAACGCGTGACTCTCTTTCTTATTTTAGCCCTCGGCGGATCGTCAAACAATCGAGTACGTCGTCAAAGCGTGGCGCAACCAAGAAGATGAAACAAGGAGAAACATGCACCATCGCGGTTGTCGACGGTTAACCGGCAGGCAGCCGGAGCCCCGCAAGAACGCCACCAAGTTTGTCACCAATGCGGAGCCATTGTTAGAGACAACGTCTCGATCACCGCCGAGAGTGGAATGAGCCAAAGAAGGCACGAATTGATGGTTTCACTTTTGTCGATAAGAGAACAAAAAAGATTGCTTCAAGAAGCTTATGGAACATTTCGCTCTACCTCCGAATACAACAAATTCGATGAGGAGGGTAACAAGATTGAGGAAAACAAGGAGAGGAGGAGGCTAGTCAAACAGTTCGCTCTTCATAAGATGGCCGCGATTCCGAAATTCAAGCAAAATCTAGCCCGTGACTTTGTCAAGCAGAACAAGACTCCGATTTCAAAGGACAATATGAGAAACGAAAGATGATTGGCCAGAATTTGTGAAGCAAAAGAAATCGGAGCAGTTCATTCAAATATCGAAACAAAATAAGGAAAATGCGGCTAAGAAGGAGTACAATCATGTTATGGGGCCAGGAGGGTATCGCATTTGGGTGCCTAGGTTCGAGAAGATGGAGAACGAGCTGAGGGCGCGAGGAATCCGTCCAGGTACGGAGGGATGGGACCCAAGGGCCAAAAGCTGGTGGTACGGGCATGGGGGAACGCTGAACCCGGAGACAGGGGAGTGTGTTTACCAGGGAAATTAATTAAACCCACCCAAGCCCTTATTGACGCAATGAAGGATGCTCAACAGGGGAAGATCAAGTTCAACAGAGAGAACGACGCTACCGACAAAGCCCTCGGGAATCCTGAACACGGAGGACGTATACGAGGCATGGGGCACATTCCGTGGAAAATAGGGTTCCCCGAGCGATGACCCGTCGGTTTCTGAAGCCGTAAGAGAAAGATGGATCGGGAAGCGGATGTTGTGGCGCGGTTGGCATCGAAATGGAAGTGATGAAGAAAACCATGAGTGTACTAGTAGCGAAAGAGATTCAGCTCGGTGCAGCATGAAGATCATCCAGCGGATCTCGGAAGCCAGCAGCGGAGAAGCAGCGTGGCTTCCACGGAGGCCCCACCGGCTGGTGCAGATGCACCGACGATCGAAATTACTGCACCGGAGCCTCGGTGATCGAAATTACTGCACCGGAGCCTCCTCGCTACCCGTGGGCGATATAAAGGAGATGAAAGAATGTCATCTGATTATCCTATCGGGAACATGTCCATGAAGGTAGCCATCGGCAGTGCTTTACCATGTTTACTCGAGCACTCCACCACAACAACCCCATTCAAGATGGCTATGCTCGTGTCATGGTGGAGGACATAGTCCAAGGGTTTGAGGACACAGAGATTGACATTGCTACACCAAGGGAGAAAAGACTTGAGATGTCAAGCGCCATTACATTCTATGGCAAAAGAAGTTTATCAAGTTTCAAGGCGAGGCGCCAAGGACAACAAGTCCACCCCCCTACGGTGGTGGTGGTGGCGGTTCACCTACACCTCCGTCACATCAGCCGGCGCCGCCCCAGATCCTAACGTCCGCGGTGATCATCCGCCGCCCCAGATCCTCGTCCGGCGGGTGATCGACGCCGCCCCAATCCACCTCGGCAAAGAAGCGTATAGTCTGGATTATTAACCCGGACCCTTATGTACCTAAGACCACAAAGGTACCGGAGCCATCACTGAAGCCTCTCCCCACAAGGCCTTGGGAACGTAGTGCCGAGCAAGTCGACGCGGGCGCGGCTGCTGATTTGGAGAAATGGAAGGCGGACTGCAAGAAGAAAAGAGAGCCCGAGCCCAAGCCAGTATTTTCTGATGAGCAAAAGAAGTGGGCTAAGTCATTTTTGAGCACACCGTCCCAAGCCGCGAAGAATCTGCCTAACGACTATGAACGTGAACTTCGCAGGCAGGCACTCATGTTCAAGGAGAACAAAGAGCGGAGAAGGCCGAAGTAAAAAAGCGGAAACAAGTTGCCCAGCTCGGGAACAAAGTAAACAATCGATTGCCCGCTTATAGTGGAAGCCTTCGTCCGGATGCCCCGAGATCATACAAGCTGCGGCAGCACAGGATTAGTATGTGAGTGCGAGAACAAGCGCCAACTTAGGTATTACTCTTCGTGAACTATTAGACCTTGATGAGTTGCCAAATGAAGGAGGTAGTAATTACATATGTCAAGAATGGGCCTCTCGTCGAGCTCGCAGAGAAAAGGATCTACCGACCAAATGAAACGTCTGCTGAATTGGTACAAGGGTTACATAAAAATAAAACGCCAAAGAATATATTTATGCGGAAGTTAGACATGAGCATCACTTCAAACATTACTATGTACAAATTGAACTGAGTGAATTGTTCCAGCTTTTCAATCTGCGAGCTCGACAAATCTATCATCGGTTGCTACGCTCGTAAGTGATTTATTAATTTCTACCCCATCTCGTTCATATTGCCTGCACTATATATATGTCCTAACTATATTGTTGTGTCCTCTATTATACATGCAGAATGAAGATTAAGGAATGCAGAGTAAGGAACATCCATGATGTTGGGTTCATTGACCCACACATCGTTAATGATATTGTGTTGCAGCATTACCCCGCCGACGTGGAGGCAGACTGTGGCAGTTTCTTACAAAGCAGGAACTCAAAAGTGATATTCTATTTCCTTATCATTTTGGGTGAGTGTTTCTGTCTTGAGCACATTCTCTTTTGTTTACTCCATGCATGGTATGTGGCGGCTAATCGATGAGTTATGCATGACGATCTTGTGCATGTATCGTGTCCGCAGTTCCACCGGATTCTGCTAGTAATTAAAGTTAACACCTCGTAATGTCTCGTCCACGACTCTCTCAATAAGGATCCAAAGCTTTGGGCCGACATGAGAAAAATGCTGCAGAAGTAATTATTTTCATTCATTTGCGCTCTATATCGATCGGCCTATTTGGTTCATTTCCTAATATCAAGTAACTAATAACTCTCTTGTTCATTTAATTTTCTTTGCCTCGTAGGGTTTGGAGACGGTTCGTAGATACAAAGGTCGGTGAATTCAAAAAAGAGCTAGAATTCAAATTGTTAAAGCCTAAGAATGTGGGGATATTCAGCCACCGTTGACCAATCTATGTGCATACTATGTGCGTGAGAGGATCCGAGATACACCTCTGAGCGGGTTGATCCGAGTGATACCAATGCTCGGAAGAATAACCTCCGTGGATGCTTAGTCCGAAGCTCGCTTCCGACCACTTCAAGAGGAACTAGCTGGATGGTTCGAAGGAAGTCCTCCATCCTAAAGGAGAACACTATTACGAGGACGAGAAATTTATATGGATTAAATCATGTATGGAAACTTGTTCAAAATTGTATATGGTCATCCGATGATATTGAATATATATTGTATATTCCTCTTGAATTCTTTTGGTTCTAATTTCAAATTTATTTGAAATTGTACATTCATATGCATGTATGTAGTACCGTAGAATATATGAAACTCCTTCAAAATTAAAATAAAGCACAAAAGAAATAAAACAATACAAATTAAACAGAAAACAGGTTTAGGGGGGCTAAAACCCTAAACCTGCGGCGGCTTTTAGTCGCGGTTGGCGAAAGAACCGCGACTAAAGGTCCTCCGCCTGACGGTCCGCTGGCGCCCACGGGACGGGCCGTTAGTCGCGGTTCTTAAGCAGCCGCGACTAAAGGGGGGCTTTAATCGCGCATAGTTAGTCGCGGTTGCGCAGCCGCGACTAAAGGCCTTTGCGAACCGCGACTAAAGGCCTTTTTTCTACCAGTGCTGGAGCAGAGCGGCGGCGGCGGCGGCTGTCAATCTCTAGCTGCATGATCGATCGATCGATCAATCGTAATCACCACGCGAGGCCATGGTATGGGATGGGCCGGATGACACGTCCTTTTTTTTTTCTAATACATGTCTTCTTTCTTCGGTACAAATAATGTGGTTTGCTGGTGTTGCTCAAATACGTAAAAATTAAGGCCCGTTCAGATCCAACTCTTCTGATATTTTCCCCGTAATAACTATTTGAGAAAAGTGTGTTTTTGGTCCCTCAAGTTCCCAGAAAGTCTAGACTTGATCCCTCAAGATTTTTGGGTCTACTTTTGGTCCCTCAAGTTTTAAAAGCGGATAAGTTTGGTCTTAAACCAGATTTTGAGGGCGTTGACCGGGTCAAAACCGCCCAATGAACAGTAAATGCGAATTTTTTTCAAACAAACTTTAAAAAAATCTGAATTTTTTTGGGGTTCAATATGCTTACATGCGCAAGGTGCGCCCAAATTTTCGTGCTCTTTCGACACTCGAGGAGCTCGTGGAAAAAAAAACAAAAATATCTGCCTGATGAATAGTAAATTAAAAAAATCAAAACAAAATCAAAAAATTCTGAAATTTTTTGGGGTCCAATATGCTTACATGCGGAAGGCACGATCCAAATTTTGTAGTCTTTCCGCATGTAAGCATATTAGACCCCAAAACATTTCAGTTTTTTTGAAGTTTTTCTGGAAAAAAAATTCGCATTTACTGTTCATCGGGCGGTTTTGACCCGGTCAACGCCCTCAAAATCTGGTTTAGGACCAAACTTATCCGGTTTTGAAACTTGAGGGACCAAAAGTAGACCAAAAAATCTTGAGGGACCAAGTCTAGACTTTCTGGGAACTTGAGGGACCAAAAACACACTTTTCTCTAACTATTTTGATATTTTCTATACATTCTCAAAAAAAATACGTACCATCAAATCTTGATTATAAAAATTCTTCATTCACAGCATCAATTCAGAAATAAGCCCGTTTTTGCCATTTTCTACCTAAATCTGGCTGGATTCTGGGCACTTGTGAGGCGCGCCTGGGCCGTTTGCCCTGAAACTTGGCTGGATCTAGATGGTCTATTATGTGTGGGCTTGGGCGGCGTGACGAAGCGACCGAGCGAGTCTTTTTTTTTTGTACATATATAAATACTAGTACAGTGACTATGCGTTGTCACAGGCCTTTTAATTTTTGTTCTGATTGCATATCCAGCTGCCTCCACCTTCATCTTTCTGATTTTAGATCCGTGGAGGGGTTGAGATCACTCCCTCTCAAATCTCTACACGGCGAAGGCAAGCCCGCTGGTCTATGGGGAGGGTCTGCCTCGAGCTGCAGTAGGAGGAGGAGCTCCCAGACCCCGTTCACCCCCCGTGCCCCATCATCAGCAGTTCACCACCACCAGAAGGAGGCTGACCACCATGGACTTCTGTGTAAATTTGTTCGAAATTTAAGCATGTCCTCTACGTAGTTTGAGCTTCTGTATTCCTCTGATTTTTTCTGTAAGTTTGGAGTTTTAAAAGTTAAAAGTTACAGTCGTGGTTTACTATGATTACAGTCGTGCTCTCAACTTTTCTACTCCCTCCGTTCCTAAATATTTGTCTTTTTAGAGATTTACTATGATTACAGTTGTGCTCTGAACTTTTCTAATATGTGTTTACAGATTCAGAAAATTTAGCATTCATGACTTGGTTGCTAGCTTCATAGGCCAGTGTAGTTGGTTACTTTATGCATGTCCATCTCTTGTAGTAGCATCTAATACTATTTTTTTTACAGTGCTAGTGTTTATGATTTACAGTGTGTACCATGTAAATTTGGTCCAAATTTTAGTATGTTCTTTGTAAAGTTTCAGTCTTTGATCTTTTCTCTTTCTCTGGCTCGGTTAGTGTGTTCAGAATACCATTTCTTTTACAGTATGTTGTGAACATAGGAAATTTTTATGGAAGTCCTACTGTTTTGTTTCTTACGTACTCCAGTTACCCGTGTTCTGATTTCTTGTTTGAAACTGCTGGGCGTCCTTATTACTAAAACTTCACCATCCAGTGAAGAATGGATCCATCAACTCCCGTCTCATTCACCAAATGAGGAACTGTCCTGTCTCTATTTTAAATTTCCCTTCTAGGTACTATTCATATATTGGTCACCGCCGCCGCGGACGCCGAGGTCTCCGTCACCGCGTGCTCATCCACCTCGACCTCCACGAGGACCACTCCAAGGCCGGGGACGACGACGACAACCCGCCGCCACCGGACGTCCACGAGTTCACTTGGTACAGGAAGAAGGTGGACGGCACGTACACGCCAAGGGAGCGCGGGCCTACCCAGGGATGTGCAGAACGCCGCGGTGGCAGGCGTGAAGACGAGGGCGACCGTGACGGCAGGCGTGGCCGTGACGACGGTCGCGCACGGGAAGGCTGGGGTGCCAGGGTCCGGCGCTCGCTCTCCCGAAACGCTCGGGACCGGCATCAAGGGGAGGTCCAGAACCGTTCAAGGGACCGCTCCGGTGGCCGTCGGCACGCTGGCAACAGCCAGGCTGCTTCGCCCACGCCTATGGAGGGACCTGGTGCTGCACTGGTTCTCAGGGGCTCGGGCTCGGCCAGTGATGCGCCCGCTCGCGCCCTCGAGCTGGTGGTCGTCCGTGGGCGCAGCCCGACACGTCCGACATCACCACGCTCCTCCAGGCGCCGCTCGCAAGATGAAAGGACCCCCCCCCCCCCCCGGCGTCCCCTCCGCTCTCTCCAACAATCGTTCTGCCGCCAAGCCCAGTCTCCAAACGCGCTGAGGTGGCGGCTTCCCGTCTTGCGAGCCCTGCGCCCAGCCAGGCCATGTTGGAGCTCTGCGCGCCCGATTCGCTTGTGCTGCCTCTGCGGTCACCCTCTAGGCCGCCGGGGTTTCAGTCATCGCCCACGCCGCCCCTGACTGGCACTGGCGCCCTGCAGCGCACGCCTTCTCCTGCTCGAGGCCATGCTGCAACCAGCTCTGGTGATGCCATGGAGCCTATCTTTGTGCAGTGTCAGGGGGGCATTCTTGCTATGCCCGACTCCCCCCCTCCTAGGCCTCCTACGGCTCGTCGGAAGACTATTGCTGGAGTAAGGATTTCCAGCAAGGGGGGCCTCTCTCTGCAGAAAGTGAAGCGTGGGGGTTCCCGTGTGGCGGTTCCGGCAGCCAAGGCGGCGGAAAAGCTGGTCAGTCGGTCCCTGGGAATTACCAGGGATGGAGAGGACGTAACAGAGGCCATGCTTGCTGATTTCACAGCCAAGTTCAAGGAGCAGTTGGCCCCGGAAGTGATCATTGCCATGAGAGATTTTTTCCACCTTGACGATGCTGCTGTCAATGGCGTGGAGGATGCGCTGATCGAGCACGGCGGCGAAGGAACACTGGAGATGATCCAAGAGGAAGGTGTGGCCCTACAGAGCATAGGAACACAGTAGGAAGCGTCTTGTTTGCCTAGTTCATCGTCTTAGTGCAATTTTAGTTGTCATGTTAGCTATCCGCTTCCCTGTTGTGTGTGTTAGCCTGCTGGCTGTTGGAGGTTTTACTTTGGGTCTGTTTAGTGGCGCCTGGCTTGTCTTTGTGTTGTATCACTTCCAGTATGGGTGTGTCCCAGTGGGGCTTGTATCTCCCTTCCTTTTAAGCGTGTTGTTGCTGCTAGCTGTTTGGCATCGTCAGCTCTGGACTGGCCAAAGTGTTTACCCTTGTGCTCAATGACATCACAACCAATGAATATCCTAAGCTGGAACGTGCGTGGGCTGAACTGCCCGACCAGGAGAGCTACAGTCAGTTCTACGGTTGCTGACTCCTCTTGCCAAATTGTGTGTTTGCAAGAGACAAAGCTTGAGAACGTTGATAAATATGTGGCAGCCTTCCTTGGTGGTAACCGGCTAGAAGTTTTGCGCAGCGCCCGGTTACAGGTACGAGGGGTGGCATCCTCTTGCTATGGGACGACAATGCTGTTGAGGTGTCCGACATTTCTACTTCGACCTTTTGCCTCTCCGCCAAGGTTCACATCCGGTCGACCAATGTGTGCTTCAAGTTAACATCTGTCTATGGACCCACTAATCACGCCAGCAAAGATTCCTTCTTCGCCGAGCTTGTCTCCCACAAACCTTTACCGGGTGATGATTGGTTGGCCCTTGGGGATTTTAATCAAATATACCGCGCAAGAGATAAAAACAAGAGAAGGGTAAACCGGAGTAGGATCAATCGTTTCCGTGCTGCACTGCAATCTTGCGAGCTCAAAGAGATTCATCTCCAAAACAGGCGCTTCACTTGGAGCAACGAGAGGGAAAACCCCACCCTTTGCAAGCTCGACTCCTTTTTTTGCAATGCGGAGTGGGACATGGCTTTCAACACACACGTGTTACATGCTTTATCATCTTCCCTCTCGGAGCCCCCTTCTGCTCGCCGATGATAAGGGGCCTAGACGGACACGTTCTTTCAAATTCGAAAATTTCTGGGTATCTTTGCCCGGTTTCGGCGACGTGTTTCAGAAGGCGTGGGATGAGCGTGTCAACCATACAGAGCCTTTCCAAATTCTCCATCACAGGCTAAAGAAAACTGCGATACGGCTTAATGAGTGGAGCAAGAATTTTTTCTCCAAGGCCAAGATCCAGCTTCATGCGGCTCACCTTGTGATCCTCCATTTGGATATTGCACAGGAGAGTAGGACCCTTTCCCCGGCGGAACGGGACCTTCGTGCTAGACTCAAGCGAAGAGTGGTTAGCTTGGCGGTCCTTGATCGGGCTCGAAAACACCAGTGTGCTAGGTTGACAAATCTGAGGGAGGGTGATGCCAACACCAAATTCTTCCACCGTCGCATCAATGCCCGTAGGCGAAAAAACCACATTCACTGGTTAAAGCATGCACAGGGTTGGGTGACCGAGCACAAGGAAAAGGAGAAGATCATCCACAACCACTTCTCCGAGGTCATGGGTCGGGCAAGCACGAGCAACAACGACTTCAACTGGGAGGAGCTGGGAATCGAGAGCCATGCTTTGCAAGACCTCGACTCTGCCATCACCGAGGAGGAGGTTTGGGAGGCTATACAGGAGATGCCAAACGATAAGGCGCCGGGTCCGGATGGTTTCACGGGGATGTTCTGTTGGGGAACGTAGTAATTTCAAAAAAATTTCCTACGCACACGCAAGATCATGGTGATGCATAGCAACGAGAGGGGAGAGTGTTGTCTACGTACCCTCGTAGACCCGAAGCGGAAGCGATCACAACGTAGAGGAAGTAGTCGACGTTCTCCTCGCGATCCGACCGATCCGGCGCCGTTACTCGGCGCCCCGAGTTCTTGACACACGTACAGCTCGATGATGTCCCTCGACTCCGATCCAGCCGAGTGTCGAGGAGAGTTCCACAAGACGACGGCGTGGTACGATCTTGATGTTCTATCGCGCAGAGCTTCGCCTAAGCTTCGCGACGATATGACCGAGGTGGAATATGGTGGAGGGGGGCACCGCACACGGCTAAGGAACGATCCGTAGATCAAACTTGTGTCCTAGGGTGCCCCCCTGCCCCCGTATATAAAGGAGGGAGGGGGAGGTGCGGCCGCCCAAGGGAGGCGCCAGGAGGAGTCCTCTCCCACCCCCCTTTCCTAGTTGGAGTAGGATTGGGGGAGGGGAGAGGAAGGGCGCCGCCCCCCCTCCTGTCCTATTCGGACTAGGGGAGGGGCGCGCGGCCACCCCCTGGCCGCCCTCCTCTTCTCCTCGAGGCCCACTAAGGCCCATTTAGTTCCCGGGGTTCCGTAACCTCCGGTACTCCGATAAATTCTGTTTTCACCCGAACCATTCAACTCCAAATATAGGCTTCCAATATATCAATCTTTATGTCTCGACCATTTCGAGACTCCTCGTCATGTCCGTGATCACATTCGGGACTCGAACTTCTTCGGTACATCAAAATACATAAACTCATAATAACCATCATCGTAACCTTAAGCGTCATGGACCCTACGGTTCGAGAACAATGTAGACATGACCGAGACACGTCTCCGTCAATAACCAATAGCGGGACCTGGATGCCCATATTGGTTCCTACATATTCTACGAAGATCTTTATCGGTCGAGACCGCATAACAACATACGTTGTTCCCTTTGTCATCGGTATGTTACTTGCCCGAGATTCGATCGTCGGTATCCAATACCTAGTTCAATCTCGTTACGGCAAGTCTCTTTACTCGCTTCCGTAATACATCATCTCACAGCTAACTCATTAGATGTAATGCTTGCAAGGCTTCAGTGATGTGTATTACCGAGAGGGCCCAGAGATACCTCTCCGACAATCGGAGTGACAAAACCTAATCTCGAAATACGCCAACCCAACATTTGCCTTTGGAGACACCTGTAGTACTCCTTTATAATCACCCGATTCGTTGTGACGTTTGGTAGCACCAAAGTGTTCCTCCGTAAACGGGGTTGCATAATCTCATAGTTACAGTGAACATGTATAAGTCATGGATAAAAGCAGTAGCAACATACTAAACGATCGTGTGCTAAGCTAATGGAATGGGTCATGCCAATCAGATCATTCTACTAATGATGTGACCTTGTTAATCAAATAACAACTCTTTGTTCATGGTTAGGAAACATAACCATCTTTGATTAACAAGCTAGTCTAGTAGAGGCATACTAGTGACATGTTGTTTGTTTATGCATTCACACATGTATCATGTTTCCGGTTAATACAATTCTAGCATGAATGATAAACATTTATCATGAAATAAGGAAATAAATAATAACTTTATTATTGCCTCTAGGGCATATTTCCTTCAGTCTCCCACTTGCACTAGAGTCAATAATCTAGATTACATAGTAATGATTCTAACACCCATGGAGTCTTGGTGCTGATCATGTTTTGCTCATGGAAGAGGCTTAGTCAACGGGTCTGCAACATTCAGATCCGTATGTATCTTGCAAATCTCTATGTCTCCCACCGACTAAGTCCGGATGGAATTGAAGCGTCTCTTGATGTGCTTGGTCCTCTTGTGAAATCTGGATTCCTTCGCTAAGGCAATTGCTCCAATATAGTCACGAAGATTTTCATTGGACCCGATGCACTAGGTATGACACCTAGATCGGATATGAACTCCTTCATCCGCACTCCTTCATTAGCTGCTTCCGAAGCTGCTATGTACTCCGCTTCACATGTAGATCCCGCCACGACGCTTTGTTTAGAACTGCACCAACCGACAGCTCCTCCGTTTAGTGTAAATCGTATCCCGTCTGCGATTTAGAATCGTCCGGATCGGTGTCAAAGCTTGCATCAACGTAACCGTTCGATGAGCTCTTTGTCACCTCCATATCTGAGAAACATATCCTTAGTCCTTTTCGTATTTCAGGATGTTCTTGGCATGTCCATGATCCACTCTGGATTACTTTGGTACCTCCCTGCTAAACTTATAGCAAGGCACACATCAGGTCTGGTACACAGCATTGCATACATGATAGAGCCTATGGCTGAAGCATAGGGAACATCTTTCATTTTCTCTCTATCTTCTGCAGTGGTCGGGCATTGAGTCTTACTCAACTTCACACCTTGTAACACAGGCAAGAACCCTTTCTTTGCTTGATCCATTTTGAACTTCTTCAAAATTTTGTCAAGGTATGTGCTTTGTGAAAGTCCAATTAAGCGTCTTGATCTATATCTATAGATCTTAATGCCCAATATGTAAGCAGCTTCACCGAGGTCTTTCATTGAAAAACTCTTATTCAAGTATCCCTTTATGCTATCCAGAAATTCTATATCATTTCCGATCAGCAATATGTCATCTACATATAATATCAGAAATGCTACAGAGCTCCCACTCACTTTCTTGTAAATACAGGCTTCTCCAAAAGTCTCAGACAAACCCAAATGCTTTGATCACACTATCAAAGCGTTTATTCCAACTCCGAGATGCTTGCACCAGTCCATAGATGGATCGCTGGAGCTTGCATACTTTGTTAGCTCCTTTGGATCGACAAAACCTTCGGTTGCATCATATACAACTCTTCTTCCGAAATCCATTCAGAATGCAGTCTTTACATCCATTTGCCAAATTTCATAATCATAAAATGCGGCAATTGCTAACATGATTCGGACAGACTTAAGCATCGCTACGGGTGAGAAGGTCTCATCGTAGTCAATCCCTTGAACTTGTCGAAAACCCTTTGCGACAAGTCGAGCTTTGTAGACGATAACATTACCGTCGGCGTCGGTCTTCTTCTTGAAGATCCACTTGTTTTCTATTGCTTGCCTACCCTCGGGCAAGTCAACCAAAGTCCATACTTTGTTTTCATACATGGATCCCATCTCGATTTCATGGCCTCAAGCCATTTTATGAATCTGGGCTCACCATCGCTTCTTCATAGTTCGTAGGTTCTTTATGATCTAGTAGCATGATTTCCGAACAGGATTACCGTACCACTCAAATGCGGATCTTACTCTGGTTGATCTACGAGGTTCTGCGAGTAACTTGATCTGAAGTTTCATGATCAACATCATCAACTTCCTCACTACTTGGTGTAGATGTCTCGAAACCGTTTCTGCGACAAACTACTTTCAAGTAAGGAGAAGGTACAATTACCTCATCAAGTTCTACTTTCCTCCCACTCACTTCTTTCGAGAGAAATTCCTTCTCTAAAGGGATCCATTCTTAGCAACGAATGTCTTGCCTTCGGATCTGTGATAGAAGGTGTACCCAACTGTCTCCTTTGGGTATCCTATGAAGACACATTTCTCCGATTTGGGTTCGAGCTTATCAGGTTGAAGCTTTTTCACATAAGCATCGCATCCCCAAACTTTAAGAAACGACAACTTTGGTTTCTTGCCAAACCACAGTTCATAAGGTGTCGTCTCAACGGATTTCGACGGTGTTCTATTCAGTGTGAATGCGGCCGTCTCTAGAGCATAACCCCAAAACGATAGCGGTAAATCTGTAAGAGACATCATAGATCGTACCATATCTAGTAAAGTGCGATTACGACGTTCGGACACACCATTACGCTGTGGTGTTCCGGGTGGCGTGAGTTGCGAAACTATTCCGCATTGTTTCAAATGTAGACCAAACTCGTAACTCAAATATTCACCTCCACGATCAGATCGTAGAAATTTAATTTTCTTGTTACGATGATTTTCAACTTCACTCTGAAATTCTTTGAACTTTTCAAATGTTTCAGACTTATGTTTCATTAAGTAGATATACCCATATCTGCTTAAGTCATCTGTGAAGGTGAGAAAATAACGATATCCGCCACGAGCCTCAACATTCATCGGACCACATACATCTGTATGTATGATTTCCAACAAATCTGTTGCTCTCTCCATAGTACCGAGAACGGGTTCTAGTCATCTTGCCCATAAGGCACGGTTCATAAGTGCCAAGTGATTCATAATCAAGTGACTCCAAAAGTCCATCAAGATGAAGTTTCTTCATGCGCTTTACACCGATATGACCTAAGCGGCAATGCCACAAATAAGTTGCACTATCATTATCAACTCTGCATCTTTTGGTTTCAACATTATGAATATGTGTATCACTACTATCGAGATTCATCAAAATAAACCACTCCTCAAGGGTGCATGACCATAAAAGATATTACTCATATAAATAGAACAACCATTATTCTCTGATTTAAATGAATAACCGTCTCGCATCAAACAAGATCCAGATATAATGTTCATGCTCAACGCAGCACCAAATAACAATTATTTAGGTCTAAAACTAATCCCAAGGTAGATGTAGAGGTAGCGTGCCGACCGCGATCACATCGACTTTGGAACCATTTCCCACGCGCATCGTCACCTCGTCCTTTGCTAGTGTTCGCAATCCGTAGTCCCTGCTTGAGTTGCAAATATTAGCAATGTAACCAGATCAAATACCAGTGCTCTGCGAGCTCTAGTAAGGTACACATCAATAACATGTATATCACATATACCTTTGTTCACCTTGCCATCCTTCTTATCCGCCAAATACTTGGGGCAGTTCCGCTTCGAAGGACCGGTCGCTTGCGGTAGAAGCACTCGCCAGGCTTAGGTCCAGACTTGCGTTTCTTCTCCCGAGCAGAACTTGCTTGCTGTTCTTCTTGAAGTTCCCTTCTTCTTCCCTTTGCCTTTCTTCTTGAAACTAGTGGTCTTATTGACCATCAACACTTGATGCTCCTTCTTGATTTCTACCTCCGCAGCCTTTAGCATTGCGAAGAGCTCGGTATAGTCTTTACTAACCCTTGCATATTATAGTTCATCACGAAGCCTTTGTAGCTTGGTGGCGTGATTGAAGAATTCTGTCAATGACACAATCATCCGGAAGATTAACTCCCAATTGCGTCAAGTGATTGTAGTACCCGCACATTACGAGTATGTGCTCACTAATGTAACTATTCTCCTCCATCTTGCAGCTATAGAACTTATTGGAGACTTCATATCTCTCAATCCGGGCATTCTGTTGAATATTAACTTCAACTCTGGAACATCTCATATGCTCCATGACGCTCAAAACGTCGTTGAAGTCCCGGTTCTAAGCCGTAAAGCATGGCACATCGAACTATAGAGTAGTCATCAGCTTTGCTCGCCAGACGCTCACAACATCCGGTGTTGCTCCAAAGAAGAGTTCTGGCACCTAGCGGTGCATCCAGGCGTAACTCTTCAGGCAGCAATGAGGATGATCCTCAAATTACGGACCCATCCGTAATTGCTACCATCATCTTTCAACTTTGCTTTCTCAAGGAACGCATTAAAATTCAACGGAACAACAAAGACGAGCCATCTATCTACAATCAAACATAAACAAGCAAGATACTATCAGTACTAAGTTCATGATAAATTTAAGTTCAATTAATCATATTACTTAAGAACTCCCACTTAGAAAAACATCTCTCTAGTCATCTAAGTGATCACGTGATCCAAATCAACTAAACCATAACCGATCATCACGTGAAATGGAGTAGTTTTCAATGGTGAACATCTTATGTTGATCATATCTACTATATGATTCACGCCGACCTTTCGGTCTCCGTGTTCCGAGGCCATATCTGCATATGCTAGGCTCGTCAAGTATAACCCGAGTATTCTGCGTGTGCAAAACTGGCTTGCACCCGTTGTAGATGGACGTGAGCTTATCACACCCGATCATCACGTGGTGTCCGGGCACGACGAACTTTGGCAATGGTGCATACTCGGGAGAACACTTCTTGATAATTTAGTGAGAGATCATCTTATAATGCTACCGTCAATCAAAGCAAGATAAGATGCATAAAGGATAAACATCACATGCAAATCAATATAAGTGATATGATATGGTCATCATCATCTTGTGCTTCGTGATCTTCATCTCCGCAGCACCACCATGATCACCATCGCCACCGGCGCGACACCTTGATCTCCATCGTAGCATCGTTGTCGCCTCGCCAATCTTATGCTTCTACGACTATCGCTACCGCTTAGTGATAAAGTAAAGCATTACAGAAGCGATTGCATTGCATACAATAAAGCGACAACCATATGGCTCCAGCCAGTTGCCGATAACTTCGTTACAAAACATGATCATCTCATACAATAAAATATAGCATCACGCCTTGACCATATCACATCACAACATGCCCTGCAAAAACAAGTTAGACGCCCTCTACTTTGTTGTTGCAAATTTTACGTGGCTGCTACGGGCTTAAGCAAGAACCAGTCTCACCTACGCATCAAAACCACAACGATATTTCAAAATAGACTCCGCTTTAACCTTCTCAAGGACCGGCGAGCCACACTCAGTTCAACCTAAAGTGAGAGAGACAGACACCCACCAGTCACCTTTAAGCAACGAGTGCTCGTGGCGGTGAAACCAGTCTCGCGTAGCGCGTCTGCGTAATGTCGGTCTGGGCCGCTTCATCTCACAATACCGCTGAACCAAAGTATGACATGCTGGTAGGTAGTATGACTTGTATCGCCCACAACTCACTTGTGTTCTACTCGTGCAAAACATCAAACCATAAAAACCTAGGCTCGGATGCCACTGTTGGGGAACGTAGTAATTTCAAAAAATTCCTACGCACACGCAAGATCATGGTGATGCATAGCAACGAGAGGGAGAGTGTTGTCTCGTACCCTCGAGACCCGGCGAAGCGATCACAACGTAGAGGAAGTAGTCGACGCTTCTCCTCGCGATCCGACCGATCCCGGCGCCGTTACTCCGGCGCCCCCGAGTTCTTGACACACGTACAGCTCGATGACGTCCCTCGTACTCGATCCAGCCGAGTGTCGAGGAGAGTTCCACAAGACGACGGCGTGGTACGATCTTGATGTTCTACCGCGCAGAGCTTCTCCTAAGCTTCATGACGATATGACCGAGGTGGAATATGGTGGAGGGGCACCGACACGGCTAAGGAACGATCCGTAGATCAAACTTGTGTCCTAGGGTGCCCCCTGCCCCGTATATAAAGGAGGGAGGGGGAGGTGCGGCCGGCCCAAGGGAGGCGCTGCCGAGGAGTCCTACTCCCACCGAGTAGGACTCCCCTTCCTAGTTGGAGTAGGATTGGGGAGGGGAAGAGGAAGGGGCGCCGCCTCCTTGTCCTATTCGGACTGGGGAAGGGGCGCGGCCACCCCCGGCCGGCCCTCCTCTTCTCCTCGAGGCCCACTAAGGCCCATTTAGTTCCCGGGGTTCGAACCTCCCTAGTACTCGAGAAATTCTTGTTTTCACCCGAACCATTCCGAACTCCAAATATAGGCTTCCAATATATCAATCTTTATGTCTCGACCATTTCGAGACTCCTCGTCATGTCCGTGATCACATCCGGGACTCAACTTCTTCGGTACATCAAAATACATAAACTCATAATAACTATCATCGTAACCTTAAGCGCATGGACCCTACGGTTCGAGAACAATGTAGACATGACCGTGACATCGCCTCCGTCAATAACCAATAGCGGACCTGGATGCCCATATTGGTTCCTACATATTCTACGAAGATCTTTATCGGTCGCACCGCATAACAACATACATTGTTCCTTTGTCATCGGTATGTTACTTGCCCGAGATTCGATCGTCGGTATCCAATACCTAGTTCAATCTCGTTACCGGCAAGTCTCTTTACTCGTTTCCGTAATACATCATCTCACAGCTAACTCATTAGATGTATGCCAGCAACACGGGCCTTGACCTTGAGCAAATCCTTCAGAGCATGCCAGCAACACGGGCCACTTTTCCCATCAAATACCTTGGCCTCCCACTTTCAGTTTGGCAACTTAAGAAGATGGATTTCCAATACCTTGAGGATAAGGCGGCCGGAAAATTGGTTTCCTGGGAGGGCCAAAACATCACTACCATCGGTCGTACGACTCTTGTTAGGTCGGTCATCTCCTCCCAAGCGGTGTTCTCCATCACGCCCCTCATCGTGCCTCAGGGTTGCCTCGATAGCCTTAACAAAATCGAGAGGGCTTTCCTTTGGTCCGGTGCGGACAAGACAACGGGAGCCAAATGCAAGGTCAACTGGAAGGTGGTTTGTAGACCAAAAGAATACGGTGGCCTGGGGGTGCTCAACACCGACAAATTCGCACGTGCTTTGCGGCTTCGATGGTTGTGGTATGAATGGAGCGAGCCCCGCAAATTATGGGTTGGCCTGGGAAACCCCTGCACCGTCGAGGACTTCGAGTTTTTCTATGCTTCTACGTCTATCACGGTGGGAGATGGTGCCAAAACGCCTTTTTGGGACTCCCCATGGCTCCTTGGTCGCAAACCTAAGGATATTGCACCGCTCATCTTCGAGGCCTCGAAAAGAAAGAGTTGGAAGGTCCGTGAGGCCCTCAAGGGGAATGCTTGGATACTCAAGATCAACCAAGTCGCGGTCATAACCGCAGCCCACATTCGGGAATTTTTCACTCTTTGGATGCTCCTGAATGATGTCCACCTTCATGAGCAAACCGAAGATACCATCATCTGGAAGCACGCGAACGACGGGATATACACGGCGGCCACTGCGTACAAGGCTCAATTCCTAGGCTTGACTCTTTCCCCCTTGGACCGTATGGTTTGGAAGGCATGGGCACCTCCAAAGGTTAAATTCTTTGCGTGGTTGGCAATACAAGATAGGATTTGGACCGCCGATCGTTTACAGCGACGAGGTTGGCCAAATTGTGGCCTCTGCAAACTTTGCAATAGGGAGCAAGAAACGGGTGCCCACATTTTCTTCAAGTGCCGCTTTACAATTCGGATATGGAAGTCTCTCATTGAGAGGCTTGGTCTCGCGCACATAGATACATCAGAGTGGAACACGGATGAATCCGTCTTCGAATGGTGGGACAAGAGAACCGACAATCGCAATCCCAACCGGCAAGCTTTGGCCTCTCTCACCATGCTTGTCTCCTGGACCATTTGGAATGAAAGAAATGCACGGGTGTTTCGTCATAAGAGTGCGCCAACGACCATTCTTTTCACTGCCATTGTCGATGAAGCCAAGCTTTGGGTGACCGCGGGTGCAAAGAAATTAGGAGATATTTTTATGGGCGAGTAATTGTCATGCCGTATTTGTGGGTGTTGTAAAACTCTAAACTCTATTCTCTTCTTATTTAATTGATGAGGCAAATCTTATGCCTCCGTTTCGAAAAAATATATATATTTCACCATCCAGTGAAGAATGGCTGACTAAATAACTGTTTGACGGCAATTTTTATCTGTTGTGATATCGCTAAGCTTATTTGAAGAATCCAATCCAGGTAGAAAGAAACTTTTAACTTGGTTGATCAACGATTTTTAAATGCTGATTTAGTTTCCAGAGTTTGGTGATGGCCGAAAACAGCAGTTTGGTTAATTACAAGCTCTCTTCATCTTTAAGTCGCTGATGACAATGTTGTAATTAAAAATAAAAATTCATAAACATATATAGAGCAGGACAACAGGTAGGTCAACTACACATGCTATTTGCGGATGACAGTATAGTGTTCCTCGAGGCCTCCCAGAGCAGCTTTGAAGAGCTAAACAATATTCTAGCTTTGTATGAAGAAGCGTCTGGGCAGAAGGTAAACTTAAACAAGTCATCGATTTTCTTTGGAAAAGGCTGTCAGGACAATGCGAAGGAGGTTTTGAAGACTGTTATAGGTGTGCAATCTGAGGCTCTGAGAAAACGCTACCTAGGCCTGCCAACGGTGGTAGGTAGATCAAAAGATGGAGAATTCAAAAATGTGAAGGAAGCATCTAAAGGCAAGGTAACAGGATGGAAGGGGCGAGGGCTTTCAAAGGCTGCTAGAGAGGTGCTTGTTAAATCTGGCCTCCAGTCTACCCGACGTATCCCATGAGCTGTTTTCAACTCCCAAAGAAAACGTGCCGGAAACTGAATTCGATCTCTTCGAACTTCTGGTAGGGTTCAGCAAGTGGTGATAAAAAGGTTCATTGGATTTCTTGGGATAAGATGTGCACCGTCAAAACGTGAAGGTGGTATGGGCTTCCGTAACTATCAAGTTTTTAACCAAGCCTTGCTTGCCAAACAAGCTTGGAGGATTGTGTGGAACCCCTCATCTTTTTGTGCGCGTGTGTTGAAAGCACGATATTTTAAAGATGGGTCAATTATGAATGCAACATGCCCAAGAAACGTCTCTTTTACGTTCAAGAGTATCATTCATGGTTCATGGGAGAGATTTGCTTCGAGAAGGAACCATATGGAGGATAGGTGACGGAAGCAGAATAAATATTCATCATGACTCCTGGATCCCGAGAATGGGTAGCCTCAAGCCATTGGGCGAGATATATGTACCTGGTGTTACCAAAGTGAGTGATTTATTAAAGGGAGTACCTAGAACTCATCTAGATGAGATATAATTTGGTCTCATTCACTTTGAAAATAAGAACAAATACAATCCACGTCAGCACACACGCATCTTATAGCACCACATCCAGTGGCTATAAAAGTTGAATGAAACCAAATTATATCTCATCTAGATGAGTTCTAGCAAAACTGTTTATTAAACTCACATGGCACCAATTGGGACAGAACAGAGGTATCACAGATGTTCACACCGGATGATGCAAATGATATCCTGCAGATTCCAATTGGAGGACCAAACGTGGAGGACTACTTAACCTGGAACTTCACAAAGAACGGTATCTTTACTTCACAAAGAGCGAAGACAGGACAGCCTGGGCCTTCGTCCTCGGTCATACATCATAAAGCGTGGCTTGCGCCATGGGACACATGTGCACCAGGCAAGGTTAACATCCACACATGGAGGCTGATGAGGAATGGTTTGGAACTAGGAATGGAACTACACAGATGAAAAATAAAGAATGGTGTGTTCTGTGTTGCTTGCGGGAGGGAAGAGGACGTGATGCACAGGTTCTGGAGATGCCCCCACTCGGCTTGTTTATGGAAGATGATGCGCTCGGAAATGGATGTCCCGGTGGCGATCCCACCGCTGTCGGTTGACTCCCAGAGCGCGTTATAGAGATGGATGATCGAATGGCTGGCGGAATCCTCAGCAGATCAGCGACAGGTGATGATCCAGAGCCTGTACGGCTTGTGGCTCGCGAGGAACGATGCACGTACAGGATGGAAAGAGAATAGCTGATCCTCTAGTTGTCGCAAAAACAGTGATCTCATGCATATATGCAGGAATGGCAAGCAGTGCAGGTGATTCGGGACAAGCCCACTGTGCCTCCCACTCTGACGGAGTGGTGGCACCCACTGCCGGACGGATGGCACAAAGCAAACTCGGATGCGGCTACGCTCAAGTCAGGGAAAAGTGTCACTAGTAGAAAAGGGGGCAATGGTCCAGGCCGGTCCAGCCCATTAGTCCCGGTTCAATCCAGAACCGGGACCAATGGGGGCATCGGACCCGGTTCGTGAGCCCCGGGGGCCGGGCGGGCCACGTGGGCCATTGGTCCCGGTTCGTTCGACCTTTTGGTCCCGGTTGGTGGGATGAACCGGGACCAATGATCCCCGCCTCTGGCCCACAACCATTCGTCCGGTTCGTGGCACGAACCGGGACCAAAGGAAACCCTTAGTCCCGGTTCGATGCGACCAACCGGGACCAATGGTGGTGCCTATATATACCCCCACAGCAAGAGCAGAGCACACCGCTCTATTTTTTTCTCGGCCGAGGGGAGAGGGCTTGGTGGTGCTCTAGCTCACCTCATATGCACACAAGGTGTTCGATGGAATGCCCGAGCCACACTACTTAAGGTTTCTCCTCTCCAAGCTCGACCGCCAAGCTCCATTTTCCTCCATATTTGTCTAGGTTTAGCGGTCCGTCACGCCCCATCCCGCCTTCAACGCCGCCGATCACCCGCACCGATCTCATCGCCGGCACCACCGTGGTGAGCCTCTTGTTCTTATCTTCTTTCCAAAGGAAAAATATTCTTATTTGTATGTTTAGATAGATATATACTTGTATAATTTTCTTACTTTTATTATTGCATCTTATATAGTGCGATGGTTTTGGTATCCGCCTCGTCGGCCCTCGTCCCGCCTATGATTCGGATGTGGTATATATTATCTTTTCATAACTATTGGTTCATTTATTGTTTATGACAATTATGCCGACCAACGTGACATAGATTTTATTCATCTAGGAGGTTGTTGAACCGAAATTCCAACCGACCCTATTGTCGAGAGGTTAAATTTAGTTGAAGAAGAAAACAATTTGTTGAAGGAAAAATTAGAAAAATTGAGGAGGAGAAGATGATATTGGAGTTGCATGTTGCGGATGTCGCCGATGATCACAAGATCAAGATGGATGCAATGCGCTTGAAGATTAGAAAGATTAGAAAATATGCCATTCATACCGAGGCTTGGTATCATTATGTCGTTGGATCAGTTGTTACATTGGTTGCGATTATGATCGCATTTGTTTTCGCATTGAAATGTTTTACATAGTTTCAGTGTATGGTTTAATTAATTTAGATGCTCGCAGAGCTTTATGTTGTTAGATGAGAACTATGTATGTACTTTGGTTTTAATGTGATGATGAACTTCTATTAATTTGGTCACTTAATTAATTATCTATTCATGATCTCTAATGATTTTTGACACACTTAATTATATATAATGCACACAGATGAACCGCAATGGATGTACGGTTCAAGACACACCTCCGAGTACATTAAGGGCGTGCATAATTTTCTCGAAGTGGCTGAGGCAAACAAGCAGAATGGTTTTATGTGTTGTCCATGCCCTATATGTGGAATACGAAGTCTTACTCGACCGAAAATCCTGCACACCCACCGCTTTACAAGGGTTTCATGCCACACTATAATGTTTGGACGAGGCACGGAGAAATAGGGGTTATGATGGAAGACGGCGAAGAAGAAGAGTACGATGACAACTATGTGCCCCTGAATACGGTGATGCTCCGAAGATCAAGAGGAACCAGACGATGTGCACGATGATGCTGCAACGGAGAAGCTGCTGAAGATCAAGAGGAACCAGATGATGTGCCCGATGATGATGATCTCCGCCGGTCATTGTCGATGCAAGGACGCAATGCGAAAGTCAAAAGAGAAGATGAAGTTCGATCGCATGCTAGAGGACCACAAAAAGGGTTGTACCCCAATTGCGAAGATGGCAACACAAAGCTAGGTACCGTCTTCGAATTGCTGCAATGGAAGGCGAGAATGCTTGTGCTCGATAAAGGATTTGAGAAGCTACTTAAAATATTGAAGAAGAAGCTTCCAAAGGATAACGAATTGCCCGACAAGACATACGCAGCAAAGAAGGTCGATGCCCTCTAGGATTGGAGGTGCGAAGATACATGCATGCCCTAATGATCGCATCCTCTACGCATGGTGCGTATAAGGATCTGAACGCATGCCCGGTATGCGGTGCATTACGGTATAAGATCGACGAGATGACCTGGTGATGTTGACGGCGAGCCCCCAGAAGAGGGTTCTCGCGAAGGTGATGTGGTATGCTCCTATAATACCACGGTTGAAACGTCTGTTCGTAAACGGAGAGCATGCCAAGTTGATGCGATGGCACAGTGAGGACCGTAAGAAAGACGGAAGTTGAGAGCACCGGCGACGGGTCGCAGTGGAGAAAAATCGAGAGAAAGTATCTTGGGATGAGTTTGCAAGTGAGCCAAGGAACGATGGTTTGCTTTAAGCGCGGATGGCATTAATCCTTTCGGGAGCAGAGCAGCAATCACAGCACCTGCCCGTGACTCTATGTATGTATAACCTTCCTCCTTGATGTGCATGAAGCGGAAGTTCATTATGATGCCGTTCTCATCCAAGGCCCTAAGCAACCCGGCAATGACATTGATGTGTACCTAAGGCCATTAGTTGAAGAACTTTTACAGCTGTGGAATGGAAACGGTGTACGTACGTGGGATGAGCACAAACAGGAGGAATTTAACCTAAAGGCGTTGCTGTTCGTGACCATCAACGATTGGCCCGCTCTCAGTAACCTTTCGGGACAGACAAACAAGGGATACCACGCATGCACGCACTGTTTACTTGACATCGATAGTATATACCGCAAGCTGCGGGAAGAATGTGTACATGGGCCATCGCCGATTTCTTCCGACCAACCATCAATGTCGAAAGAAAGGCAAGCATTTCAAAGGCGAGGCAGATCACCGAAGAAGCCCGCCATGCGTGCCGGTGATCACGTATTTGCTATGGTCAATGATTTACACGTAATCTTTGGAAAGGGTCCCGCGGACTAGCTGTTCCGAGTATTGCCGAGGGACACGCACCCATGTGGAAGAAGAAATCTATATTTTGGGACCTACCCTCATCGAAAGACCTAGAGGTCCGCTCTTGATCGACGTGATGCACGTGACGAAGAACCTTTGCGTGAACCTGCTAGGCTTCTTGGGCGTGTATGGGAAGACAAAAGATACAGCTGAGGCACGAGAGGACCTGCAACGCTTGCACGAAAAAGACGGCATGCCTCCAAAGCAAGATGAAGGTCCCGCCACTATGCTCTTACCAAAGAAGAGAAGGAAATCTTCTTTGAATGCCTGCTTAGTATGAAGGTCCCGACGGCTTCTCGTCGAATATAAAAGGAATAATAAATATGGCAGAGAAAAGTTTCGAACCTAAAGTCTCATGATCGCCACGTGATTATGACGCAATCGCTTCCGGTTGCATTGAGGGGCTTCTACCGAAAACGTCCGATTAGCCATTGTGAAGCTATGTGCATTCCTCAATGCAATATCTCGAAGGTGATCGATCCGAAACCATACCAAGGCTAAGGAGTGATGTGGTGCAATGTCTTGTCGGTTTGAGCTGGTGTTCCCACCATCCTTCTTCAATATCATGACGCACGTTCTTGTTCATCTAGTTGACGAGATTGTCATTCTGGGCCCCAGATTTCTACACAATATGTACCCCTTTGAGAGGTTCATGGAGTCCTAAAGAAATATGTCCGTAATCGCTTAGGCCGAAGGAAGCATCTCCATGGGCCATCAAACAGAGGATGTCATCGGGTTTTGTGTTGACTTCATTCCTGGCCTTAAGAAGATAGGTCTCCCTAAATCGCGGTATGAGGGGAGACTGACCGAAAAGGCACGCTTGGAAAGGACTCAATAATATGCAGGACGGATATTCTTGGTCTCAAGCCCACTACACAGCTTCTACGTAACTCTACCTTGGTGACCCAGATGTCGATGAACACAAGAACAATCTGCGCTTCAAACACCCGGAGCAAAGGCGACGATCGGATTACATGTGAACACATCAGACTTTCAGCAGTTGGTTGGAAGCACGACGAGGTGACAACACTGTTTGTGAGGAGCTGTACTTGTTATCCAGGGACCATCTTTGACCGTATTGATTTGGAAAGGATACGAGATAAATGGGAATACATTTTACACGATCGACCAAGATCAAAAGAGCACCAACCAAAAAGCGGTGTCCGCTTTGATGCAACAACCGAGAGGGAAAGGACACATATTATGGTTACATAGTGGACATATGGGAACTTGACTACGGACATGATTTTAAGGTCCCTTTGTTTAAGTGCAAATGGGTCAATCTGTCAGAGGCGGGTATGTAGACCCACAAGACGGAATGACAACAAGGATCTGAAAAATCTTGGGTACACCGACGAACCGCTCGTCCTAGCCAATGATGTGGCACAGGTTATCTATGTGAAGGACATGTCCAGAGACCGAGAAAGAGAAAAGATAAGGAAGCAAATACATCATACGATGAGCCAAAGCGCCACATAGTTCTTTCAGAAAAAGGGACATCGTGGGAGTGGAGGACAAGATGACATGTCTCAAGATTATGAAAAGTTTCATTAAATTCCTCCTTTAAAGTCAAGGCTGACCCCAAATCCCGATAAACGATGAAGATTATCCATGGTTACGCGCAATAAGCAAATGACACAAGCGAAGAAAAAGTGAAGACTTTCTCCGCAACTATTGTTCGCTTATGATACCATTATATTGTAATTGATGAGTATGATACCATTTTTCGTTTTGTACATGCACATGCTATGTGTGGGTCAATTTATGATATACCATGCCAACTTTCAACTTTTTCAGAGTTCATTTGAAATGTCTTATGGTTCGCCCTCGTAATAATTAAAAATAGCAACAATAAGTATTTTGTTGTAAGTAGAAACAAAATAAATTAAATAAAGCAAGAAAGAAAACAAAAAAAAGTGTTTTCAAATTTGAAAATTAGTAATGGCACTAACAGAAAGTTTATAATTTTCCTAAAACTAGAAGCAAAAAGATTTAAAAATAGAGCAAAAAACAAAAGAAAATAAATAATGCAGAAAACAAAACAAAAAAACAACAATAAGTATTTTGTTGTAAGTAGAAACAAAATAAATTAAATAAAGCAAGAAAGAAAACAAAAAAAAGTGTTTTCAAATTTGAAAATTAGTAATGGCACTAACAGAAAGTTTATAATTTTCCTAAAACTAGAAGCAAAAAGATTTAAAAATAGAGCAAAAACAAAAGAAAATAAATAATGCAGAAAACAAAACAAAAAAACAACAATAAGTATTTTGTTGTAAGTAGAAACAAAATAAATTAAATAAAGCAAGAAAGAAAACAAAAAAAGTGTTTTCAAATTTGAAAATTAGTAATGGCACTAACAGAAAGTTTATAATTTTCCTAAAACTAGAAGCAAAAAGATTTAAAAATAGAGCAAAAACAAAAGAAAATAAATAATGCAGAAAACAAAACAAAAAACAACAATAAGTATTTTGTTGTAAGTAGAAACAAAATAAATTAAATAAAGCAAGAAAAAAATGCCACCCATCTTGGGCCACGGCCCTGAATACGATCGGTATCCCTATTTCGGCCAGATTCAGGCCCGCAGGCCCCAAGGTCCAACAGCAACGAAGGAGCAAATAGGCCCGTAAGCCAGCAGTTCAAAGGAGTTCAAGAGGGAGCGCAGGGGGCTTATAAACCACTGCGCGCCCCTCTCAACTAGCGAGGGGGATTAAACTTTGGCCCCGACGCTGGCAGCGAGGCCTTTGGTCCCGGTTGGTGGCACCAACCGACTAAAGGGGTTTAGTCCCGTTGTAGCCACCAACCGACCATAGGTCGCAGCTTCCCGCCTTTGGGCTGCCAAAAGAGGTTTTGGTCCCGGTTGGTGGCACCAACCAGACTAGCAGATTAGTCCCGGTTGGTGCCACCAACCGACTAAAGGTCAGGCTATATAAGCAGCACTTGGCGCTTCCGCCAAATCGCCCACTTCTCCCCGACGCCTGCTCCTCCTCGTCATTGCCGCCGCCCGACGCCCCTACTCCACCTTGTTGCCGCCGCCCGCCGCCGCCGTCAGCTACTCGCCTCGCCGCCGCCACCGCCCCTGTGAGCATATAGCTGCTCCGCGCCCCTCCCGTCCAGCGCCCTCTTGCGTCCACCGCCGCCGCCCTGCTGACCGCCAGCGCCGCCTGCTGCTGCCTGTCACAGCGCACCACGCCCACTGCTCTACAGCCTTGCCCCCCGCCCCCTGCCCTGCATTTTCCTCCATAGCATTTTTTGCATTTTTTGTGTATATGTGTTTGTATGTATATATATGTGTACATGTTCATAGTATTTTTTCATAAGTGTATTTTTTTGTTCATTGCATTTTTTTCATATGTATAATGTATATATGTATGTGGTAGCTATATATATATGTGATGAATGGTCGATGTGGCTATATATGTATGTATGAATATAATGTTCATAGCATTTTTTTGTTTATATATGTTTTTCATATATGTATTAATTTTATATTTAGGTTGTTAGTAGATATCGATCGATTTTAGGTTAGTGCATTTTAGGTTAGTGTAGAGGAGAAAGTAAAATAAGGAAAAGGAAGAAAAGAGGAAGAAGGAAGAAGGAAGAAGAAGAAGAAGAAAAGAAGAAAAAAAGAGGAGAAGAAGTGTGTATATGTGTTTGTATGTATATATATGTGTACATGTTCATAGTATTTTTTCATAAGTGTATTTTTTTTTGTTCATTGCATTTTTTTTCATATGTATAATGTATATATGTATGTGGTAGCTATATATATATATATATGTGATGAATGGATGTGGCTATATATGTATGTATGAATATAATGTTCATAGCATTTTTTTGTTTATATATGTTTTTTCATATATGTATTAATTTTATATTTAGGTTGTTAGTAGATATCGATCGATTTTAGGTTAGTGCATTTTAGGTTAGTGTAGAGGAGAAAGTAAAATAAGGAAAAGGAAGAAAAGAGGAAGAAGGAAGAAGGAAGAAGAAGAAGAAAAGAATGAGAGGAAGGAAAATAAGAAGAGGAAGAAAGGAGAAAAGAGGAGAGGAAGAAGAGGAGAAATAAATAAGAAGAGGAAAAAGAAGAAAAGAAGAGGAGAAGAAGAAAGGAATAGAGGAGAAGAAGAAAAATAGAAGAAAAAATTCTATTTTTTCTTCTTCTCCTCTATTCCTTTCTTCTTCTCCTTTTTTTTCTTCTTTTCTTCTTCTTCTTCTTCCTTCTTCCTTCTTCCTCTTTTCTTCCTTTTCCTTAATTATTTTCCTTTCTCGAGGGAGAAGAAGAAAAGAAGAGGAGAAGAAGAAAGAAAGGAAAGGAGAAAGAAGAAACTTAAACACGAGGGGTGGTACCGATACCCCTCCCGATATGTATATGTATGTCGCGTCGTTGTCGATATAATTAACCCCTCTAGATACAACTGCAGCAGCCCCTCGCCCTCTCGCCGACCAAAACTCTCGAGGACACCCAAACCCTAGAGAGAAAACGATGTTGAATAATAATTGACATGTTGTCAATATTTGCGAAAACTATGGAGCACTCCCGAGACGAAGAAATGAAGCGATGTTGGGGAAATAATCGCAAATGGAAGTGATGATGTTGCGTCATTTCTCATCGACACCGCTGGTCGATGGATGAAGAAGAGGGCTATGATTATGATGGCTTCACTCATTAATGCCGGTACAAGAGGAGGACTATGTTCATGATGGCTCCGTGACACAATGGAGGTACAAGACGAAGGAGACCGTGTTGAGCCGAGTCACCGAACCGAGTCCGCCAGGTATATATATATTAGTTAAGCCCGTGCGACAAGTTAATTGATGCATCCATTGTTTTGGTATATGTACACATATTAAGTATCGTCGTCTTTCTTCCTTATAATTTCTAGCCCTCCGGATCGAGCACAACTTCGCACGGAGACGAGGCCCAAGAAAAGTTGAGCTCGGATGAAAAGTTTGAGATCATAGAAATCGCGCCCGACGGCGAACCGATTGAACCCAACCGACAAAGAAGGCATTTTCGCTCAAGGGGGTTCTTGTTAGGGACAGGATCCCGATCAAGATCCAAAGAATGGTATAAGCTCGCTAAGGATGAAGACGCTGAGGTGTCTTATGTCAATGATATGCGTAAAGAAGATCTTTGGAATGAGCTGAAGGCAAATTTCACCCTACCGCCAGAGGAGGATCCGGAGAAGCCGTTAAAGAGCAATTAATCAAGTCTTGTGCTCTTAAGAAGATGGCTAGCCTAATGAGGAGGTGGAGGAAAGAGCTGAACCAGTTTGTCAAGAAAAAGAGACACCAGAATTCATCGGCAAATATGAGAAGATCAAAGATCATCGCCCGCATTTGTGGCCCACATGACATCGGAAAAGAGTAAGAAGATGTCGGAGACAAACAAGAAAAATGCTGCGAAGAAGACGCTTCACCATCGCACGGGGTCAGGTGGCTACCTCAAAGCCCGGCCTAAGTGGTCCAAGGCTGAGCATGATCTGCTTGAAAAAGGGATCGAACCAGAGACGATGCGCTGGCCAGACCGTTGCCGGACTTGGTTCTTCGGGGCTGGCGGAACCTTGACCTCAGAATAGGCAAAGTCGATGGACTAACGAGCAACTGCAAACACCACCAAGAAACTTCGACAATATATTGTTGCAAGCGCAAGCGAGGGACGCTCCTTCCAAACAGGGAGAAGGACGAGCTCACAATGGCCCTTGGGAATCCCGAGCACCCTGGACGGACACGAGGCACGCCAGGCTCGCTTCCGTGGAAGGTTGGTTTTCCGGACGCAGGGGGTTACAAAACCCACGAGAGGAGGAAGAAAGTGGAGCATGACCAAATGCAGGCGCTGCTTGGAAGGGTAATGGGGCTAGAGGATCGAGAAGAGGACCGAGAAGCAGCAGATCGCAACAAACGACATGCCAAGCTTCCCCGGTTACCCCGCCATCTCAGCGCAGAAGCAGCGTTGCTTCCACCGAGCTGCTTCAGCCGGAGCATGTCTTGACGGCTCTGCCAGCTATCCCGTGGATGGTATCACGGAGTCTCAAAATTGCCACATTATGGCGCGATGCATGAATTTGAAGGTCAAGGCGGCTGTTGGCCAAGTTTATCCTAGTGGACCCGCACAACTTATCACCGCCACCGATTCCGTATGATTTGCTAAGGTGATGGTTGATGAAATAACGGAGGATTTGAGGACCTCGGCTTGAGCACCCTACCGTGAAGGGGAGACTAGGCTGGGTTCTCGCTCAAGACTCCATGCCTATGGCGGAAGGAGCTCATCGACCTTCCGAACTGGGCGCCTCCGCCTCCTCCTCCTCATCCGCGAGTCAGGCACTCCGCCTCCTCCACCGCCTCCTCCTCCGGCGAGTGAAGATCGGCACGCGTGGCGGCACTCCGCCTCTTCTCGGCGCGTGGCGGCACTCCGCCTCCTCCTTCTCCGCCTCGCCAAGAAGGGCGGAAGAGACCCGCCCGCCCGGCTGCTCCGGACGCGTCAGTAGTCCTTCTCCTCCGCCTCGTAAGCAAGCACGAAGGAAGACAGACGCCGCAGCCGCTCCGCCTGCTCCGGCGCCTAGCAGCACAAGAAGAGAGAGGCAATACAGATACGGTCCACCTCTAAAGCCTGAGAGAAGTTACCGTATGAGAGGAGCAAGGAGGAAAACGATACGATCGTGCAGACCCAAGTGAAGGAGTTCTTTGAAGGGGTTAAAGCAAAGATACATCCACCTCCGGAGGAGAAGGTCGATCCGTGAAAGCAAAGCGCACTCTCGATGCCCCGAGGAAACCACCAAAGTCTCCGCCGAGAACCAACTATGAGCGACATCGAATGACATATCTCCAAGCCAAGCGGTCGGGAACTACTGTCGTGGATAAAAGGTCAAAAGAACAACGGGCAAAGGGGAAAAAATTGCCCAGCTCGGCGAACAAGCACAGCAATCGTGCCCTCGCTGAATGTGTCTAATCCTCCGGCACGGTGGCGGTTATGGCAATCTTGGAGATTACCTGCCCGACGATGCACTTCCTGATTTCATGGAGGTGGACTTATTTAGATACGAGTACGGAAGCCTCTCGTCAAAGATGAAAATCTCGACAACAATGATGCGAAGATTCCACAGTTGGTACATGAAAACCTGCAGAGAGTCCGAGGGGATGAACACTTTGTATCTGAATATTAAAGAGGAGCACGACCTCGTTTCAAATGATCTGTTGTCTATTCCATTTGAGGAGTTCTTCGAGTTCTTCAATCAAAAGGCCCTCGATAAATTAATGGTCTTTTGCTACTGCCTGTAAGTACTATTTCTGTCATTAGTCTGTATATATAGCTCGGCTCTTTCATTGCATGTATTTATAATTAATTATCCTCGATATATTATGCAGATTGAAGATCGTCGAGTGCAAAAAAAATGAAATCTATGATATTGGGTTCATTAACACAAATATCATAGATGTTTTTCTGGTTAAAAAGCGCGCCGAAGAGGCCGAGGACAACTTGCTACAATCATTGATCAAAAATCAAAACAAAGATACCATACTCTTTCCTTACCACGGCCCGTGAGTGTTACTGTCGTGTGCATATTCGGTTTTCCTTATTACTCGAGCGAGGTTAATGTAATTGATGAGTTATGCTTGCGTGTAGGTACCACTATATTCTTCTGGAGATTAAGCTTGAGCGTGGACTAGTAACCGTCTTAGACTCTGCACGGAAAGATCCCAGCACCTATGCGGACATGACCGACATGCTCAGCAAGTAAGTTCAATCGATCATTATCGCACCATATCGGCAACTTTTTATTCATTTCTTGATATCTCAAGTAATAACAAATATTTTCTTTGTCTTGCAGGGTTTGGAAACAGTTCACCGCACAAGCTCCGGACTGCCAAGGAGCTGCGATATACATACCCGAAAGTAAGTACTATCGCGCAAGATCTCCGCTGATTCTATAGCTATACTTTCATCAATGCCATTTATATAATGCTTCATTATCAGTTTGATTGACCTCTATTTCTCGTAAAGTGCTTGTGGCAGGAGGAAGGAATGATTTCTGTGGATACTACGTGTGCGAGTTCATCCACAACGCGACATTGAAAAACAAGCGGGCTACTCTAGAAGACAATATGAAGTGCGTAAGCAATAATATTCGCAATTTCATTTTATTACACCATCATTTCTGTTGAGTTTCATTCATATATATGTATTAATTAACCCCCTTCTTCAAATTAATTAGACTTGGCAGATGCGAGATGAACTCCTACCACCAGACCGCATGAAAGCAATTCAAGAGGAATTGGCGGATTCTTTCTTGATCACGCCATCAAGAAAGCCGAGAATACCATGTGGAACTTGAATTCAAATCCTAGTGGTTTGTAATTAAGAGATCTTATATAGATTATACATGTATGTAGCCAGTAAAACTTGTTGTTCGACCAATCTCTCGAGAAGGAGAGGTCGATCGATCACTTCTCTCGGTATGCATGACTTAACTTCAGACTGAATGGTTCTCTCGATCACTTATGTATATTTACTACGTAGCGTCGAGCAAGCACGGACATAATTAAGAGAGGACACTTCTCTCTATTAATTAGCTAGCTAACAGAAACACCTAAATTAACCCCCCCAAAACCACCCAACCCCTCCTATCAAAAAAAACAAAAACCAGGCCATCGAATGCAGACACGTGGGCGCCTTTTGGTCCCGTTGAGCCACCAACCGGGACCAAAGGCCCCGACTGGGCTCGGCGACAGGCCACGTGGAGCTCATTGGTCCCGGTTCGTGTCTGAACCGGGACTAATGGGTTGAGGTATTAGTAACGACCCATTAGTCCCGGTTCCCGAACCGGGACTAAAGGCCCTTACGAACCGGGACTGATTGGTGGTTTTCTACTAGTGTGTGGTGGAGGAGTGGTAATTCATGATCACCACGGCGCCTTCCGCGCTGCTGCATGCCACTGCTTTGCTTCGACGTCGGATCCGGAGCTTGCGGAGATTCTTGCATGTAGACGAGCGGTGCAACTGGCCAGGGAGTTGAGCATGGAGAAGCTAGAGATGGAGCTGGACAGCAAGAATGTGGTGAATATGCTAAATGATCCCAGCAAAAACCTTGCTGCAGCTGGGCCGGTGGTGCAAGAGATCAAAGGCATGCTACAAGTCTTTGTGGACCATAATATTAGATGGACGAGAAGGTCAGCGAATAGCGCTGCGCGTACTCTAGCTAAACTTGGTGTTAGTGATGATCTTTGTAAAGTGTGGCTTTTGAATAAATGAAACATGTTTCACCCCTCAAAAAAATAATACACATGCAATTAAAAATAAAAATCAATCCTTTCACTTTCAGGTATGGGTATGGGAGTGGTACGTACTAGAATGCAGGTTCCATTTTTTTAAAATACATGCTCAGTTTTGACTTTTGATCACATGTGGAACGCAAACTGATCATTTGTTCTATTTGCCTAATTAAAAAGATGTAGCGGCACAAAATAGCTGAAACTGAAACTGATCTACTCAACAGTACAACTTGTTTTCTGAGCACACCCGCAAAAAAAACCTTGTTTTCTGACCATTAAAAAGAAACAACAAGGAAGAAAACAATGCGTAGTATAATATAAATTTTCTGGCCGAGCGCTTTGTTCAAGCCTATAGGGTCATCAATTAGCAGATATCAAAATAGGGTAGCACATCAATTGGCACACTATAGCCGCACTGAAGGTTGTACTGTGGTATGGTTGAACTCGATTCCTCCGTGGTGTGAGGAATTGGTGTCTCGTGATTGTAACCCTCTCGTTGTGGAATAAAACATCCTTTCTCCCCGCAAAGAAAAAAACAACCTTGGTTTCGGTAGCTAGGCTCATCGTCGTGGACCTCTTGGATGCCATGGTGTTTGACAAGGACTGCAACGAGATGTCTGTTGGCAAGCAATTTGCCCTCTTCTTCACCGGTATGGAGGTAAAAATAGCGGCAGCAAAGGCAAAGGGACGATGCATGGCCTCCTTAGGATTGAGCACAAATCCAGGCAGTTACAGTAGATGTTAAACGTGCAACAGAGGATAGAGGCACAAATCCAGGCATTTACAATAGATGTTAAACGTGCAACAGAGGATAGAGGCACAAATCCAGGCAGTCACAGTAGATGTTAAACGTGCAACAGAGGATAGAGGCACAAATCCAGGCAGTTACAGTAGAGAAGATAATGCATCTCGATCAAGCCAACAACTAGCTAGCTAGAAGAGTAGAAATCGACAACAAGATTGATCGATGGCCGGTGAGCGCAAGGAGGCCAGTGTTGTCGGGTCGTTCCTCGCCGTCACCCTCATGGTGGTGGTGCCAACATCATCCATGCCGGTGGTGAGGGGGAGTGACGTTTCTGTTTGCGTCGGCGACTGTGCGGCAAGGACCCCGCATGCACCACCATGGTCGAGACCGCCTGCCGCGACAATGGCGAGAGCGTCGAGTCCATCAAGGGCATGTTCAGCGCGCTCTCCGTTGTCGGTGGAGACAACTATGATTTCGCTTCTACGGCATGGCCATGGGGGCACGCGGCCCTCCGCGCGGCCGTCGACCAGCATGGGGGCTGCCCCGGCAACAAGACGGTCGCGGAGTTTGCTGGCGAGCACTGCATCAAGGACCTCGACGCGGCATGCAAGGATCCGACCTGCACCGACGGTGCTCACATCGAATGCTACGGTACAGCCTCGAAATTTTGCTACATCAAGGCCACCACCGCCGACCAGAACGCCATATATGCAAACATGGATTGCTTCGTCAGCTGTTGCGAAAAGAAGACGACGAGTGAAGAGTGCAGTAAAGTATGCATCCTCAAGAAGTGAAGTATGCATTCCTTCATTTCAGAGTGCTTCAATCGTTCATGTGTGTTTTTCACATGCATGTATTCATCTCATTTTGTTGCTGTCTTTTTGTTTCTTTTCTTTAACATTCATTTTGTTCTTGCTGTTCTTGGAGAACCAATAAAGAAAGAGTGGTAAATAATTTTTGGATGATCCTAGATGTGTTTGCATGTTGGCAGAGCTTCTCCTAGATGTGTTTGCATGTTGGCAGAGCTTCTTAGTTTCTCTTGCTGCATGCGGGCTATTTAGGGAGGTTACAAGCATGTTTTATTTTGGGGGTCAGAAGAAGAGAATGGATAGGAGAAAAGCAAAATCGTACGTCCTGTCTCCACTTTGTTTACTACAGAAAAAACTTTCGAACTATTCATCTTTAATAGTGGTAGTACAACGAACACTATAAATAATAATAATTACATCCAGATCCGTAGACCACTTAGCGACGACAACAAGCACCGAAGCAAGCTGAAGGCGCGCCGCTGTCATCGCCTCTCCGTCTCTGGTGCCGGGCAAACCTTGTTGTAGTAGACAATTGCGAAGTCGTCATGCTAAGGCCCCATAGAACCAGCGCACCACAACGGCAACCATCGCCGATGAAGAGTGTAGATTAAAAGGATCCAACCATAAGACACAAGAACATAGACGAACGAGGAACAGATCCGAACAAATCCACCAAAGACAGATCCACTGGAGACACACATCCACACGCACACAGACGATGCTAGACGCATCAATGGAGCGGGGACTAGGCAGGGAGACATTTATTCCGTTTTCAGGGAGCCGCCGCCGTCTCACCTTCCTTAGCAGGACACAAACCCTAACAAAACTCAAAAAAAGATCTAAAAACGGAGCCCTCTCATGGGCAAGGGCCGGGATCCACTCCGCGCCCATGCCCCTAAAGCCACCGGAGATGGGTTGGACCGACGACGGCGCCAGCGGGAGGAAGAGGAACCGTAGTTTTTTTTCCGCCGAAAGAGATTTACGAGGCCCTCACGTCGATCCACGCTATCTGTTGTTGTACTTGTGTTTGTGCCTGTGAAATGAATTGAGGGAGCTGATAGAGTTAACTCCAATATTGCCAAGGTTCAGAGAAGACATGATGTGCATTTTTTTCCGATAAATCACTATCGGGAAATGATTATATGCCAAGTGCATACCTTCGAGCACTCGGCGAAGGACCGCCTAAATCGACTGCACCTAAAAAGAATAGACCATGTTTGTACATAAACCATAAAAATATGCATGCTAATTTGATATAATTTTGAAAGTACATTCTATGATGCATTTAAGGATAACTAATTTGGTATTGTGTTTGTTTGATAGTTTTCATATAAACTTGAACAAATTGTGTACCGTTTGACTCTAGTCAAACTTTGTGTAGGATCGAGAGTATATCGGAGGGGTAAATGTGAGATCTAAAATTTCTTTTCAAAACTTCAAATATCTCGAGACAAAACAGTGGAAGTAATACTACAACAGGAACACTGAAACAAAGTAAGTACAGGCACACGAAGACAAACAGGCTAAACCAATACGTCTAAGCAAAACTTCAGATGAAAGCGATGATAATCTTGTAGTGTAGTGGCAGAGAACTTTCGCGACAACAATGGTAACACAGAAAGGAAACAACAACACAAACAACATGGAGAGACAATGTGACAAAACAAATCACGATGCTAAATACACCCTAAGAAATGTTCATCGGAACATAACTTAGCTGAATAACAAAGTAGCGCCGGAGAATCAATAGACAAGCATACAGACAAACTATCTTAAGCGCGACAAATTGAAATACACCGAGCAACAGTCATGGTACACAAAATAAACAGAGGAAGATATACGATCATAGACAAAGAGCACAGACGATAAACTACTCAAAGAACTACAGTGGAGTAGAAAGAACCAGTGGTGCTCGAACATGACAGATGGTTTGGTAGACCAGTTCACTCTTCTGCAAAAGAGCTACGTCTGGTTGGAGGGACTTGGGATTCAACCAAAAAGATAAATTATCTTCGTTCTATTCTCCTTCAATGTGATGCTGATAAGACTTTAGTTGAATTCAATTGGGGTAGATCCTTATCGGCGATCTCCAAACCTTCGACAAACTTGCTTCGTGAACCACAATTACTCTTGGTTGCTGAAGACTTTGGCTTGGTGAAGACAATTATTCTTCAACACTTAAGCCGACACCTCTCCGTCTAGAGAGTATGCAACTCTCAATAATAGTAGTACGTCCTCAATCTCTCTCCTCTCTTGGTGTGCTCTTTCTTCAGGAATTCACACCCAATCCACATGAAAATTGAGCTCGCCTTTGTTGCCTTCTCTATTCCCCGCAATGTTTCCACCATAGATCCATGAGCGGGGTGAGCTCATTCATGTTTCTTTTGCTTTTACTTTCATGCCACGTGCAGTATCCGTGGATCCCACGAGGTTGAGCTCAAGCACATGCGGGGCACACACGCCCTCGGCTCCCGGGGAAAGACAATTGTTATCATTTCTTACCGTTTCACCCTAGAGCTTAAAGCAAGGGGCACGACAACCGGGCTGCAAGCTCATGCGCCCGTTGGGTCACCATGGAACGCGACGGCGGTGACCGGTGCCTGCTCGGGCAGCGTTGGTGTAACCGGCCGACTGGGAAGTAGCAACCAGAGTTCCCTGTGCACCCACCCTCGCCACGCGATGCATTTTTTTGTTGGAACCAGCCTTTATTTTTGCTGGAATTAGCTTTCTTTGTTGCTAGAATTGGCACTGATGCTTTCTGTTGTGAGGTTGTTTTGCGAACCAGCGTTATTTTTCACTGGAACTGGGTAATTCATTTGCTATGTTGAGATTTTTACTGGAACCACCATTAAGTTTTGTTAGAACCGGCAAATCCTTTTGCTTCAATCGAGTACTGTTGTTGTTTTAGATTTTTGCTGGAAACACCATCAAGTTTTGCTGGATCCAGTAAATCTTTCTATTCCAACCGAGTACTGCAAGTCTTTGTTGCTTTAGATATTTTTTGCAGGACATGGCGGTGCAAGTCGATGACGGCGACGAGCCGGAGATGGTGACGACGGGATGCTGCAACCATGGTGACCGCTAGCACCCGTATATGTATGCAACCATAGCGAGCGGAGGCAGTCGAGGCGAGCATAGGGGTGTTAAACTTGCCTGCTCGCTATATCACGGTCTTGTCTGGCATTCCTTTGCTCTAGTGTAAGGCTAGCATAGCGAGTAGAATCATAGGAACGTTTTTCCTAAAGCAATCCTTGTAAGTCTGGATAAGTAGTTTTCCTTATTAAGGTATTTGTATAAGTATTAGGATATAGTAACATATAGAAAATCATATAGTTAGAGAACAAAACCCTTTTAGCTTTCTCCTTGTTCCAACTTTGGAACTGATGTTCGAGTACTAAAGGGAGGAAATGTTGTATAGTTAATTGGCTAAATACAACTTCATCGCCGGAAGAGATTTCACTTAAGTTTCCTGTCGGGGATATACCCCGCGGTATGACCTGGCCGAAAATATGACCCGGCCGGACTTGGCGGCTCATCAGAGACCCGGCTGACACTTGGTGACTCACTAATGACCCGGTCGGGCCTGGTGACTCATTGGTGACCCGGAAGGTGTTTCAGATGGATGACAAGGCACAATACCCAGAAGGCCGGCTCATGTTATGTTGGGCTGGTTTAAGAGGAAAGGCATAAGGAATATTTCCCTTACAAGGAGTCAAGACCAGGACTTGTATCCGGCTTGTAATAAAGAATAGACTAGTCCTGATCCTACTAGGACTCCACATATAACCCGCCCCTCCAACTTATATAAGGAGGGACTAGGCACCCCAAAAATGGGGGAAGTGATCTCTAAGGCTAGATACAACAAAGGGGAGCCAGCTTATACAGCAACTCCCTCATAAGCATAATGAGACCTAGCCACAAACAGCATGTAGGGCTATTACCGGATGATGTTTTCCGAGGCCCGAAGCTGTCTAAACCCTTGTCTTGTGTCTTAATTCGCCTCACGTCTCTCATCCCGATCAACCCCTCTCAAGGTACCACATAAATGCATTTGCCTCACGACTAAATCCTCACACTAGGACATCTGCCGTGAAAATCCACGACAGTTGGCGCCCACCGTGGGGCTGCGCATGGTGGTGTTGAGTTCATGGAGGGATCTCTCACAGGGATCGAGAAGTTCGCAATTTCCGGATGAAGATGAGCCGGTTAGAAAGGATCTGCATCAGCTTCGAGTTCATCGGTCCCGATTCATAGTTTGAAAGATTTATGAAAAATTAAGGTTGCGATTTGATGGTTGCCGCGAGTCACTAAACACCATCGGCGTGTCAAGTTTCCGTCGGTAGCTCGCCAAAACCATACGGTCGGAGTCGCCGTCACCGTTCAACCATCAACAGCAAAGGAAAAAGTCAAGGAAAAAGAAAGAGGCAGACGTGGATTTCCTAAAGACGCCTACGACCCGGAAATGAAGACAATCACGACTGGGAGTCTACATCCGATTCGCCGCGACGAATCGCCACGGGCTTCCCTCGAACAGCCACCGGAGCACCTCCGCCTCCGTCTCCGCCAGTGAGTCGCCTCTGCTTCTGCGGTGACTGAGCCGCCGCAGCGGTCTTTACCTCCGCCGCGGCCTCGTGCCTCCGAGCCGCCCCCGCTCAGCCTCGCGCCTCCTCACTCCGCCTCTACCAGGACCCGTCTCCGCCTCGGTCTCCCCTTCGAGTCCCCGTCTGACTTGCCTTGCTCCAACTCCGCCGGCTTCGTTTCGGCCAGAGCTTCAAGTCGCGGCGAGTCCGAGTCATCCTCGCTCGTTTCCTGCCATGAGCCCTTCTGCTGCTGCTGTGCTTCGCCAGCGCACCTCTGCGTCGCCTTGAGCTACTTTAAACCGTCATCGATGCCACGGCCTTCCAGCTCCGTCAGGCCGTGCCAGTCTCTGCTCTGGGCCGCACCTGTACCCCTAAGTCGCCCAGCGGCCTCACTTTTGCCTCTGAAGCTGCGCCGAGCCGCCACACCCCTGAGTCGACCGAGGACTGCCTCAACACGCCTGCGAGCCGCTGTCGGGCACCGAGCTGCTATGGCCCTCGTTACTAACCCGCCATCCTGTCTTGTGCTGTCCTCGAGCTGCTGCGGTCATGCCTCCTCCGTCGTCGCGCCTCGTTGAGCCGCCCTCGATTTGACCTTGAGCCGCCCTGCTACTCCGAGTCGCCGGCCCTGCACCCTATGTTGGAACCGCAGCCCTCTAGCTACCCCTCCTCTCACTCGAACGGAGGTGGAAGAAGAACAGTGGACACAAGATTTTCCAGCCGGCGCACGAACGCCGCCACGGGCGCTCAAACGCCCCAATCTTTTTCCTCTTTGCAATGTCTACATGGTGCTCAACTCAGTACAAACACACACCCACGACGGCAGCTTTGTAGTCCTACAGCAAACGCAACGCCCACGTTTCTCCAGCTAGCTATCCGCTGCATGCAAACGATCAGCCCGGCCATGCACGCTACACGCGCTACGCGCTTGACGCGGCCATCTCCACCGGCCGCTGCTAACAACCTGCTAAACACCGCAACTAATACATGCATGCATGCCCATCTAGCTAGCTCACGTGCTGACCACCACGCCACGCATACCACGAGCACACACGCACACAGATCACACACACGAGCACATACTCATGCGTGGCTTATTCCTAACATTCTCCCCTCTAAGCCACGACCTCGCCGCCCATCCTGATAGGACTCCGGCCTCTCGTCGACTGCCACGGAGAACGCCCTTCTTCATCTCCGGCGACACACGCCGCGACTTCTTCTCCGTCGGTGACACACGCCTGGCGTCCCTCTGCGTCCTGCACGTCCCGCGCGCACCCGACGCGCCCAACGAGCCCGACCGCACCAGTGTGTCCCGCACGTTCCGCGCGCATCCGACCCGCCCGACGAGCCCGACAGCACCAGGCGCTTACCGCATACCGCCTCCGCGTCCGCCATGGCAGCCGCCAGCGACAAACGCTGGAAGAATGTAGCCGAACTCGAGCACGGACTCGAGCACCACGGCGACATACGCCTCCTCCCAACGTCAACCGCACGCTCGTACACGTGCCCGCGGTCCCGACGCGCCCGACGCGTCCAGTGCGCACCCATAACACGCACCGGTCGCGCCCGGCTCGCCGCCGCGTCTTATTGCCTTGAACCGCCGCAGCCTCCATGCCGCCACGCCGCGCCACCGCAGCCTCTGCGCCACCACGCAGGTCCGCCGCGGCTCCGCGCCACGCGCCTCCACGGTTGTCGCGCCGAGCCGCCGCGACCTCTGCGCCACCACGCAGGTCCTCCGCGACCTCCTCGTCTCCGCGACCACCGTGCTCTTCACGCGTACGACTCCACACCGCACATCCGCGGACTCGCCCCGCGTCGCCGTCGCCACGCGCTCGCCGCGGCCGCAGCAGATGCCTCCGTGTCGGCCGCGCACGCCGTGGCTTCCTTGCCGCGCCGCGCACCTCCATAGACCGACACACGGCCCGGAGCTTCACCGCGCAGCCGCCGGCGAACGCCGCCTCCGACGCAGCAAGCACGCCCAAGACACCAAGCTCATGATACCAAATGTTGTTGCCAAATGGCAACCCTAGCTCCCTCTCCCTCTCCTCACTCTCGGCTAGAGGTAGAAGAAGACACAAGACACAAGAAATTCCAGGCCGGCGCACGAACGCCGCCACGGGCGCACAAACGCCCGAATCTTTTTCCTCTTTGCAATGTCTACATGGTGCTCAACTCAGTACAAACACACACCCACGACGGCAGCTTTGTAGTCCTACAGCAAACGCAACGCCCACGTTTCTCCAGCTAGCTATCCGCTGCATGCAAACGATCAGCCCGGCCATGCACGCTACACGCGCTACGCGCTTGACGCGGCCATCTCCACCGGCCGCTGCTAACAACCTGCTAAACACCGCAACTAATACATGCATGCATGCCCATCTAGCTAGCTCACGTGCTGACCAGCACGCCACGCATACCACGAGCACACACGCACACAGATCACACACACGAGCACATACTCATGCGTGGCTTATTCCTAACACCCTACCTCTACAGCGCCGCTGTTTGCTTTGCACCACCGGGTCACTGCTATAACCCGCCACACCTCTGACGCGGTCCGTGCGGCCCGCCACTAAGTTCTTTGACTCGCCACTGCGAGCCGCCGCCAGCCTTCTACCTTGAGCCGGGTGATGAGGATACAGACCTAGGGTAGGGTCACAGGCCTGACCTATACACCCTACCCAAGGTCACTACCCTAGAAGCAAAGAAGCTCAAGAGACAACAAGGGGCACCTAGTAAAGATGTCGAGTGCAATCCACTCGACCAACAAACCACTCGGATACTCCTCCTTCCCGAAGTCATACGACCAGTCAACCACTCGACCATGTAGGGAACCACTCGACCTGTTGAAGACCCGAAGTCACTCAGAACAGCAACTGACAAGTATTCACTCCGTAGTCTTTAAGGTCATTAATGGCACTTAAGGATGGCGTTCCCAGTAACGCCTCAATCTTTATGTACATTCAACCCTCTGTAACGGGGGATGGCTGGGGTCCTGGCGAACTCTATATAAGCCCCCCCCCTCCTCTCAGGCAAGGGTTCGCACCCCCTGTAACACCACACGCATATAATCCAATCGACCGCCTCCGGGCATCGAGACGTAGGGCTTTTACTTCCACTGTGAAGGGCCTGAACTCGTAAATCATGTGTGTACAACTTCACCATAGCTGAGATCTTGCCTCCTCATACCTACCCCCATTCTACTATCAGTCTTAGAACCACGACAGTTGGCGCCCACTGTCGATGTCAAAACCGGCGGATCTCGGGTAGGGGGTCCCGAACTGTGCGTCTAGGCGGATGGTAACAGGAGACAAGGGACACGATGTTTTACCCAGGTTCGGGCCCTCTCGATGGAGGTAAAACCCTACGTCCTGCTTGATTAATATTGATGATGTGTATTACAAGAGTGGATCTACCACGAGATCAAGGAGGCTAAACCCTAGAAGCTAGCCTATGGTATGATTGTTGTAATGGAGGTTATGTCCTACGGACTAAAGCCCTTCGGTTTATATAGACACCGGAGAGGGCTAGGGTTACACAGAGTCGGTTACAATGGTAGGAGATCTACATATCCGTATTGCCAAGCTTGCCTTCCACGCCAAGGAAAGTCCCATCCGGACACGGGACGGAGTCTTCAATCTTGTATCTTCGTAGTCTTGGAGTCCGGCGGACGATGATAGTCCGGCTGTCCGGACACCCCCTAGTCCAGGACTCCCTCAGTAGCCCCTGAACCTGGCTTCAATGATGATGAGTCCGGCGCGCATAATGTTTGGCATTGCAAGGCGGGTTCCTCCTTTGAATAATCCAGAGAAGATTGTGAACACCAGGATAGTGTCCGGCTCTGCAAAATAAATTCCACATTCCACTGTAGAGAGAATAACATATACACAAGTTCAATCTGCTGACGTATTTTGCGGCATGACGTCACACCACTACCAAGCCTTTACTTGAATCGTTTTTTTATTATACCACCTTAGCGCGTTTAGCGAAGCGGTTCCCTTGGCACGTCTTGTCGAAGCAGAGATCGTGTTCCCCTTATTCTGGGATTCTCATCAATACGGATGCGGGTAACTCAACCGCGCCCGTCGCCACGCCTCCTCTATCGAAGGCGAATCCCGAACGGTCACGGAGACGGCTCTTGGTATTCCCCTTCTTTATAACAGGACCAAGGCTCGTTCTTTTCTTCAAACTTCCACCGAATCTTCTCCTTGCTCCAAGTTCCAACACCCAGAGCTCCAGATTCGAGCGCTTCGGACCATCAACAATGTCCGGCTCCGACCTCCAGGGCCGGTGGATTCCCTCCTCCGTTACGGAGGAGGACGTGCTAAAGTTGCGAGAAGCCAAGTACCTGTCCTATGGGATCTCGCAGAGGCTGCCCGCCGAAGGGCAGGCCATCCCCACCCCTGAGACCGGCGAATATGTCGTCTTTGTATCCCACCTCCGTCGGGGTTTAGGCTTCCCGACGGATCCTTTTGTGAGAGGGCTCATGTTCTACTACGGGTTGGAATTCCACGACTTGGCTCTGGAGTCCATCCTCCATATCTCCGCATTCATCGTTGTCTGCGAAGCCTTCCTCCGCGTCACCCCCCACTTTGGCCTATGGCTGAAGACCTTCAATGTAGAGCCGAAGATGGTCGGGGGGCGTCGAGCTGAATGCGGCGGGGCGGCCGTAAACAGGAGGGACGATGCCCCGTGGCCTGAGGGCTCCTTCCAAGAGGAGCTCGGCTTATGGCAGCAGGAGTGGTTCTATATCACCGCTCCGAGGGGCAGCAGGCAGAAGCCGCCGCCTCCGTTCCGCTCGGGACCTCCACGACGGTTGATGTCGTGGGTCAACCAAGGGCTCAATTGGGGGCCGTCAAAAGACATGCCCCTATTGAGGGCCAGATTCGAGACCTCCAAGCGAGGGAGATTGACCTGGTCGTGGTGATGCAGGTTATGCTAATTAGGCGTCTCCTGCCCTGCAAACGCCGTCCTCTCCGGCTATGGGAGTTCAATCTGGAGGGACCACGGATTCTCCAACACTTCATGGGTACGACACCCGTGGAGATGTACAAGTTGTTCTTCGGACCACAAGTGGCGTGTCCGGAATTGACCGAGGATGCTGGCCTAAGCTGCAATCGCCCGGATACTCAAGTAAGTAGCTCAGTGTTCAGACGTACCATTTGTTTACCCTTCTTCGATTCGCCTTTTAACCTGTTATCCTTCAGCAGGAGTGGATAGCGCAAGCAAAGCTGATACGGTGTCCGGCCCCCCTCCCAGAGACCGCGCCGGAGCTCGTGCTGGTCAGAATGTTGGAGGTTGCGCCTTCAGAAGAAGGCGAGGGGGAAAATAGAGGAGCTACCGCCCCGCCCAAAGGGGCGCTTGAAGAAGGGGGGATCGAGAATCCCTCCCTCCAGGGGAAGAAGAGGACCGCCTCCGAAGACCCGGAGGCCAAAGCCCCTAAGCGGGGGAAGAAATCTTCGCCGGAGGGTCCTGCGTCCGGGGAGGCTCCGGCCGCACAGTCTTCTCTAAAGAATCAGCCCTCTAGCAAGCCGTGAGTAAAAAAAGGGGAGTTCATTCATAAGAAACATCCCTATTTGTGCTTCTGAGGATAACCGAAATTGTTACCTTGTAGTTCGGATCTGCGGCCCTCTCAGATGAGCTCGTCTTCGGGGGATCTTCGTCCGGAGATGATGGAGAGCGAGACGCCTCCGTCTGCTGTGCCGTCGGATATGGCGGACGAGCCTGAAGTGTCATCACGGAGGGTATCCCCGAGCCCGGCAGAGCCGAAGAGTTCGGCGCCGACTAGTGTTCGGCCGGGGGAGCTGAAGGATCTGCTTGAGAGGGCGTCCATCTCAGAAGATCACCGTGCATTGATGAGCATGGTGATTGGAAGGATTTCGTCCGCCAAAAGCGGATTGCATAATGCCGTCCGGAGTTTGCTGGCGGGGTTCGAGGTACGTAAAAACGACGCGCCTTTTTGATAGTTTTGCATATAAAAGTGCGCCCTGTATAGATAGTATCCCCTGAGACTCGGTAGGTTGTCGAAAGCGACAGCGTGCCGAGGATCAAAATTGCAGGTATTAAGTGTCGCCTTTCCTATACAGGTGGCGGATAGTCCGGGGGCTAGCCGGACTGATGGAGTTGCCGAATTAATGCGGCAGCTCGATGTGGCGGATGCAGACATCGCGCTAGTCAACAAGCGACTTGATGAGTCGCAAGGTAAATTGGTTCTCCGCAGTCACCTATCAGGGGAGTGAAAGCCCGCCTCTTACAATATTTATGCTTGATGCAGATGGTGCTGCTGCTGTGGAGAGCCTTCAGGCAGAACTTTCTCAAGTCAAGGAGCAAGCCAGAAGGAGTGACGCGGCTGCCTCGAGGGTGGCCAAGGAGTTAGAAGCCGAAAGGGCTGCACACTGCCGAAGCAGGGAAGAGATGGCCAGATTGGCCGTTAAATTGAAGGATGCTACCGACCGCAATGAGGATCTTGAAAAGGAGCGCCTATCGGGCGAGAAGACACAGGAAGGCCACCGCCGAAGCCAAGGATGCCCGCTCGCAATGCGGCTATGAAGGAGGAGCTGCGTCGGGCGGAGACATTGTGGCTGGCAAGCCTTTTACGCTACGCCGCAGGTTTACGGATCCGGTATGTCCAGCTTGGCCAGTTGTGGGGTCCGGAGGATCCGTGATATGGACTTGGCGGCGAAAAGCGGCAGATGCCGCCAGCACTTCCGCGGAAGGATCACGAGACGGAAGAGCTATTTTGGTCTCAATTCCATAGTTCGGATCGTTCACTTCCGCTGACCGATCGGTTGGCCGAATGGGCTGAGCTGAATAGGTTGTCCGGACTTGCCATGACGGATATCGTGGCTCATGTCTGGTCGGAGAGGCCCAAGCCGACGAGCTATTTTGGCTTATTGCAGCAGTTTCTTGGGGCGGTGCCGCATATCAAGGAGATGAAGCGGTCGGCCTGCATAGAGGGTGCGCGGATGGCCCTTGCCCATGTGAAGACACGTTGGATAGAGATGGATGCCGCCATAGTTGCAACCCAGGGTTCGGACGAAAGCCGGTTACCCGTCCAGCACTATTTTGGGGAAGTTATGCGTGGTGCTCGTATAATAGAGTCGCAGTGCTCGAAGAATGTCACGTTCAAATGAATGTTTTATTTTGTAAAACAATGGTTATGATGTAATCGCTTTTTATACTTGTGCGTTCCAAGTATTGAATATCTCCTATGCGGCCGTTTATGTATACGTGTGTATAACCTGAAAGATGGCAGTCTTCGGCTTCAGCCCCCACGCACAAGGTGCGGGGGTGTTCACAAAAATAGCGCATTTTCACACTTAATCCGACGTCTCGGTCCTGTTGAGGAGGTGGTAGCGTAGCAAACGAGGCAATCCGGACTATGATGCTTTATCACTTTCACTTAGCCATTGGAGTTCGAGGGTGGGGCTACGATATAGCCCCTGGGGGCACCACGCTCTCCGAATTCGGGGCGCGTGTGTGCCTGACCGGGAAACGGTCCTTCGTCAAAGCGGGGGAATTCTAAACATTCCGGTTGTCGATCAAGTGGTTGACCAGTCTCTCGCTGTATCATGACAATCAGTTTTCGGCTTTCTCTACTGAGGTGCTCGCCCAGCCGAACTGGGGCACAATCGCAGTAGTTCTCCTGGTGCCGCGTTAGCCGATGATACGGAACGTAAGGCAGCAAAACACAGGAGCCGGGCAAACCCAACATTTGACCAAAGACATGATTCAAAGCTGATGCATATAAGGCCTAACTCGAGACGCCGAACACTCCCTAAGGTGTTAGGTCTTTATAATAATGGGCAGAACAATGCCCTAAGCCCCTAGTGTCCAGGTACGGGCAAGGTCATCTGACGCGGCCGATGCCAAAACGTCAGGCTCCACACTGGTTATAATGAGAAGCCAGGGATTATAGCAACAAGAGACAGTAAAAAGGTTTACGCAGGTCTTAATCAAAAGAATCCTTGCAATGGATCCCTCATGCACGCCTCGCTGTGTCTCCGTTGTGCCGTTATCCTGGATGGGTGTGCACGTCGTTCATCTGTAAAAAAGAGAGGAACTTAGTTTGAAAGGAAATCGTGCGAAAAAAAGGTGTATGAAAAATATTAATAAGTAAAGCGGAGTCTATATTAGCTCGTTGTTGCTTATACGCACAACCCCTTGTGAAGGGGTGTGCGGCTAGGGAGCCCCTAGCTTATTTATGCCGGACTCGTCTATCCGTGTCCGGGGTCTTTAAATGACCCTCGCAGTGAAATAATGCCATGTGGACCGGGCATTTTAAGTGTAAGAGACGCGTAATGTGCTATAGCGTTGAAGCGGACAAAAGCTTCACGTCCCAATAGTGCTTGATAGCCACTTTTGAACGGGGCGACATGAAAGATTAGTTTTTCGCGTCAGAAGTTGTTCGGTGACCCGAACACAACTTCTAGTTATAAGGAGCCTGTGCTCTTGGCGTAAGGGCCTGGCGTCACTCCTTTAAAGGGAGTGCGGCTATGTCGAATTTTAGTAAGGTCTATCTCCAACTGGCGGATTGTGTTTGGATATAGCAGGTTTAAATCGCTGCCTCCGTCCATCAGGACTTGTGTAAATTGTAGTCCGTCGATTATAGGATCCAATATCAGAGCAGTCCATCCTGGATTTGGAACACTTCTGGAATAATCTAGGTGGTCAAAGGTGATTGGTTTTGACATCCAATCTCGAGGTTCCGCTGGGGTGGACCGTGCGAGACTCATCTTAGCGGGTGCCGCATTGTTTTCCTGCATTATCACATGAAGTGAGTTTACTGCTTTGACTTCTTGTGGGAAAGTCTTTTGTTTTCCGGTGCTCTGCTGGTGGGGTTTATCCTCATCCTCGCTTGATGCGTCGAGCCCCTTGTGTTCGGCGTTGAGTCGGCCGGACTGTTTGAAAACCCAGCAATCTCGGTGGGTGTGGTTTGCAGGCCTTCCGGGGGTACTGTGGATTTGACATATCCGATTCAAAATTTTGTTTAAGTTGGATAGCTCATCACTGTTATCCTTAAGAGGCAGTGTGTTGTTGTTTGGTCGCGAGCTTTTGAATCCGGCAATGACCGCCGTTCTTTGGGCTTTTTTCTTTATTCCGGCGCTGATCCTTTCTGTGCCGTGATTTTCCGTTTCCATCTCTGATCTCGGATGTGCTTGGGTCGCTGGTGCTGCATCTTGCTAGCCAGCTGTCTTCCCCCACGCAAAAGGGGGTCATGAGGCTTGTAGCGCGGACATTGTCCTTGGCTTCTCTTGGCCGAGGTGTCTGGCGAGCCATTCGTCTCGGACGTTGTGTTTAAAAGCTGCTAAGGCTTCGGCATCCGGACAGTCGACTATTTGGTTCTTTTTAGTGAGGAACCTGTTCCAGAATTTGCGCGCTGACTCTCCGGGCTGTTGAGTTATATGACTTAGATCGTCTGCATCCGGAGGGCGGACATAAGTCCCTTGAAAATTTGCTCTAAACGCGTCCTCGAGCTCTTCCCAACTTCCAACAGTGTTTTCTGGGAGGCTTTTGAGCCAGTGCCGAGCTGGCCCTTTGAGCTTGAGGGGTAGATATTTTATGGCGTGGAGATCATCTCCTCTAGCCATATGTATGTGTAGTATGTAATCCTCTATCCAGACTCCAGGGTCTGTTGTTCTGTTGTAAGCCTCTATGTTTATGGGTTTAAACCCTGCTGGGAATTCATGATCCAGCACCTCATTGGTGAAACATAGTGGGTGTGCGGCGCCCCTGTATTTGGGTGTACCGCTGCCGTCGAACACTTGCCGTGCTGTGCTGCTTCCTGGGGCTCTCTTTTTTGGCCCGTAAATGGACCTGGCTGGGCCATCTGTTTTCCCAGGGTCATGAGTCGGCTTATGTGCGGCGCCGCTTGTAGATTTTGGCCTAGCATCTGGCCGTCTATCTGGCCAGGCGGCCTCTTTGTTTTTTGACTGTGGGGGCTCTATGGCTTCCTCGTCAAATTCTGGCAGTAGCTTGCGCTTCGGGTAGCTCTTTGATTGATGGTCATTGCCATATTTGTCTGCGGTCTTGAGTACTTTGCTCCACCTCATTCTGAGTATGTCTTCCGCTGTTTTGAGCTTCCGTTTTTCCTTCTTCAGGCTTCTTGCGGTGGCGACGAGTCTTCCGTGAAGGTTTTTATGCTCTGGTGGTATGTCCGGCGTGAGGTCGTCCGGACTGTTGGCTTCGCCGGGATTGGATTGATTATCCGATTCGTCCTGTTCGGACGGTTGCTTGGCTGCATGTTCGTCGTCCACTGGTTTGCCCTGCTCTAACGCTGGGTCATTTGGAATGCTGTTTTTGCCGAGGCGGGGCTTAGGGCGGCGCTTGCGTCGCCGTTTTGGTTGTTTATCGGCGGGATTATCCTTTGCCGTGCCCCGTTGTTCCTCTTCATCGCTTCCTTTTGGGGTATCCACCATATATACGTCGTGCGTTGGGGTGGTCTTCCAGTGCCCTGTAGGCGCCGGTTCATGATCTTCTCCGGCATCGTCGTCCATACCGTCGATGTCATCGGAGTCATAGTCTCGCATGTCGGTTAGATCGTCGACAGTGGCTACAAAGTGGGTGGTGGGTGGGCTTTGAATTTCTTCATCATCCGCATCCCAACCAACCTGGCCGTAGTCCGGCCAGGGCTCTCCGGATAATGAGAGATGCTTTAGCGAATTTAGGATGTCGCCAAAGGGCGAGTACTGAAAAATGTCCGCAGCGGTGAACTCCATGATCGGCGCCCAATCGGATTCGATTGGGGCGCTGGAGGTTGGTCCGCAGGAGTCCGCACCTCGAGTCACGAGCTTTATAGGGACAAGGTCAATGTTCGCTCCATCGCGCGGAAGTTGCAGCCCCGGGCGGTGTCCAGCCACCGGTCCTCGATCTGGGCGATCGGCTCCGGACTGAGGGCCGGAGCGGATTCGTGTGCGGCCGCCAAGGCACTGTCCGGCGGCACAGCTAAATCATGCCCATCTTGACAGCGCGGCACGCTCGCTGTGGCTCGAGTCCGTCGAAGATCAAGTCCCGCGGATGTCGGCCGTGAAGTTTAGGCTTTCGAACCTGACCTGATGGCCAGGGGCGTAGCTTTCGATCTGCTCTAGATGGCCAAGTGAGTTGGCCCGCAGTGTGAAGCCGCCGAATACGAAGATCTGTCCGGGGATAAAAGTCTCACCCTGGACGGCTTTGTTGATCGGAGAAGCCATCGAGCCTATCGGTGACGACACAGAGGAACTCTCAATGAAAGCACAAAACCGGCGGATCTCGGGTTGGGGGTCCCGAACTATGCGTCTAGGCGGATGGTAACAGGAGACAAGGGACACGATGTTTTACCCAGGTTCGGGCCCTCTCGATGGAGGTAAAACTCTACGTCCTGCTTGATTAATATTGATGATGTGTATTACAAGAGTGGATCTACCACGAGATCAAGGAGGCTAAACCCTAGAAGCTAGCCTATGGTATGATTGTTGTAATGGAGGTTATGTCCTACGGACTAAAGCCCTCCGGTTTATATAGACACCGGAGAGGGCTAGGGTTACACAGAGTCGGTTACAATGGTAGGAGATCTACATATCTGTATTGCCAAGCTTGCCTTTCACGCCAAGGAAAGTCCCATCCGGACACGGGACGGAGTCTTCAATCTTGTATCTTCGTAGTCTTGGAGTCCGGCGGACGATGATAGTCCGGCTGTCCGGACACCCCCTAGTCCAGGACTCCCTCACCCACCTTGGGGCAGGTGTCTTAGTGACTTTTTGGTGAAGTTGAGATTTTTCCGATCCCCATCATCATGGTTTCCGGTGGTGGATTGGCTGAGGGCTGCGAGATCCGTCTCAGCGCGCTCATCTTTGTCGCCGATGACTCCGTCTGGCTTCAGGAAGCTCCCCTTGACATCGAGGCGCTCCCCGTCCGTGGGATGACACACTTTCATGCGTGCATACGCGGTGTCCTTCTCCGGTAGCCGTCGACCCTGTATCGGTCGGCTCCCGTGGTGTCCCCACTCCCCGTTGTTCGCTGTCATGACCGATCCAATCGGTCGCGGCTTCAGCGGTGGGTGAAACATGCGGTGGCTCGTCAGTCGGCCACCCATCAAGTCGCTGTAATTGAGCCCGATGAAACTCTCTACGGTCAGTTCGACCTGTCGACTGGCTCCGTCGAGACCGCATCCGAGTGCGATAGCAGCGGCCCTGCGGCTGAAGTCTTGATGGTCAATGGACCATGTAGTCCGCCTGGCTTCCGCCGCGATGGCGACGGTGATGGTGGCGGTGATCCGTTGCACATTCATGAGGAGTATCATCCCGAACCCCTCTCTTCACAGCAGAGAGAAGAACTTCATCGCCGCAACATGGATGCACTCCACACGCCCATCGTTGGGGAAACCTTCAACGCTCGGGCCGTGGAAGAGGTGCGCCTGGCTAATTTGGCTGAGCGCACTCGACTGGAGAACCTTCAGCATGCACTCGACGAGCGTGCTCGAGAGCGGATCCCTGAGTCCAGTCGACAACAGCTTTTTCCGCTTCAACCTAAGGTATACCGCACTCCGATTCAAAATCTCACAGCTGCGGCCCGTATAGCAGAGTCGATTCAGCCTTCCCAGTCGGAGGCTGACAGAGGTTTGATGCAGATCCGGGCCTTACTCCGAGCAGCAGGAGACCAGAACACAGCAGTGTCTCAGTCGCGGAATAGGATTCATAGCAGGTCCGTGATAGCGGATACAGTTCAGTCAGCCCACAGCCCAAGATCACCCCTGCAGCGTGAAGGTCGTGGGCATCAACAGGATCAGTACAGGAACCATGGGCAGCATGATCACCGACTTGGCCGTGATGACCGTTGCGAGTGCCCACACCTCCTCCGAGGAGTGGATCATATGTGGCTCGGCAATACGATGACATGCGCCTTCACAGTGGCGAGCGCAGAGTTCCGGCCGACCCAAGAGAGCCAGGCTTTGATGCGAGATCTATTCTGACTCATTTGTTATTTCCGAACTCCAGACTTTTTCTGTGTTCAAAATGCACCATTCAAAGCCACATCATCAATTTTCAACCCTTTCCGACTTCATTTGTTATTTTTCATGCATTTACTGAGTGTTTTGAGCTATAAGACTCTGAAATTGAAAAGCATTCCAAATGAACCCTAAAAAGGTTGAAAGTTGGCATGGTATCATCATTTCATCCACATAGCATGTGCAAGAAAGTAGAGAGGGTTATGCCAAAAACTGGATGCACTTCGTGTACAAAATGGACAATCTCTTTCGAAGTATCAGGGTTTCGTACGGAAACTCGTCTGTTACAAAGGGATTTCATTGTTTTGTACTTAATTGAACTCCAGACTTTTTCTGTGTTCAAAATGCACCATTCACAGCCACATCATTACTTTTCAACCCTTTCTAACTTCATTTGTTATTTTTCATGCATTTACTGATTGTTTTGAGCTATAAGACTCTGAAATTGAAAAGCATTCCAAATGAACTCTAAAAAGGTTGAAAGTTGGCATGGTATCATCATTTCATCCACATAGCATGTGCAAGAAAATAGAGAGGGTTACGGCAAAAACTGGATGCACGTCGTGTATAAAACGGACAATCTCTTTCGAAGTATCAGGGTTTCATACGAAAACTCGTCTATTACAACAGGCATTTCATTTCTTCACATGTAACTACGATGATATTCTAGATCAAAGGCATCATCATAATATTTGTGGAGAGAAAGTCTTCACTTTTTCTTCGATCAAAGGCAACATCATGAATAGATTAGTGACCAAATTAATAGAAGTTCATCATCACATTAAAACCAAAGTAAATATGTAGTTCAAATTGAACAACATATAGCTCTCCAGAGCATCTAGTTAAACCATACATTGAAACTATGTAAAACCTTTCAATGCAACAACAAATGCGATCATAATCACAACCAAGGTAACAATTGATCCAACGACACAACGATACCAAGCCTCGGTATGAATGGCATATTCTCTAATATTTCTAATCTTCAACCGCATTGCATCCATCTTGATCTTCTGATCATCGACGACATCCGCAACATGCAACTCCAATATCATCTTCTCCTCCTCAATTTTTATATTTTTTTCCTTCAAGTAATTGTTTTCTTCTTCAACTAAATTTAACCTCTCGACAATAGGGTCGGTTGGAATTTCCGGTTCAACCACCTCCTACATAAATAAAATCTATGTCATGTTGATCGGCATAATTGTCATAAACAATAAATGAACCAAATAGTTATAAAAAGGTAATATATACCACATCCGAATCATAGACAGGGCGAGGGCAGGCGGGGGAGGATACCAAAACCATCGCACTATGTAATAACAAGGAATAATAAAAGTAAGAAAATTAGACAAGTATCTATCTGAAGTAAGAATTTTTTTTCTTTCAGAAAGAAGATAAGAACAAGAGGCTCACCACGGTGGTGCCAGCGACGAGATCGGCGCGGGCGATCGACGGCGGTGAAGACGGGGATGGGATGTGACGGGCCGCTAAACCTAGACAAATCTCGGGGAAAATGGAGCTCAGAGGTCGAGCTTCGAGAGGAGAAAGCTTAACTAATGTGGCTCGGACATTTCATCGAACACCTCATGTGCATAGGAGGTGAGCTAGAGCACCCAAATGACCTCCCCTCGCCGGCCAGAAAAATAGAGCACTATGGAGTGCTCTGTTGTGGCGATGGGGTATATATAGGCAACTCATTTGTCCCGGGTCGTGGCAGGAACCGGGACTAAAGGTCCACCTTCTGTCCCGGTTCGTGCCACGAACCGGGACCAATGGATGTGGGCCAGGACCGACGACCATTGGTCCCAGTTCTTGCCATGAACCGGGACAAATGGGTCCCGACGAACCGGGACCAATGCCCCACGTGGCCCGGCCAGCCCCCTGGGCTCACGAACCGGGACGTATGCCACCATTGGTCCCGGTTCGTGGCTAAACCGGGACTAATGGTCTTGGCAGGCCCCAACCAAAGCATGTTTTCTACTGGTGATCGTCATTGAAAGCCTGATTCAGGGGCTACTGAGGGAGTCCTGGACTAAGGGGTCCTCGGGCGTCCAACCTATTAGACATGGGCCGGACTGGTGGGCCGTGAAGATACAAGACCGAAGACTCTCTTCCGTGTCCTGATGGGACTCTCCTTGGCGTGGAAGGCAAGCTTCGCGTCAAAATATGAAGATTCCTTTCTCTGTAACCGACTTAGTACAACCCTAGTCCCCTTCGGTGTCTATATAAACTGGAGGGCTAGGTCTATAGAGGAGAATAATCATAATCGTAGTCATACAGGCTAGACTTCTAGGGTTTAGCCATTACGATCCCGTGGTAGATCAACTCTTGTAATACTCATATTCGTAAAGATCAATCAAGCAGGAAGTAGGGTCTTACCTTCATAAAGAGGGCCCGAACCTAGGTAAACATTGTGTCCCCTGTCTCCTGTTACCATCGACCCTAGACACACCGTTCGGGACCCCCTACCCGAGATCCGCCAGTTTTGACACCGACAGCCACCATCAGCATCACGCTCCTATGTCGTCCTCGCTCAAATAACCACCATCTTCCACTTTGACCGACCCAAAGTTGATTCACCAGACTGTCCAGGCCATCCGCCCTATATGTCTGAGCCGGTGTTGCTTCCTGATCACCTATTGCTAACCAATGGCTTCTCTCGTCAAAAAAACCATAGACCCTACGGCTTTGTTTTTGTCTTTCCCTGTCGTCAAAGCTATCCGTTCAGACATACACTGAAAACAAACTCTGCCCACTATCTCAGGTCCCCTGAACAACTCGATCAGCCAACAGCCTCTGGACTACTCAAATTATTTTCCTTCGTCCAGGCAGCGAGAATCACCACAACCAAATAGCCAACCGCAGTCTTCCTGTTATACTTCACGTGTCCTGTTGGTGCCCTCCATGTACTTGAATCCTGTCCATGGCTTTTGATTGCACCTTTTTCTTTAACACAAATCCTGAATGTACGTCCAACACTCGGCACCTTGTCCTCCGGCTGCCTCGTACGTGCGTCTCTTGCTTGTGCAACAGGGCCATGCCCGCGCCTTGGTCTCCAGCCCACCTAGAACTTAGGGCGTGTTCAGTAGTTGCCTGGCTTCTCAAATCCACGTTTCCAGCCGAACGGGTCTACTCCTGGATTTTGGACCGAGAAGCTGGCTCAAATCTGTGTGTAAAAACGACGGAGCGATGGAGTTGGAAATACTTGGCTCTAAGAAAACAGCGAAGCAGGATTTGGATAGAAATTGCGGGCCTCTGCCACCGCCAAGTGATCGATCCAGCCCCGCATCAGGGACACGATCAAGCCGGTCCTGTCCCGTGACTCCTCTTCCCCCTCCCCAACCCTAGCCGCCGCAAGCCTCAGGCATGGCGCAAAGCACCTCGACCGCCAGCGGCCACGCTCTCCCCCGCTGCTAGTCCATGCCGTGACCCACCCTTCCCCTCCCTGCTCGCCCTCTTTCGCCACCGTAGTCGACCAGGTCTGCCGCCATCAGCGACGAGCTTCCCCGCCCCTGTCCACCCTGTTTCGCACCATCGCCGACCAGATCCGCCGCCGCGATTCGAGCATTGTCCATCAGCGACAAGCTTCTCTGCCGTCAATCGAGCTCCTCCGCCTTTTCGTATGCCCAGGCCACACACAAACGTGGGCTGCCAAAACGGGCCGAGCAGGGACTTTCTGGCCTTTTTACCTCATCCATCGCTGGCCGAGCAGGGAACGCAGTAGAAAACAAAAATTTCCCGACCTACGCACCAGCCCAGGACCACTATGGAGACTGCATACATGGTTTGATCTTTTTCGTTACCGACTCGTAGCGTAGCGGGAAGTAGAGTCGATGACGAACGGCGGTGCAGATCCCGCAGCTAGGATTTACAACCTCCCAACCGCGAGGATGTATACCCTCATCTGCTCCTCAGACAGCCCTCCGGGAGGCGGTCCAACTGCCCTCCGGACGGTGTCGCGGACAGCCCTCTGGGAGGACCTTCAAAACTCGAACGGTCACTCGGACAGCCCTTCGGGAGGACCTTCAAAACTCGGACGGTCACACGGACAGCCCTTGGGAGGCACTCACGAACTAAGACCAAACTACGATCTCTACAGAGTTGCACACATACGGTGTCATCTATCCGCAGGCTTCGCCGTCGAGAACTAGTTCTGCCGAACCTGCACAGCCTTCGGCTCTCTGAAACTATTTCGCTGGGAGGGAGAGAAGAAGCCAGATCATTGCATGGCACTTGTATGAGAGCAAAGGGATGGATGTGGAGGGCTGCCCCTCCACCTCTATTTATAGGAAATCCCAAGGGGTAGGGTAATTTAACACAAAAACCCAAAATGCACATGAATGAAGTCCTTCCTCAAGGGCATAAGAGTGAAACCAAGGAACAAGAGGGTCCCCAAGGGGGGATACCCCATGTGGCCGGCCACACCCCCATGAGGGGCCCAAAAAATGGCTCCTATCCATCCATGTCATCCCCAAGATCTTTTGGAGCAAAGCCCCAAAAGGTGGCTTTCCATAAAGTAACCCAAAAAGCACTTTCACTATTCACGACGACATTTTTCAGCGTCCGTTCGAACTGGAAATATTTATGTGGGCTTAGAACATTTCCAATACCCACCATAATAATTTTCAACGCATTCTGGAACAATTCTATTTTAGTGATTTTCATCTGCGAAACGCATCTGAAGTGGTTCCGGCAGCTCCGGAACATTTCGGTTTTATCTCGTAAAATTCCAAAAGCTTCGAATGATTCTCGCACCCTTCAAGAATTATCAGGCATTTGCCGAAACCAAATTGACTTAATGGTATATCCCGAAACAACTTTTCGGTATCATCGAAACTCATCCGATAACCTCTCTCTGCGGTACGATTCCGCTGTCCGAAACTTTTCCGGTGTCCAAACTTTTTCGGTGATTTTCTCTCAGACTCTCTGCCTAGTATTCAATGATAGATGACCCTTAAGCGTGTGACCCTATAGGTTCGGTGAAGTATAGACATGACCGGAACCCTTCCGATCAATGATCAACATCGGAGCCGTGGACACCCATATTGACCCCTATACCCACACGAATGAATATTCGAGTGAACCTCCAGTTGCCGTGTGCTATTCCTGTTGCTTCGCGATATGTTACAAAGACCCAAGGTGAAATTTACTTGCATCCCCGTGGATCAACAACTTGTCCACTATGCTAGTTACCTCGGTCTCGGTTTTGTTCTCTTTTCTCGTTTCCGTGTTCCGGCATCCCTGTGATCAAATCACACTGTGTCTGGCCAGACGATGATGGATACCGTAACACCGAGAGGGCCCGAGAATATCTCTCCATCGTCGGAGGAGCAAATCCCAATCTTGAGCTATCAAGTTACTTGACACACTTTTCCATGAACCTGTAAGCCGCCGTAATAGCCACCCATTTACGGATGACGTTTAACAAACCCCAAAGTTCATGAAGCAAGCATGAAGAAACTCGATACTCTCATGGTCTAAGGAATCATGCAAACGTTAACCATCTCTGGTGTTATTTACCATTAACTTGTGACGAATGAATCTCATAGCATAACATCAAACCGGTCGATTCAACACAAATGTTCTCTTAACATTGTGCCCTCAAAGTTCTTGGCATAGACATGCCCATGATCGGAAAAACAGAACCATCATGCAACACTTGAGCTAGTCTTAGAGGCTAGACTAGGAATACTTCTTACCGTTTATTATTCCACACGTGCATATGAGTCTTCCTCCGAGCCTCGTGGATATTGCAGACTCGAGAATCATTGCAATTATAGCATGGAACATAAACATAATTATGAACTCGGAGATAAATAATAGCATTTATTATTGCCTCTAGGGCATATCTCCTACAGACTCCCACTTGCACTAGAGTCAATAATCTAGTTAATGCTAATGCACTTTACACCTATGGCATACTGGTGTAAAAAATGCTTCGCATGTGGTATAGCCTGATGTCCATCGGATCTGACAACTTCAGCTCCGTGTCTATCTCTGCATATCCTCGCGTTTTCACGCTTTCACAAAATTCATATTTTGTGTGGACTTGGCTTTGTATATATGTGAATCGATGGTCGAAACCTGATTCCTCAGACTGAGTTATGGAGCAACTATCTGCAATAGTGTCCCATTGACCAAAGCCTTCTTGGAACCATACTAAGTTCATGAATGAACTATATGATTCAACATCTTGTTTGTCGCTTCTAAAGCGTCAGCATACTTAGTCATTTGTTATAGAATTCGCCACAGTATCCTGTTGGGAACAATTTCCAACTACCGTGCCACCATATTGTGTATTACACAAAACCCTTAACTTAAATCGAAAATCGCATGGAGAAAAGATGAAGACTGTATCAATGTAACATTTTACAACAAACTCTTCATGATCTCCGCTTGCGAGAAAACATATCATCAGTACTTACTCTAGTACTCAATGACATCTTTCACTCTTGTCCCATGATCAGTACTTTGATCACTTTAGTATCCATACTCGCAACATCTTGGGAGTATTGGACATATCTGGTTGTTTTACATACCATGGAATACATGATTAATCCCAACACAAAAGTGTGTGGAATCTGCATCATGTATTTTGCTCATCAGTGTTTTGGGACACTTATTCTTGCAAAAACTCTTTCCATGTGACTTCGGCAAGAATCACTCCTTGTCGTTCTTAGTGCTAAATGGTTTTAGCATCTTATCAATATGTATTTATTGCTTAGCCCTATTAGGTAAATCTATCTCCATAGATCATTATGCCTAATATTGAGGCTATTTAGCCTAAGCACTTCATCAAAAAACTATTTTCAAATGAAGTCCTAATTCGTGTTAAGAAATTTATTTCCAATTAACAATGTGTCAAGCACACAATGTTTTTAGAAATATTATTACGCTCCCACTTACTTTCTTGAATTACAAGCATCTTCATTACCCATTGATGAAGTCAAATCCCTTTGACCATTTCATCAAAGCACGAAGATTCCAACTCCATTTTGCTCTCTTCTGTCCATCGCTGGAACTCTAAAGTTTGCATCCTTACTAGCATCCTCTGGATCGACAAATTACTTTGAACTGTATCACATACAAGTCCTAGGTTTCATTTTCATCAGATGGAAATCCTTTTGTCATCCATGTTTCATATCTCAAGATTGAAATATGTATTAATTGCTAGTTCAACCCGAACCGACTTTAAGCATTGCTACGATGAAACAACCTCATCATAGTCAACTCCTTGAACTTGTTATTGCAACAAGTCAAGCTTTATGGATAAACATTTTTATCCGTATCAGTTTTAAGTTCCATAAATATTCGTTAGACTCTAAGTCTTCCGAAAGGTGTATCAAGGTTTTAATCTTGAATCACTTATATGGAAACTAACTCGGTTTGTATTGGCATTTAGCCAATTCCGGAGTCAGGGCCCATCAACGCTTCCTTGTGTATCGTAGGTATAATGTTGTCTAACAACAATATCTCATTTGCGCACCTGAGAGGTTTGCACGAGTCTTGCCTACGTGGTTCAACTGCAAGTTCGACCGAAGTTCATACATTTCATTGTAGAGACTTCCGTATCAGTCGCAGTAGGAAACTCTGGAATTACTTCCAAGGTCTCTTTCCTTTGATCTGATGACGAAGATACTGTTTATCTCGTCGAGTTGCACTATTCTCCCACTCACCTTTTTGAAAGAACCATTCTCTTTAAAAGCACACCATTTCGCGGCAAAACTATTTGCCTCGGTATAGTGAGGGAGGATTACCCAACATTTTGGTATAACCTACAAAGTAGCACTTGTCTGATTTGGAATAGGTTTGTAACCTTTTACACAAGCCCCATATTCCAAATGTTAAGAAAAGATATAACATGGTTGGGCGTACCATACCATGGCTCATTTCAACAGACCCGATGGAGCTCTTTTCAGTGTAAAAGCCGCAGTCTCTAAAGCATCACTCTTTAAAAGGGATAATGGCAAATTTATTTATGTCATCTTTGATCTTACCATGTCATAAATGGTTTGATTACATCTTCACGACTTTCCACTTGCAAGGTATTCGGGAAGTGCAAGTTATGAAACCCTTTCACAACTCATCGACATTCGCTAAACTTGTAACTCAAATATTCCTTTCTGCAATCAAATTGTAGAAACATAATTTTCTTGTTACAATAACTTCTACTTCATTTCTGAAAACCTTTCGAATGATTTCAAAAGATCCAGACTTACGTCTCATCAAGTAAATATCCATATATCTACTTGAGCCATTTCTGAAGATAGATAAATCCACTACTTGCAACATTTATCGGACTACACACATCAAATGTATGATCACCAATAAGTTTGTTGTTCATTCTTTATAGCCTGTGAACGGTATTTCAGTCACTTCACCTTTCGGAGGAAAGTTGCAAGTGTCAGATGATTCAAAATCAAACGACTTCAAAATCCATCATAATGGAATTTTCCATGCGGGTTTCCCCAAATGTGACCAAATGTAGTGCCACACTTGTGTGGTATTCTTTTAGTCTTGCGACATTTAGCGTCAGTGTTATGGATGTATCATATTACCATCAATATTCATAACATACATCCCATCTTGGATGGAAGCATGGCCCTTCATGTTATTCATAATACTGAACAACAATTGTTGTTTTTATGAATAACCTATCTTGCAAAAACATTGTGCAATGGGCTAGAGTGTATGAAACTCTAAAATGAATTATGAAAATAAACCTAGAGGTAATGTATTATTATCAATATTCATAACATACATCTCATTCATAATGAAAGTATGGCCCTTATGTTATTCATAACACCGAACATGAAAAGTTCTCTTATGAACAACCTTCTTGCAAGATACCTTATGCAATGGGCTACAGTGTGAAACTCTAAATGAATTATGAAAATAAATACAGACGGTAATACGCCGATGGAAAGTATAGTAACATTTACTATGTTCCCTATGTATACCTAAACCTCATTCCTGGCTAGTCTTTCAGGCCATAGCAGTTCTTACATCGATTCGCAACAGAATGCAATCAAGCGGGTATCTTTGTGATTAACTCACAATACCCAAGAATTAGTGATTAACATGTTTAACCATAATTCCCAAGAACTATATCTTTGACCAGCCTATTTATACATCAAAAACTTGCATGACATTCATACATGAGCTGGATATTCCAGTCATCTTTCTTTCTGCCTTTATACTTCTAACAGTTTAACTTTTAGTATTTCTCCTACTCGCAAAAGAAGCACCCAACTTAAGAGTGGCGTTAGCCCCGACTTCCTAGGCGTAAGTAACACTAACACCCTTTGGACACTTCCTTTCTCTTTAAGTTGTTGTTTTATTCACCTTTCATCATATGACAGGCGTTCTTCTGGATCCTTTCCCAACAGTCAAATGCATAGTAAACACTTTTACTAATACTTGCAAACAAACATTACTTTGGATATCACATATCTATTAGCCTTTGTTTGTGTCTGAAAATGATTTTCAGATTCCATGAATACCACATAACTATCCAAACTTTCGAAGTTCGGGTCTCATGGAAGCAAACATATTGCACTTGACTGAAAAACGGAATTCTAGCTTTTGGATCGAGGGACGAGAGTCACATGATCCATAGCATTAGCGGGAGAATACCGAAAGTATGCGATAGGACAAAGTCCTTCTCGGCACTCTTGAGGACAATCCTCATATTACGTTACCAATCGTAAAGTTTTAACCAGATATTTAACAGCTATTCAATTTTAACAGGGAAGGTGGAAACGCGAGCCATTATTCTACAACTATTTTGAAGAAACACTTAGACAGTGTTCATAATTAATTGCACTGAGAATTAAACATGTTAATTCAACAGTGCGCTCCCACTCAAATCAATATCTCTCATAATTAATTTTGAGTGATACAAGATCCAGACTTCAACTCATCGTCATAGAATCATCATCTCATAACGGGAATTTTAATCGGTAGGCCAACTTGCCGATCACATCTCTATGTGACTCTTGCTCATCTTTTGATGCGTGTGTTCCGAGCTCAGGACGATCCTGCCATGAACGTCAAGACAACCAAGTGATCTTGCTGCGACCTCACCCGCCTCACACTTCTCTAATCGTTCGTACCCATGCATCCATGGCGCACCCTGAAAAGATAGGTGCCGTGACGGTGCTACACTTGGGAGAACACTAACTACTTGATATTTTAGTGAGAGATCACCCTAATAAAAAGCGACTACGGCGCAATCAAGAAGGGTGCATCATAAGGGATAAACATCTCAGGCAATTCATAATAGCATGATATGGTATAGCCCTTCCTGACGGAGAAGTCTTTCATTTCTTCGTCTTGGCATTAAGCGTCGGTGTTCACCTTCGTGAAGATTGCCACCACCTTGTCGATGCACCAAATAATATTGCTATCTCTATAGCTAATAAAATAAGTGCATTACTTAAGGTTGACACGCAGGTCACTAAAGTGACAATCATATGGCTCCAGCCATCATGCCGAATCATGACACACAGGTCATGTTAATTAATTTACATCATATAGTCATCTCATACATAATCAAATTGAATATGAGCATTGCTATACCACATCACATGCACATGCAAACCCTCCCGCAAAACCAAGTTAGGCGTTTCTAATCGGTTCATGCAAACTTGTTTTTCGTGGCTTCTAAGGTTTCGACTCAAACCACAGCTACCAACGTTTTATCATCAAGTATGATTATTCAAGTTGCTAGATTAACATCTCGGGTGTATGAAACACGAGATAATTAAATCTCGAGCCCCATACTAAACTTCGCCATCGCATGACCCCGTGCGAGATCATATCGCAATGCCCTTTCATCTGCGAATTTCATCTTTCTTTTGACTACGGCGAGAACCCAAAGAATCGATAGCACTTCCATGATCAATCAGGATCACGGATTGCCAGAACTTTGTCAAATTCCACCATGCTGTCTCGATATTGAGCAAATGCAAATTCTAGGGAAGCAACAAGAACGTCGGGTAACAGATTTCATCTATCACCCGCATAAATAATTTTCAGCAATAGATCTCATCTACTCCAAAATTATATTATGCAATACCCATACATCTCCATGTATTCTAGATCGTAACCTGCATCTACGCATAGCACGGCTCATGATGCCACTGTAGGGGAACGCAGCAGAAAACAAAAATTTCCGACCTACGCACCAGCCCAGGACCACTATGGAGACTGCATACATGGTTTGATCTTTTTCGTTACCGACTCGTAGCGCAGCGGGAAGTAGAGTCGATGACGAACGGCGGTGCAGATCCCCGCAGCTAGGATTTACAACCTCCCAACCGCGAGGATGTATACCCTCATATGCTCCTCAGACAGCCCTCCGGGAGGCGGTCCAACTGCCCTCCGGACGGTGTCGCGGACAGCCCTCCGGGAGGACCTTCAAAACTCGAACGGTCACTCGGACAGCCCTTCGGGAGGACCTTCAAAACTCGGACGGTCACACGGACAGCCCTTCGGGAGGCACTCACGAACTAAGACCGAAACTACGATCTCTCTACAGAGTTGCACACATACGGTGTCATCTATCCGCAGGCTTCGCCGTCCCGAACTAGTTCTGCCGAACCTGACAGCCTTCGGCTCTCTGAAACTATTTCACTGGGAGGAGAGAAGAAGCCGATCATTGCATGGCACTTGTATGAGAGCAAAGGGATGGATGTGGAGGGCTGCCCCTCCACCTCTATTTATAGGAAATCCCAAGGGGTAGGGTAATTTAACACAAAAACCCAAAATGCACATGAATGAAGTCCTTCCTCAAGGGCATAAGAGTGAAACCAAGGAACAAGAGGGTCCCCAAGGGGGGATACCCCATGTGGCCGGCCACACCCCCATGAGGGGCCCAAAAAATGGCTCCTATCCATCCATGTCATCCCCAAGATCTTTTGGAGCAAAGCCCCAAAAGGTGGCTTTCCATAAAGTAACCCAAAAGCACTTTCACTATTCACGGCGACATTTTTCAGTCTCCGTTCGAATCTGGAAATATTTATGTGGGCTTAGAACATTTCCAATACCCACCATAATAATTTTCAACGCATTCTGGAACAATTCCATTTTAGTGATTTTCATCTGCGAAACGCATCTGAAGTGGTTCCGGCAGCTCCGGAACATTTCCGGTTTTTATCTCAGAAAATTCCAAAAAGCTTCCAGAATGATTCTGGCACCCTTCAAGAATTATCAGGCATTTGCCGAAACCAAATTGACTTAATGGTATATCCCGAAACAACTTTTCGGTATCATCGAAACTCATCCGATAACCTCTCTCTGCGGTACGATTCCGCTGTCCGAAACTTTTCCGGTGTCCGAAACTTTTTCGGTGATTTTCTCTCAGACTCTCTGTCTAGTATTCAACAGATAGATGACCCTTAAGCGTGTGACCCTATAGGTTCGGTGAAGTATAGACATGACCCGGAACCCCTTCCGATCAATGATCAACATCGGAGCCGTGGACACCCATATTGACCCCTATACCCACACGAATGAATATTCGAGTGAACCTCCAGTTGCCGTGTGCTATTCCTGTTGCTTCGCGATATGTTACAAAGACCCAAGGTGAAATTTACTTGCATCCCCGTGGATCAACAACTTGTCCACTATGCTAGTTACCTCGTTACTGGTTTTGTTCTCTTTTCTCGTTTCCGTGTTCCGGCATCCCTGTGATCAAATCACACTGTGTCTGGCCAGACGATGATGGATACCGTAACACCGAGAGGGCCCGAGAATATCTCTCCATCGTCGGAGGAGCAAATCCCAATCTTGAGCTATCAAGTTACTTGACACACTTTTCCATGAACCCGTAAGCCACCGTAATAGCCACCCATTTACGGATGACGTTTAACAAACCCCAAAGTTCATGAAGCAAGCATGAAGAAACTCGATACTCTCATGGTCTAAGGAATCATGCAAATGTTAACCATCTCTGTGTTATTTACCATTAACTTGTGACGAATGAATCTCATAGCATAACATCAAACCGGGTCGATTCAACACAAATGTTCTCTTAACATTGTGCCCTCAAAGTTGCTGGCATAGACATGCCCATGATCAGGAAAACAGAACCATCATGCAACACTTGAGCTAGTCTTAGAGGCTAGACTAGGAATACTTCTTACCGTTTATTATTCCACACGTGCATATGAGTCTTCCTCCGAGCCTCGTGGATATTGCAGACTCGAGAATCATTGCAATTATAGCATGGAACATAAACATAATTATGAACTCGGAGATAAATAATAGCATTTATTATTGCCTCTAGGGCATATCTCCTACATGTCCCCTCTCAGTAGACGACGTACCGACGATGAGTTCGATGACACCGATGAAGAGCTATATTATCTTCAGAAGTGCCAGGCAAGCAAAACCCCCTTGTTCATTCCGATACAATCCCACTCTCTCGCTCCTGCTCTCTTTTACTGCATTAGGACAACAACGATTCAACTGTTACTTGCTGCGGTAGCTGAACCCCTTTATCCTTTGCATGACCTGTCATTCCACAGTAAATAGATGAAACCCACTAGCATGAGTAGGAGTTGTTTGAGCCTTGTTGTGCCTACTCATTCATGCTTGTTTGTCATGCCTGCTATTGCTTAGAGTTGAGTCAGGTCTGATTCTTCGGGAATGAATCGGAGGTGTGTAAACATGTCCTACTGTTGAGAGCTAAGTGTGTGAACACGATTTGGTAAAGGTAGCGGTGAGAGGCCATGTAGGATTACATGGTGGGTTGTCTCATTGCAGCCGTCCTCAGGAACTGAGTTCTGTGTTTGTGATCCATGAACAGTTACTACCACACATTGGGTTCCGGTAACTCGACCCCTCTCGGCTTCTTAATCACCATTGTTCTCTGTCCAGGAGTTGCAACTAGTTTCTGGTGTTTGTAGGTAGTGTTAGTAGTCTACCAAGTGGCACCCGGTACAGGTGGGCTTGGGATAGACTAGGCACCGTGGCACGGTGTACCAAGCGTAGATCTACCCGTCGAGGTGGGCTTGGGAACCCTGCTCACATCGTTTGGGGCCGTGAGCGACACCCCGGCCGGATCTCCTTGCGGATGGAACCCGAATAGGCGATAAACCTGGACGAGAGACTTGAGTGTTTAGGTAGGCCGTGGCCGACTCCCTCGCCCGGCTTCCGCTTGAAGGTTGCCGAGATACAAGACGTGTACAGGGCGATAAGTGGCGAGAGCGTGTGTGAAGAAGTACACCCCTGCAGGGTTATCATTATCTATTCGAATAGCCGGATTCCTCGGATATGGAAACTTGGACCCCTTGTACAGTTCATAGACAAGTGAAAGTGGATACTCTAAAATCGCAAGATAGCGTGAGTGCTATGGATGGCGTTCTCGTAGGGAGACGGGAGCGGATCCATAGTGGAGTATTGATATGGTGAATATGTGGACTCGTAGCGCCACCTCAAAGAGTTACATTGCGATCGTAGTTCAGGATAGCCACCGAGTCAAAGCTGGCTTGCTACGCTTAAACCCCACCATCCCTTTGTTGATAATGATGCATATGTAGATAGTTACGATGTAAGTCTTGTGGGTACATTTGTACTCACGTTTGCCTATTTTACGTTTTTGCGAGAGAGACTTCGGTCTCGCTAGTAGTTCCGCGTGGACTTGACGTTTAGCTTGATACCTCAGCTACGATCTTGTGCCCTCGGCAGATCTAGTAGATAGTCGCTTCTCGGCCTTTTTCATTTGTAGATGTCTCGTACTCGGACATGTTAGCTTCCGCATGTGCTTTGACTTGTATGCTCTGAATGTTGGGTCGTGAGACCCATGTTTGTAATATCTCGCTCCTCGGAGCCTAATGAATAAATACTTGAGTCGTAGAGTCATGTTGTGATGCCATGTTGTATTTGCACATATCAAGCATATTGTGTGTATGTTTGAAATGCTTGGTATGTGTGGGATCTGACTATCTAGTTGTTTATCTTTAGTAGCCTCTCTTACCGGGAAATGTCTCCTAGTGTTTCACTGAGCCATGGTAGCTTGCTACTGCTCCGGAACACTTAGGCTGGCCGGCATGTGTCCTTCTTCGTTCCTGTGTCTGTCCCTTCGGGGAAATGTCACGCGATGAATGCCAGAGTCATGTTAGCCCGCTACAGCCCGGTTCACCGCAGTCCTGCTAGCCTAGTGCTACAGCCTGGATTCACTCGCTGATGACCGACACGTTCGATGCTGGGTCATGGATGCATGTCCCTGTAAGTCTGTGCCACTTTGGGTTTACGACTAGCCATGTCAGCCCGGGCTCCTTATCATATGGATGCTAGCGACACTATCATATCGTGTGCCAAAAGGCTAAGCGGTCCCGGCAAAGGTAAGGCGACACCGTGGGGATACCGTCGTGAGGCCGCAAAGTGATATGAGGTGTTACATGCTAGATCGATGTGGCATTGAGTCGGGGTCCTGACAGCTTTGGTATCAGAGCTTGACTGCCTGTAGGATTACCAAGCCAAACTGGTCGAAGTTGAGTCTAGAAATGCTTTAGTTATATGTAGGGGAATTGATTGTGGGATGGAACGTAAGGCTCTTTTTACTCCTTTACCTTATGCCCTTCTGATCTGAGTCATCTTATCTTTCCTACGGGGTTAAGAACTAGGCCTTCTCTTCTTTCTATTAGGATCACGTGTTACTAATCCGTAGACTTATAGGATTGTTGGATTTAAGCCCCAGTTCGGTTTCTACTACTTCCGTATGTTAACTGTTGATCTCGAAACCTTGATATGATGTTGTTGAGTAGTCATGCCACCATTTTGCATGATGTCTCAAATCTTTTTGAGCATTTACAGTCGTTATGTTGTCCGAGTCATCCCAGGTTTCTAAACAGTCTGATGCACTTGCAAATCCCTTCCTCCCGTTTCTGATGTCCTTTTTGGCCAGGTTAATCACACTAATTGCTGAGTTGAGGTACTCTATTGCCTCGACATATATGTTGGAGTTATTATTATGATCCTAGGTGTCTTAGAGGATCATCTAGTAATTTAGCCATGTTTTGTGTTCCCAGTGTGATCATTCTGGCCATCATTCTTGATAGCATCCCGTGATGCCATTTAGTTAGTAGGCATTCTATCCCTGGGTTCTTGAACCGAGATTCACCCTACTTACCTCGTGTTGATAGTGTTTGCTCGTTCCTTTAGGATATTAGTAACCTTTGCATTAGTCCTCGATGTTCGTGGTATTTCCTTCTTCCAAATACTATGAACCGCTTATGGCAGATGTTCCTCGCTGATCGAAAGATCACAATCAGAGTGCTCTCGATGGGTTCTCGATTCTATATTGTGACTCTGCCAGTTCTACCTTTCTGCATGGGTTATCTGGAAGAAATATGTTGAATTCGTTCGACATGCTAGTCCATGCATCCACAACTCAGAAAATCATATGTTCCTTTGAGTTGTCCCTCTTTAGTTGTTTTCTGGCCCTCGTCTATCAATTGATAGTCAGGAGTAATTGTGCATCCGTGTTATCGATGCTTATTATTCTTGGGTCCGTCAAGCCATTCTATTCCAGAATGACTAGGAGAAACAAACTCCAGAACCTCATCCATATTCAGGATTGGGTCAAAGTAGTTGTAATCCGCAAATCAAAATGCCAATCCAGCTTTTGTCCTGTTCTACCTTGGAGTATTACCATCTTTTATATCGGGATTATTATAGGAATTGCACACCATCCTATGAACTCTTGGTACAGTGATACTTCTTGCCATCATTGTTCATTCCTCGGTTTCCGTGATATTGTACCGGAATGCCGACAAGTGAATCGTGGTGTGTGAAATCAATACTGCTGGCAACTCCGTTGCTTGGTAGTTAAATGGACGATAACCTCATTCTTAGCATGTTGATTTTTGAATCATCATTCTAAGATTGATTGTGCTACCTACTCCATATTTCCTGGTGCACTCTTCCATCAATGAGTTAGGATTGTGTCAATCCCTCGCTCTTTTGATTATATCGTCTTGCCCTGAAAAGCAAGATTGTTCTCGAGCTTAGTGACATATCGGTGGTTCGTGATTTTCCGTATATCTTCTCGGAAGTATTACCAGGTTGTCACCTGACCGCTATGTTGAGTTCGTGATCAAGTTGGTTCCTTGTAACCACCCCGTTCTCCAAGAATCTGTGTTGGATACCCCTGAGCTAGTTGGTTAAGCTAAACAACAACTTGGAGAGTTGGAAGATGAAAGCCTGTCCAACTCAGTTCATTCCAAAGGGATATCTTTGTGTGTGTGTGTGTTGAAGAAAGATGATATCTTCATTGATTGATCCTCGTGACCAGTTGTTGGACCTATTGTCTTACCCCATCTTTGATTTGAATATGGGCTATCGTCAAATCAAGTCAGAACCAACGATATTCGTAATGTTGTCTTACTCGTGGATGTTTTCTCCTCCAGCATACACCAATACATCTTTTGGTCTGACCAATGCTATCACCGTGTTCACATGATGGTGGAAGTCCAGTGATATGGAAATTCCGATGAGTTGCTGTTGAGGCCATCACCAGTATTTTGTCTCCTCCATGATTCGTGTTGAACATCCAGCTAGCATTGGAAACTTTATAAGCATTATCTTCGTGTCCCGCTCATGAAGCATATGCTTGGATGAAAGGAGCGACTTTCTGTAATTCACGTGCACTTGATGTATGTTGCCGCCGTGAATTCGAGTAAGTCAATGTTGCTTCCTTTGGAATCATCCCAAGTCAGTCATGCATGTGCAAAGTATACTATGGTTTGGTAGATTAATTACCTCCACTCCATATGTATTCCGTAGCACACAAAGCCACTGACTGGTTTGTTCAAGGAGAAGAAGTTCCTTCTTAAGAGCATGCCTTATGTAAGGACTTTGATATCCTCGATGATGGTTCCCCACCTGAACTCGGTAGCATTTTATTATAAGACTACTATGTGGCCATGCTTGTCTGGGACAGCATGATCACATGTATGTAGCAGAACTAGCTCATGTTTTGGAGCTTGCTATCGTAGTTCCTTTCCCGAGAATCTCGCAACTTCATCTCGTCGATTTGTGTTGCAAACTTTCATTTCTCTTCCTAGACTCGATGAGTCTGGATTGTCCTGACCCCAACCAGATCTGAATCTCAGGCAGATATGATGGTTGGAACATTTCCCAAGAACTATAATATTGGCCTCTTTGTAACCGGTAAAGAGGATGTCGTGGCCAACACGTCCAGCCGGAAGACCAGTTATTATAGTATCTTGTTTGAGAAAGTTGGCCACCTCCCCATAAGGATTTCGTAGGATTTATTCCAGCAGTTACTCCTTATGGATTTTTGTGTTCCCTAAGTCCGACCCTTTTACTTGATGTTCTAGATATCAAACCATATCTATGAATGGGATACACTAGCACATCAAGGAGAACATTAGAAGCGGAGTGCTAAATGCCTCTCGGTCGATCATCCAGATTTTGTTCCCTTGGCCCCGCTAAGGTGAAATCTAAGAAGGTTATCTTCCTTTCCATCTGCATCGTCCATCGCTGTTCATCATGGTAGTACGTTGTGTTGCCAGGATCCTTGACACGGATGTTGGTAAAACCTTGATGAATATGGTAATGCTCAGGTTCTTGAGAGCACGCACAAGCACCAGGTGTTATCACCAGCACTAACTGAGATTGCTCTCAGTTTCCTCGGTTATGCTATAACTTCTCAAACAGTGGACCCACTCTCTACTGTTGAGCTTCTCCCCAGTTACTAAATCACCCCTTGTGTTGTTTTCAACAAGGTAATCCACATCATCCATTCTAATCCGGGTATGTCATTCTACCGAACCCCTTTAAACGATCGCTCGAGAATTGCCTTAGGCTGGTATAAAGAGTTCCAATGATCTCGAATCAAAGGTAATTCTTTTTGCCACTTAAGGGAATATTTCTCTGAGTCACCTTCCCTAAGGTGTCCCGTTATGGAATCATGGCAACTATTTCCTCGCCACCTTGACACCATCCACCATCTCTCTAAGCGTGGAATTGTTGCCCACCAAATCAAACCTCGTTGTTTGTTCTTCCATCCCTCTCGATGTGTTTTGTGTCTCAACTCGAGATGTTTCGACATCTCATTCCACGAGTTGATCTTGAGTGCTCGATCTTCGAGGAGATCGTTTACTATAGAGTTTCTTTTTGTCACCACCGTGTTGGATGAAGATCCCGAAAGCAAGGACGTTAAGATCAATTGGAGCAATGAACCAACATCTTCGGGAAGGGCAATTGGATCGACAAGTTCGTGTTAGTTAGTGTCCCCTATGTCTTCTTACCTCACATCTTGAATCTCGGGACGAGATTTTTATTTAGTGGGGGTGAGTTGTCACAGCCCTAGAATATTGTTTGTAAATAGTTGCATCTTCATCCAGGCATCATATTTAAATTTCTGAAACATGAATTGAGGATTGTTGAAGCCTCAAAACTTTAATTAAAAGCAGGGCAAAAGAACTCTGGAAATTGCATTCAGTGTTTCCAAAATGGCCTTAAATAATGTTGGTTATATTGGCAAAGGTTTTTGCACCAAACCAAAAATAATGAGCATTTTTGAGGAATATTTTGGGCACTGAATTTAAATCATTATTTTATTTGCATTTGGAATTATATTCATAACTTGTATAGAATATATTTCCAAATACCCTGAAACATTTTATGTGCTTTTGGAAAAGTCCATTAAGCAACATAAATATTCAGAGGAATTTTGTCACTGGTTTGGATTTGTTCTATTTGAAAACAGTGGCAAAATAAATAAACAAATTAAACAAAACAGAAGAAAAGTAAAACAGAGCAGAACTTACCTCAGCCTACTGCTGGCTCACTCTTTGTTGCGGCCCAGCTCTGTCGCAAAGCCCAGCCAGGCAAAGCCAGTCCAGCCCAGCTCCACCTCCCTGTCGTCTTCCACCTCCTGCCAGTGGGCAGGAGGGCGTGTGGCCGCGACGCGCGCGCACGCGCCTCGCCACCTCCTGCTTGCCGCTTCGCCCTGGCCTCTTCGGGTGATGCCACGCGCTCCCCTCGACCCCTCCCGCTCTCTCTAGTGCCTTTCCCCCTCCTCTGTTCTCTCTCTCGCACGCATCCGAGAGCGACCGCCGCCGCCGTTCGCTGCCACCGCGCCCTGAGCCACCTCCTCGCCTCCCGACGCATCCATCGGCCCCGGCGTCGCTCAAGCTCTCCGCCAACGAACACGACGCAGAAGCCCGTGATCGTCGTCCTCGACCTCGTTTTGAAGCTTCGCCGACGGAGATCGCCGTCGCCGTCTGTCGCCCTGTGCCTTCCCGAGCACGCCGACCGCCTCATCGTGATCTCCGTGAGCCCTGCACGTTCCCCTAATTATGTGGCCTAGTTCTCGCCGTAGCCGCTGTTTCCGTCGAGTCCGAGAGTGCGCTGCCGCACGACCTCGTCGCCGACGAAGCTCCGGTGACCTATTGGTCCCGTGGGTGTTTCTATTGGATTCGTGAGCACGCGTAGAGTCCGTAGGTGCAAATTGCTTGTCCTTCCGCGTGTTGTGGCATCGAATCCGCCGACGCCCGAGCTCCGGCCGCCACGACCTCGGCGCCGTCGTCGCTTCCGCCGCCCAGCAGAGTGCTGCTTGCACCGTTGGATCTTGTGCGAGTTCCAGCTCAGCGTAGATGCCCTCGGCAGCGCCAAGCCGCGGCTTTGTTCGCCGCCCGACCAACTCCGCGAGTTTCGCCGTTCTTTGTGGTCGCCGGCGTCACCAACGACGTGGCGCCGTTAGTTAGTGCTAATGACCATCGTAAGCACCCCCATGAGCCACGCCATGTGGGCCCCGAGCTTAATTAGGTTAGTATAATTTTTACATTAGATTAGTGCTAATCTTTGTGGACCCCACGTGTCGACTTTGACTCGCCCACCGGCGTTGACCGGTCCCATCATCATTCACTCAAGCCAGCCTGTGACATCGACCTAAGGGCCCCACTGGTCAGTTTGACCTGGTCAGCCGTAGTTGACCTGCCGACGTCACACCGACGCAATCTTGACCACGATAATTGATTTTCTGGATTTAATCCTTTTCAGGAAATTCCAGAAAATGCCCTAAACTTCTAAAAATCATATAAATTCAACCGTAGCTCAGAATGAAATAATTCATATATGAAAAATGATCAGAAAAATCCAATCTATCCATCTGTACCATTTTCATGCATGTTAGAACAACTTATAGCTGCTGTTTAGAACAAATCAAATAATGGCATATGAATATCTACATATGGAGTTTGAATTTGAATCTTGTGTTCAAACCAACTCCATCTAACTTGCCGCTAGTTGCATTAGCTCAAACCACAGCATATTGCCATGTCATGATCATGCATCATATTGTGCATTGCATTGATTGTGTTCTTCCTTGTTTGTCGGTGTCTGTCCCCTCTTAGTAGACGACGTACCACGATGAGTTCGATGACACCGATGAAGAGCTATATTATCTTCAGAAGTGCCAGGCAAGCAAAACCCCCTTGTTCATTCCGATACAATCCCACTCTCTCGCTCCTGCTCTCTTTTACTGCATTAGGACAACAACGATTCAACTGTTACTTGTTGTGGTAGCTGAACCCCTTTATCCTTTGCATGACTTGTCATTCCACAGTAAATAGATGAAACCCACTAGCATGAGTAGGAGTTGTTTGAGCCCTGTTGTGCCTACTCATTCATGCTTGTTTGTCATGCCTGCTATTGCTTAGAGTTGAGTCAGGTCTGATTCATCGGGAATGAATCGGAGGTGTGTAAACATGTCCTACTGTTGAGAGCTAAGTGTGTGAACACGATTTGGTAAAGGTAGCGGTGAGAGGCCATGTAGGAGTACATGGTGGGTTGTCTCATTGCAGCCGTCCTCGTGAACTGAGTTACTGTGTTTGTGATCCATGAGCAGTTACTACCACACATTGGGTTCCGTAACTCGACCCCTTCGCTTCTTAATCACCATTGTTCTCTGTCCGGAGTTGCAACTAGTTTACGGTGTTTGTAGGTAGTGTTAGTAGTCTACCAAGTGGCACCCGTGCAGGTGGGCTTGGGACAGACTAGGCACCGTGGCACGGTGTACCAGCGTAGATCCACCCGTCGAGGTGGGCTTGGGAACCCTGCTCACATCGTTTGGGGCCGTGGCGACACCTGGCGGATCTCCTTGCGGATGGAACCCGAATAGGCGATAAACCCGGACGAGAGACTTGAGTGTTTAGGTAGGCGTGGTCGACTCCTCGCCCGGCTTCCGCTTGAAGGCTGCCGAGATACAAGACGTGTCTAGGCGATAAGTGGCGAGAGCGTGTGTGAAGAAGTACACCCTGCAGGTTATCATTATCTATTGAATAGCCGGATTCCTCGGATATGGAAACTTGGACCCTTATGCAGTTCATAGACAAGTGAAAGTGGATACTCTAAAATACGCAAGATAAGCGTGAGTGCTATGGATGGCGTTCTCGTAGGGAGACGGGAGCGGATCCATAGTGGAGTATTGATATGGTGAATATGTGGACTCGTGTGCGCCACCTCAAAGAGTTACATTGCAGTCGTAGTTCAGGATAGCCACTGAGTCAAAGCTGGCTTGCTGCAGTTAAACCCTACCATCCCTTTGTTGATAATGATGCATATGTAGATAGTTCTGATGTAAGTCTTGCTGGGTACATTTGTACTCATGTTTGCCTATTTTACGTTTTTGCAGAGAGACTTCAGTCTCGCTAGTAGTTCCGCGTGGACTTCGACGTTTAGCTTGATACCTCAGCTACGATCTTGTGCCCTCGGCAGGATCTAGTAGATAGTCAGGCTTCTCAGCCTTTTTCATTTGTAGATGTCTGTACTCAGACATGTTAGCTTCCGCATGTGCTTTGACTTGTATGCTCTGAATGTTGGGTCGTGAGACCCATGTTTGTAATATCTCGCTCCTCGGAGCCTAATGAATAAATACTTGAGTCGTAGAGTCATGTTGTGATGCCATGTTGTATTTGCACATATCAATCATATTGTGTGTATGTTTGAAATGCTTGGTATGTGTGGGATCTGACTATCTAGTTGTTTATCTTTAGTAGCCTCTCTTACCGGGAAATGTCTCCTAGTGTTTCACTGAGCCATGGTAGCTTGCTACTGCTCCGGAACACTTAGGCTGGCCGGCATGTGTCCTTCTTCATTCCTGTGTCTGTCCCTTCGGGGAAATGTCACGCGATGAATGCCAGAGTCCTGTTAGCCCGCTACAGCCCGGTTCACCGCAGTCCTGCTAGCCCAGTGCTACAGCCTGGATTCACTCGTGATGACCGACACGTTCGATCTTTGGGTCATGGATGCCTGTCCTCGTAAGTCTGTGCCACTTTGGGTTTACGACTAGCCATGTCAGCCCGGGCTCCTTATCATATGGATGCTAGCGACACTATCATATACGTGTGCCAAAAGGCGCAAACGGTCCCAGGCAAAGGTAAGGCGACACCCGTGGGGATACCGTGCGTGAGGCCGCAAAGTGATATGAGGTGTTACATGCTAGATCGATGTGGCATTGAGTCGGGGTCCTGACATTACTAGTCTATGTTACTACCTCTACAGTGAGGAGTAACATATGTGTGGTAACATGCAATACTTTATTTATTAGGCTATGGACTCGTATTGCCTTGATATATGTGATGTTACTCATATTACTAGTCACTAGCTATGTTATCACTTTCCTCTCTTTCTTCATGTATTGCTCGCCACATTATCTATTTTATCTAGATATGTGTGATGTTACTACCTATGTTACTCCCACCATGGGTAGTCTTATCCAGCCGGGTGCTCCAGCTACTGCCGATGTACGCGACCCAATATTGCACCACCCACGTAGACCACCCGCATACACGCCGCGCGAGCCTCTGAGTCTGATCGGAATCTTGCTGAGACGCTTAATCGCATGTATCCAATACGCCACTTGTGTTGTTGTGCCCCGCGTGCCCAATCGAGCTGCTTGCCGCTGCCTGTATGCGGACTCCTACTACTCCCATTGTGTGTGTTGGCCACCGCGCGCGTTATGCTGCCTCCACATCGGACCGATTATCTTCGTATTGCTCTCCGATTGCTGCCCGACGTCTCGCACGCACGCGGTGCCCATCTACAGCTAGTCTCCATTGCTCTTCTCTAAATCAACGATCCAACAACTCCTCGAATCGAACCTTGCTCTGATACCACTTGTTAGAATAAGTCCAAGGCCACCGTTGATCTACCAAGGACCAAGCAATCACACAAGAACGACACCGAGATTTGTTAACGAGGTTCACCGATATGGCTACATCCCCGGAGCCTCACTACGGGCGCTCCTCCCCGTGGCACTGACACAATACCGCATACCGGCCACCCGGGCGCCGGCACACACCGCCGACTCCCCCTGCGCCAGTGCTATTATGTTGGCATAGGTTACATCATGTGTCTACCCCCGATATATATGAGAGGCCTAGGATATAAGTGTACTATTAGGACACATCTCCTACCCTTTCTAAACACAGTCCAAAACCAAGTCCAACTGTAACCTACCTTGTATAATAATATTCGACACAACTCTAACGAAATGAACATGGTGATGGGTTGGTAGGATGCACGATACCTCCGGTGGCTTAATGACCAGCTCGCTTGCCGGCGTCATGATGATAGGTGTTGGGGATGTAACTATTTGTGTAAGCCGCCCAGGAGGGGCCGGGTTATGCAAAGAAGACTTACCAGAAGGAAGCCCAAAACCAAGCATGAATATGGCGCTTCAATAAGGGGCTTAAGCCCACAGGCGACTTAAGGCCCATGGTAGTAAACCGCCATAATGGCATGACTTGTATCATAAGGTAGATTTAACTAGTCACCGAGCCGGACACTATTTATAAGCCGGTCGGGACTCTGTAAGCCAGAGGGCATCAACCCGTGTATATAAGGGGATGACCTGCTGGCGGTTTAGGGCAAGAAACAACTCATCAAGAGCCGTGCATAGCATATCTCGCTCCCTGGTCATCAAGACATCAATACCAACCCAACTAGACGTAGGCCTTACCTTCACTGTAAGGGGCCGAACTAGTATAAAAACCTCTCGTGTCCCTTGTCCCGATTAACCCCTTCAAGCTTACTAGTTGTGATGGCTCCACAACTAAGTCCTTTCACGAGGACATCTGACGTGACAATTCCACGACAGTTGGCGCCCACCATGGGGCCAGCGCACGGTGGATTTGAGTTCTTGAAGGGCAACTTCGAAGGGCTCAAGGGATACGTAGTGGGCCGGATGACCAAGAGTCGTCGCGGCAAGATCTACATCGACGACGAAGGCTGGGGCCCCGACGTCGGCTCAATCGAGTACGGGTACTGGGTCCCCTTCGGCGGAATCCACGTCTTCATCGGCCAGATCGGAGAGCCGGGACCTGAGCCGGACAGCAGCACCGACCACATCGAGACGGCTCAGTGTGTGAGGAAGACCCGAGCTCAACCCATCATGAAGCGTGCTTTCATGGGTTGTATCCACAGAGAGGAACTTTCTGAAGGATCTGAAGATGGTGGTGAGATGGCCGTCCTTTTAGACGGTGACTCGTCCGCCGGTTCAACAGATTCGTTGTACCAGGTGCAAGACGGCGTGCTCGGGGGTTGTTCCGATGGCATCAGTATTCCGGACCCCTATGAGCCGCCAAGATGGCCAGGAATCTTTATGGCTGGGACTCAGCCTGGCTCTAATTCTATAGCTGCTGCAGCAATAACATCCGGGATAAGGACAGCCGGGGCAGGTGGCCCTGTGCGCCCACCGGCTCAGGTGCTGATAGACCTCATGGACAAGCTTACGGCCCTGTTAACCGCCACGGTTATCCCTGCGAGCAAAGATGAGCATGACGCGGAGGTGGCACGGGTACGTGAGGAGATAGCTCAGGCCAAAGAGGCCTTGGCGGCTGAGGATACTAGACTAGCTACAGAGCGGGCGGCTCTCGTCGCCCGGGCATAGCGGTTGCAGTCAGAAGCTTACCAGCTCACGATGAGCTTAAACGCGTCCAATGAGGTAATGAGGAGGAGACACCAGAAGACCCAATCCCGTTTACCTCCGAATTACGACCCTCGGGTTCTTTTCGCTACACCCGGAGCCGGCCCAAGTAACCCACCAGATGCCAATCAGTTTATGACAGCCGGAGCAGGAGGACCGGCTCAGCCTCGAGAGATGCCACCTCCTCATGTGAGCATGGCACCACCGCGTTATGTGCCGATACCGGAGGGTCACTTTTCCAACCCCATGGAGAACTTAATCGCGGCTTCAGCGCGCTTGGCAGCTCTGCCCATGGACGGTGATGACCCGACAGCGATGGAGACCCGGAGGGTCAGAGAGCTTCTCTAGACGGCCCTGGCTCAGCAAGAGACCTATTCTTACAGCAGGGACAGGATTCATTCAACTCCTCCACCTTGGTTAGCACCGCCTCGTCAGAACCGGAGCCTGAGTTATAGCAGGCACATGGAATCTGAAGCTTTGTCAAGCAACGCCCAACGCCGTAACCAACACGGTGGCTATAACCCGGTGCAAGACCGGGTACGTCAGGAGAACGAGCAGGCGGCTCAGCTGGCAGCTCAACAGGCGGCTCATCAGGATATTCCAGAGTATCCAACGACTTCTATTGAGACGGGAGTAGCCACTAGAACCGGTGGTGTTCCTTGTTTGGTACCGGCTTTGCGCAACATGCGCCTGCCCAAGGACTTCAAGGGACCTCGAAAGGTGCCAAATTACACGGTCGACTTACAGCCTGGAGCATGGATCGAGAGTTATGAGATGGCCATGGAGCTGTTGGAAGTCAGTGACGCGGCAATGGCTAAATATTTCACCATGATCTTAGATGGAACGGCCCGGTCTTGGTTAAAAGGTTTACCACCCAATTCCATTGGTTCGTGGGAAGAGTTAAAAGCCCGTTTCATCTAGAACTTTAAGGACACCTGTAAGCAATCTATGTCGATCATGGACTTGACGAATTGTAAGCAGGGGGAGGGTGAATCCACCACCCATTGGGTACGCTGGGTTAAGGAGATAATTCATTCATCTGATAAGATGGATGCTGGCTCTGCAGTCCTTATGTTGGAGAAGAATTGCAGCTTTGAGCCGCTGAGGCAGAAACTGGGGCGCCTTAAACGTGACTGCAAGGATATGGGTACACTAATGGCGGCTTTAGTCAAATATGCCAATTCTGATAGTACCAAGGATCCCGCGTCTGATGATGAGAAGACAGGGAAGGGAAAAGGGAATGGCAATAGAAAAGGTCAACAGCACAACCCGGTGAATCAAAGAGGCAATAAGCGTAAGGCAGACGGCAACCCGGAGTTTGTAGCCAACGCTAATGCACAGGGTAACAATCAGAGACGTAAGGGTAAGCCGCCTCGATCCGGCGGGTCAGGCCCATCTCTTGAGCAGCTACTCAATGAGCCCTGCCCGAGACACGGCACCCAGGAGCGCCCCGCCACACACCTATGGAAAGATTGCGCGATCATGAAGGCGTTTAAAAATTCCAATACCTTTGATGGCAGTCATGGATCTGGCGACGGTTCAGGGGCTGGCGGCTTTCATGGCCCGGGCAGCGGTTCAAACTTCGGTTTTCAGGGACATGCGATGGAAATAATCAGCAGCAGTCTGGTCAGGGAGGGCAACAGCAGCAGCAGTCGGGTTATCAAAGCCATCCGAAACAGTTGAGTGGTGGGCAGTACCATGTGTTTACCACTAGCTTATGCAAACGTGACCAGAAGGTTCATAAGAGGGCTGTAAATTCTATTGAGCCAGCAATTCCTTGTTATTTGAGATGGTCAGAGCAACCCATTATATGGAGCAGAGAGGATCACCCTCCACGAGTCGATAATCCGGGTCAGTTAGCCTTGGTGGTAGCACCCCAGGTTGGTGGATATAAATTCACTAAGGTACTCATGGACGGAGGTAGCACCATCAATATCCTCTACTACGAGACTTTTCAGGGCATGGGGTTGACTGAGAAGAATTTGAGAACATCCAACACTGTTTTCCATGGGGTGGTTCCAGGCAAGTCGGCTTACCCAGTTGGTAAGATTAAATTGGAGGTGGCCTTTGGAGATGAGTATGATTCCAGGGCTGAGAAATTGACGTTTGAAGTGGTTAAAATCAGGAGTCCATATCACGCTTTATTTGGGCAACCGGCTTATGCTAAGTTCATGGCACGGCCATGTTACGTTTATTTACAGCTCAAGATGCCGGGTTATAATGGCACAATCACTGTGCATGGGAGTTGAAAGGTGGCCTTGGAGTGTGAAGAGGGCGACGCGGCTTACACTGAGTCTGCCCCTGTGCTGCGGAGGAACTCAAATTTTATCAAGACAATGTTGACCCGGCAGATATGACCTCCCTAAAGAAGCCGACGATTGAGCATGACCCAGCGTTGAAGTTTAAATCGGCCACTGAGACGAAGCTTGTTGATTTTACCCCAGGAGATTCTTCTAAGCAGTTCAGTATTAGTGCCAATTTGGATCCCAAATAGGAAAGCGCGCTCATCGAGTTCATCCGTGAGAACCAGGACATCTTTGCATGGAAACCTTCTGACATGTCGGGTGTACCGAGGGAACTCGCTGAGCACACTTGTAACGCCCCGGATTCGTTGCGCCAGGTGTTCGCCAGTTATTCGCCGTTGTTGCCATGTCATTTGCTTGCGTGTTGCACTTTGCCATGCCATCTTTCCAGGGGTGTTGACCTTGTATTTTTGCGAGTTGTGTGCTGAGTGTATCAAGCTTGTAAAGTAGGGTAGTTGCTGTTGCTGTTTTCCTGGCAGATTCTGTTATAGTTGCTATGTTAACATGCTTCTACTAATCATTCTATGCATAATCTGGAGGTGTCCTATAAACATGTTTTGAACTACATGTCATGCTCTATCCATTCATGCCCTTGGTTGCAATTATAGCCTGCTGGAACATGTTCATTTCTTGCTCCAAAGTTGCTTGAAAATGTTGTTGTCAGCCTGTTAACATTAAGTTCACTTGTTCCCATGTGTTTTACTAATGATCCATGCACCCTATGACCTTGCTCTTGCCACGTATATCTTCACAAACATGCCTTCTTACTGTTGGGTGCCTTGCCATGCCATGTATTGCTCTGTAGTGAGTGGTTCGAGCTCATGAACATGCCTACTTATTGTTGTTCCTGCCATGTATGAATCTGTAATATAACTTCCCATGTTTACATGGGTGCCATCATATTTTCTATGCCTTTTTGGCTCATGGTCAGTAAGGGTCTTTTGATATATGCAATTAGTAGATTCATGCCATGCCTTTGTTTGCCATGATAAGTTCCTGTAACATGTTGTTTGATAGCTCTGAACTTTGCAACCTGATGTTATTTCTGCTAAAGTCTGAAACTGTTATTATTTGCAATATCTCCATGTCTTTTTGAGCATGTTCTAGTTGTTTCTGGAGATAGCTCAGTGCTCATGTTTTGTTATGCTTTACCAGTACTTCATGCCCATGCCTTTTGTTATTATGTTGGGGTGCTGTAGCATATTGTTTTGATGCTTGTAAGATGCCTAGTTGCTGTTATGGACAGATTGTTGCTATGACTTGTATAGTGTGTGTGTGTTGCACCGTTGCTCCGTTTTGAGTGTGCTCTATATGAAACTTGCTTGATTTTGCATGTAGCTTCATATTACCATGTTGCATCCTTGTTTTGGTGTGTTTGCTTGATGTTTGGGTGCATTTTGCATCGATGCCATGCTTAACTTGTTTTGCTCATATCTTCTAGGCCGTAGCTCCGAATCTAATGAACTTTATATGTAACTTGACTAGAATTTCGTGTAGATCATCTTGGTGCATCTTAACTTGCTGTTTAATAACTTGAACATAAGGTTTATTCAGTTCTGGACCAATTTCGAAATTTGCATATGAGGACTTACCGGAATTGTTATATGTTGTTCCCGGCCTCATTTAAACTTGCCTTGATGTGTTGTTCTTGTTTGCATCTTCTCTTGCCAGGAGTAGCTTCATGTAGCATTGTCATGCATCATGCTTGTTGTGCATCATGTCTTGTTCATGTGTGGTGTGTTTACCTATGTTGTGTGCTTCTTCTTGTTAGTTCCTGTTTCGTTGCGATCATGAGGATCCGTTCGTCTTCTTCATGGACTCGTTCTTCTTCCTTGCGGGATTTCAGGCAAGATGACCGCTACCCTAGATCTCACTACTATCATTGCTATGCTAGTTGCTTCGTTCTATCACTATGCTGCGCTACCTATTGCCTGTTTATCAAGCCATCCCAAATTGCCATGAACCTCTAACCTTTGACACCTTTCCTATGCAAACCGTTGCTTGGCTATGTCACCGCTTTCGCTCAGCCCCTCTTATAGCGTTGCTAGTTGCAGGTGAAGTTGAAGATTTCTCCATGGTGGACAGGGTTTATGTTGGGATATCACAATATCTCTTATATTATTAATGCATCTATATACTTGGTAAAGGGTGGAAGGCTCGGCCTTATGCCTAGTGTTTTGTTCCACTCTTGCCGCCCTAGTTTCCGTCATACCGGTGTTATGTTCCCGGATTTTGCGTTCCTAACGCGGTCGGGTGATTTATGGGACCCCCCTGACAGTCCGCTTTGAATAAAACTTGTCCAGCAAGGCCCAACATTGACTTTTACCATTTGCCTCACCACCACCTACCTTTTCCCTTGGGAGTCGCTCTCTCGAGGGTCATCTTTATTTTAGCCCCCCCGGGCCAGTGCTTGTCTAAGTGCTGGTCCAAACCGAGCGATGTCCGGCGCCCCCTGGGCAACCAGGGTCTATGCCAACCCGACGTCTGGCTCATCCGGTGTGCCCTGAGAACGAGATATGTGCAGCTCCTATCGGGATTTGTCGGCACAGCGGGAGGTTTGCTGGTCTTGTTTTACCATTGTTGAAATGTCTTGGTGTACCGGGATACCGACTCTGATCGGAGTGTCTCGGGTGAAGGTCTATTCCTTCGATGATCGCGAGAGCTTGTCATGGGCTAAGTTGGGACACCCCTGCAGGGTATAAACTTTCGAGAGCCGTGCCCGCGGTTATGTGGCAGATGGGAATTTGTTAATGTCCGGTTGTAGACAACTTGACACGGATCGAATTAAAACGCATCAACCGAGTGTGTAGCCGTGATGGTCTCTTCTCGGAGTCCGGAAGTGAACACGGTTTCGTGTTATGTTTGACGTAAGTAGGTGTTTAGGATCACCTCTTGATCATTGCTAGCTTCACGACCGTTCCGCTTGTTCTCTTCTCGCTCTTCTTTGCGTATGTTAGACACCATATCTTGCTTAGTCGCTGCTGCAACCTCACCACTTTACCCCTTCCTTTCCCATTAAGCTTTGCTAGTCTTGATACCCATGGTAATGGGATTGTTTGAGTCCTCGTGGCTCACGGATACTTCAAAACCAGTTTGCGGTGCCTATGTTACGAAAGCGGTGGCGCAACCAAGCTCAAGGAGGAGCTCGTTGAAGATCTTGCCCTTTGTGTTGCTTCGTTCTAGTTGATCAGTAGTGGAGCCCAGTTGGGGTCGATCGGGGACCTTTGTCGCATTTGGGGTTCTTCTTTTATTTTGGTTCCATAGTCGGACCTTGATTTTATCTGGATGATGTAATGCTTTATTCATGTAATTGTGTGAAGTGGGGATTGTAAGCCAACTGTGTATCTCTTTCCCTTATGTATTACATGGGTTGTGTGAACATTACCTCACATGCGACATTGCTTTCAATGCGGTTATGCCTCTAAGTCATGCTTCGACATGTGGGAGATATAGCCGCATCGAGGGCGTTACAAGTTGGTAATCAGAGCCTTCCTCGACCTTAGGAGCCCCACTGCTTGATCGTTTTTAGCGGCCGAGTTGTGTCTAGAAAAATGTTTTGAGTCATTTAGGATTATATATATCGGAGAGTTAGGAATTCTTTTTACTCCTCAGTCCCTTCGTCGCTCTGGTGAGGTCTCCTGACGTAGAGTTTTGACTCTTCTCTTCTCAAATTTCACTAAAAAAATTTTAGGATCACGCGGGTATCTTGGAATCGTTCCGATGGTTTTATGATGACAACATTGTCTTGGTGCCTCCCGTCAGCAGGGTTTTTTAGTGGAGGTGTCCCGGGGAGTTGAGCTCTGAGGTGTTGTCGTCATAATTTTATCGTTGCAGTTCTGGAATACCTGAGTTTAGTACGCCGACATCGAAAATCTCTTTTATGCAGTTGTTGGTGAGATAACCCGCTAACCCAATCTCGAGGTGAGTACGGGAGTATTTCCATGACTCATATAACGGATGCTTTTCGAAGGTTGAGGTACACGATTTCCGAAGGTTTCTTGGTTATGTGTTGACGGATGGATACAGCTTGGATGTAGGTATTGTTAGTTTGGGTGAGATATATTGCTTCCCCTGTATCCCCAACACCAGATTGCATAACCGGAAAGTTTCGGGAGTTTTATAGGTGGGAATTCAAGTAGCTCCTAGAATATCTTTTCGACAGATGCATGATATGAGATTTGGTAAATCTCTATCATATGTATTTGTTCCGGCTTATTCTACAAGCCAAATCCTTTGTTTTGTTTTATTTGTGGCATTCGAGTTGCTTCAATGTCAAATGTTGAATCCATACCTTCCCTAAATGGTGTTCTCATACTCCGATGTGAATACCAATCCTTCTCGACAATCGAGATTGTCATGTCAATCCTTTTCAACCAGCGTGTTTCTCTTCAAGTGGATCCGATCACTTCAACATCAGCAAGACCAATTATCATTTCTTCTCAACGGTGTTTGTTTCATGCGTCTCCAAGTTGCCTTTGTTTTTCCCGCCCACCCACCCTTTTTCCTCAAGGACTAAGATTTCTTTACCAAGTATCCTTTTATTTTTGTGAAGTTCTCCATTCTTTTCCATCAATGTTCTTACCCGGTGGTTCTCAAGAAGATGTTCTGCTAGTTCGTCATTCCTCATCCTTTTCTCTTCTCTGGTGGATCCAATTCAAGCTTTCAGTGTTGATCATATTCCTTTCCTCGTGTCAAATGCTTTCTCATGCCAGTGCACCTCTTAATCATTCACTTCTTCCTATTCATTTGTTTTGGAGTGCTGAAGATATCTTGGAAGATTTGTGTTTCCATTCTTAATCCGTTCAAGCCATTTGGAGATTGTTGTCTCATTCAAGCCATTTAATTCAACCGGTGCAACATCTCTTTTAAATCTTTTCAACGGTGTTCTTTTGAGTGGGCCCTAACCCACAGGTCTTTTCCCAGGATCTTACCTGACTCTTCTAATTATTCCGGAGTTACTCTTAAGTTCTTTTCAAGCGTGACGTAAGAATGGATCCCATCAGTCACATGCCTTATCCAAGATCGCTTTCAAATTATTTTCATTGTTGGCTCAACCTCTTTGTTTTTTTTCTTTCTCCCGGAGTATCTCAACAATTCATGGTGGTTCCCATCTTCATTCTCAACATGTGAAGACAGAAGAAGGATTTCTCTTAAATCTTGCTCCATTCTCTTCAAGATTCATGGTTCTAGCTTGATGCCATCCTCTCATAATTGTTTTCGATTGTGAGAATTCTTTTCTTACCATCCGATGCATTTCAAGGGTTGCTTCCTTTCTCGATCATCTGAAGGCCATCATTTCTGAATATTACTCATTCTCAGCTTTCAACTCTCGTTCTCAAATTCTTCCGGTGCATCGTTCAAATATCCTCTGATCAGTTCATGTTCTCTTCGTTCTCATGTGTCTAAATCCCCTCAAATATCTTCATTCGTTTTCCAATCCTACCGGTGGTTCGTTGAAGACCTTCCCAAGCTTGCGCCATATCTATCTTAATCCTTTCTACGAGAATAAGTAGTATGCCAAGTCCGTTGCTTGTCATCAATTTAATTTGATGAAGGATAAGCATACAATAAATCTTATTCTTATTTCTTCCAAGTCATTAATCTTTTTGTAACGCCCCGGATTCGTTGCGCCAGGTGTTCGCCAGTTATTCGCCGTTGTTGCCATGTCATTTGCTTGCGTGTTGCACTTTGCCATGCCATCTTTCCAGGGGTGTTGACCTTGCATTTTTGCGAGTTGTGTGCTGAGTGTATCGAGCTTGTAAAGTAGGGTAGTTGCTGTTGCTGTTTTCCTGGCAGATTCTGTTATATTTTGTTGCTATGTTAACATGCTTCTACTAATCATTCTATGCATAATCTGGAGATGTCCTATAAACATGTTTTGAACTACATGTCATGCTCTATCCATTCATGCCCTTGGTTGCAATTATAGCCTGCTGGAACATGTTCATTTCTTGCTCCAAAGTTGCTTGAAAATGTTGTTGTCAGCCTGTTAACATTAAGTTCACTTGTTCCCATGTGTTTTCCTAATGATCCATGCACCCTATGACCTTGCTCTTGCCGTATATCTTCACAAACATGCCTTCTTACTGTTGGGTGCCTTGCCATGCCATGTATTGCTCTGTAGTGAGTGGTTCGAGCTCATGAACATGCCTACTTATTGTTGTTCCTGCCATGTATGAATCTGTAATATAACTTCCCATGTTTACATGGGTGCCATCATATTTTCTATGCCTTTTTGGCTCATGGTCAGTAAGGGTCTTTTGATATATGCAATTAGTAGATTCATGCCATGCCTTTGTTTGCCATGATAAGTTCCTGTAACATGTTGTTTGATAGCTCTGAACTTTGCAACCTGATGTTATTTCTGCTAAAGTCTGAAACTGTTATTATTTGCAATATCTCCATGTCTTTTTGAGCATGTTCAAGTTGTTTCTGGAGATAGCTCAGTGCTCATGTTTTGTTATGCTTTACCAGTACTTCATGCCCATACCTTTTGTTATTATGTTGGGGTGCTGTAGCATATTGTTTTGATGCTTGTAAGATGCCTAGTTGTTGTTATGGACAGATTGTTACTATGACTTGTATAGTGTGTGTGTGTTGCACCGTTGCTCCGTTTTGAGTGTGCTCTATATGAAACTTGCTTGATTTTGCATGTAGCTTCATATTACCATGTTGCATCCTTGTTTTGGTGTGTTTGCTTGATGTTTGGGTGCATTTTGCATCGATGCCATGCTTAACTTGTTTTGCTCATATCTTCTAGGCCGTAGCTCCGAATCTAATGAACTTTATATGTAACTTGACTAAAATTTCGTGTAGATCATCTTGGTGCATCTTAACTTGCTGTCTAATAACTTGAACATAAGGTTTATTCAGTTCTGGACCAATTTCGAAATTTGCATATGAGGACTTACCGGAATTGTTATATGTTGTTCCCGGCCTCATTTAAACTTGCCTTGATGTGTTGTTCTTGTTTGCATCTTCTCTTGCCAGGAGTAGCTTCATGTAGCATTGTCATGCATCATGCTTGTTGTGCATCATGTCTTGTTCATGTGTGGTGTGTTTACCTATGTTGTGTGCTTCTTCTTGTTAGTTCCTGTTTCGTTGCGATCGTGAGGATCCGTTCGTCTTCTTCATGGACTCGTTCTTCTTCCTTGCGGGATTTCAGGCAAGATGACCGCTACCCTAGATCTCACTACTATCATTGCTATGCTAGTTGCTTCGTTCTATCGCTATGCTGCGCTACCTATTGCATGTTTATCAAGCCATCCCAAATTGCCATGAACCTCTAACCTTTGACACCTTTCCTATGCAAACCGTTGCTTGGCTATGTCACCGCTTTCGCTCAGCCCCTCTTATAGCGTTGCTAGTTGCAGGTGAAGTTGAAGATTTCTCCATGGTGGACAGGGTTTATGTTGGGATATCACAATATCTCTTATATTATTAATGCATCTATATACTTGGTAAAGGGTGGAAGGCTCGGCCTTATGCCTGGTGTTTTGTTCCACTCTTGCCGCCCTAGTTTCCGTCATACCGGTGTTATGTTCCCGGATTTTGCGTTCCTAACGCGGTCGGGTGATTTATGGGACCCCCCTGACAGTTCGCTTTGAATAAAACTTGTCCAGCAAGGCCCAACATTGACTTTTACCATTTGCCTCACCACCACCTACCTTTTCCCTTGGGAGTCGCTCTCTCGAGGGTCATCTTTATTTTAGCCCCCCGGGCCAGTGCTGGTCCAAACCGAGCGATGTCCGGCGCCCCTTGGGCAACCAGGGTCTATGCCAACCCGACGTCTGGCTCATCCGGTGTGCCCTGAGAACGAGATATGTGCAGCTCCTATCGGGATTTGTCGGCACAGCGGGAGGCTTTGCTGGTCTTGTTTTACCATTGTCGAAATGTCTTGGTGTACCGGGATACCGAGTCTGATCGGAGTGTCTCGGGTGAAGGTCTATTCCTTCGATGATCGCGAGAGCTTGTCATGGGCTAAGTTGGGACACCCCTGCAGGGTATAAACTTTCGAGAGCCGTGCCCGCGGTTATGTGGCGGATGGGAATTTGTTAATGTCCGGTTGTAGACAACTTGACACCAGATCGGAATTAAAACGCATCAACCGAGTGTGTAGCCGTGATGGTCTCTTCTCGGCGGAGTCCGGGAAGTGAACACGGTTTCTGTGTTATGTTTGACGTAAGTAGGTGTTCAGGATCACCTCTTGATCATTGCTAGCTTCACGACCGTTCCGCTTGTTCTCTTCTCGCTCTTCTTTGCGTATGTTAGACACCATATCTTGCTTAGTCGCTGCTGCAACCTCACCACTTTACCCCTTCCTTTCCCATTAAGCTTTGCTAGTCTTGATACCCATGGTAATGGGATTGCTGAGTCCTCGTGGCTCACGGATACTTCAAAACCAGTTTGCGGTGCCTATGTTACCGAAAGCGGTGGCGCAACCAAGCTCAAGGAGGAGCTCGTTGAAGATCTTGCCCTTTGTGTTGTTTCGTTCTAGTTGATCAAGAGTGGAGCCCGGTTAGGGTCGATCGGGGACCTTTATCGCATTTGGGGTTCTTCTTTTATTTTGGTTCCGTAGTCGGACCTTGATTGTATCTGGATGATGTAATGCTTTATTCATGTAATTGTGTGAAGTGGCGATTGTAAGCCAACTGTGTATCTCTTTCCCTTATGTATTACATGGGTTCTGTGAACATTACCTCACTTGCGACATTGCTTTCAATGCGGTTATGCCTCTAAGTCGTGCTTCGATACGTGGGAGATATAGCCGCATCGAGGGCGTTACAACACTCTCAATATTGATCCGAAGTATAAGCCGGTCAGGCAGTTTCTTCGACGGTTCAACGAAGAGAGGCGGAAAGCTATCGGGGAAGAGGTCGCCCGACTCTTAGCGGCCGGATTTATTGTAGAAGTTTTTCACCCAGAGTGGTTGGCTAACCCGGTGCTTGTACTCAAGAAGAATGGCACTTGGCGGATGTGTGTGGATTACACGGACTTAAACAAAGCTTGTCCGGCTGATCCCTTTGCTCTTCCCTGTATTGATCAAATCATTGATGCTACGATGGGTTGTGAACGTTTGAGCTTCTTGGATGCTTACTCTGGTTATCATCAGATCAAGATGGCAGTTAAGGACCAGGAGAAGACAGCTTTCATCACTCCGTTTGGAGCCTTCTGTTATGTATCTATGCTGTTTGGACTCAAAAGTGCCCAGGCGACTTATCAGCGATGTGTACAGAACTGTTTGCACGATCAAATTGGGCATAATGTTCATGCTTATGTAGATGACATCGTGGTAAAGTCCAGAGAAAAGGAAACCTTGATATCTGACTTGAGAGAGACCTTTGACAATCTCCGGGCTTACAAGATGATGCTTAACCCGGCCAAGTGTGTGTTTGGTGTACCTGCGGGCAAGCTCTTGGGTTTTCTAGTGTCAAACAGAGGCACTGAAGCTAATCGGGAGAAGATCAAGGCGATTACCTCTCTGGCTAAGCCGGCGTGTATCAATGATGTTCAGCGCCTGGCGGGTCGTGTTGCCGCTTTAAGACGGTTCATAAGTCGGTTGGGGGAGAAGGCCCTGCCGTTATATTAGATGATGAAGAAAACAGGCACTTTTGTTTGGAGTGATGCTGCTGATGCCGCTTTTGAAGAATTAAAAAGACAGTTGTCTGAACCGCCGGTTCTTGCAGCTCCTATTGACAAAGAGTCATTGTTGTTATATGTGGCTGCCAATTCACGAGCCATCAGTGTTGCTATCGTAGTGGAGCGTAAGGAAGCTCGCAGGAAGCATCCGGTTCAACGGCCAGTTTACTATATCAGTGAGGTGCTCATTGAGTCTAAACAAAGGTATCCACATTGGTAGAAACTCGTTTACGGAGTGTTTATGGCCAACCGGAAGTTGAAGCAATACTTTCAAAGTCATCCTATAACTGTAGTAAGTTCTGCCCCTTTGGGAGACATCATCCAGAATAGGGAGGCCATAGGACGAGTCGCCAAGTGGGCTATCGAGCTTGGGCCTCATGGTTTGAAGTACATGCCACGTACTGCTATTAAGTCTCAGGCCTTGGTGAACTTTATCAATGATTGGACAGAGTTGCAGGCACCTGAGGAGAAGCCAGATCACACATATTGGACTATTCACTTTGACGGGTCCAGACAGCTAGAAGGCTCGGGGGCTGGAGTTGTTTTAACTTCCCCTCGAGGTGACAAATTTTGGTATGTACTCCGTCTTATGTTTCCATGTACTAACAATGCGGCTGAGTACGAGGCCTTACTCCATGGTCTCCGGATGGCCAAAGAGATGAACTTAAGCCGGGTAAGGTGTCTGGGCGACTCAGATCTTGTGGCTCAACAGGTGTCAGGCAAGTGGGACTCCAAGGATCCTCTCATGGCGGCTTATCATCGTGAGGTAGATGCTGTGGCTGGGCATCTTAAGGGCTATCAAGTGGAGCACATTGATCGAAGGAAGAATGAGGCGGCTGATGCTCTGAGCCGACTGGGATCTCAACGTAAGCCGGTGCCACCTAACGTCTTTCTTGATATTCTGCATAACCCTTCTGTCAAGGTGCCTACCGAGGAAGAACTAGCGGTGCCCAGGGGCGGAGACAGGGGGTGCGAGCAGGGGTCAGACACCCCCCATCGCGTCGCCCCCCCTATAATATCTCGTTACTGGTATGTGCTAGTTCTACCTGCCATATATTGTTTAATGCTAAATTGATTATGGCCCAACGTGGCAACTTTCTAGCCCAAAGGCCCAAACATGGAAAAGCACCGTTTGAGCCTTGATCGCTAGTTGTAGAGGTTAGAAAAGATCAGCCGTGAGATCGAGCAGTTACTTTCCTATCGATCTACCCTCCTCGTAATTTCGTTCGTGGCATTCTGGAGGTTCCGTATCGCCCTGCGCCGCCGCCCCTCGCTTCTCGATAGGGAAGACCGGCAGAGGGCAGTCCACTTCGCGGCGATTGAATCCAGAGTCCACGAGACAACGACTGCTTGTGTGCTTTACCAGTATCATACAACAACAGATCAAATTCAACCTCAAGGAATCAAGGTATGTCACCGCTATATTGTAATTTTGGTAAATTTTTGCTTCCTTTGAAGAAAATAGTTTAATTTACTAATTAGATAAGACATATTCTAATTTAGAAATCTAATGTCGCTCTTCTGTTTAATTTTTCAATGATTGAAAGGAGAAAGAATACAACGAAAATAGATTCCCTTTTCCAAGTTCATTGCTTCCAGCTCAAACATATGTGAGAGTGCAAATCCATTGATAAAAATGTAGTCTTTTTCTGTTACCCGGCATATACGTTCTTCGCCCCCCTCATGTCCAAATCCTGGCTCCGCCCCTGGCGGTGCCAGACCTGGAGGCACAGCTGGTGGCGGCTCTTCATGCCATCCCGGATTGGACCGTGCCGTATTTGGCCTATATGACCCGGGGAGAGTTACCGGAGGATCAGACTTTGGCACGACAAATTGTCAGGCGATCCAAGTCCATGACGATTGTTAATGGTGAATTGCATCATTGCAGTGTAACAGGGGCGTTTCAACGTTGTGTGTCACCTGCAGAGGGACAAGAGATACTTCGTGAGATTCATGAAGGAGATTGTGGTCATCATGTTGGCTCAAAATCTCTTGTGGCCAAGACTTTCCGTCATGGTTTCTACTGGCTCACGGCTCATCTGATGCGGAGGATCTGGTCAGTAAATGTGACGGTTGTGAGAAGTTCTCATGACGTACTCATGTGCCGGCTCAAGAATTGAGGATGATCCCAATTACTTGGCCGTTCGCAGTCTGGGGGCTTGACATGGTTGGACCTTTCAAAAGGTCTAAGGATAAAAAGACACATCTCCTGGTGGCAGTGGATAAGTTTACAAAGTGGGTTGAGGCGGAGCCGGTCAGTAAGTGTGATGCGGCCACAACAGTTTAGTTCATGAAAAGGGTGATCTTTCGTTTTGGTTTCCCACACAGCATTATAACTGATAATGGTACTAATCTTTCCAAGGGAGCCATGGAAGAGTTCTATCAGCGAGAACATATCCGGCTTGATGTTTCGGCCGTTGCTCATCCTCAATCCAATGGTCAAGCAGATAGAGCTAATTAAGAGATACTGAAGGGTATTAAGCCCCGGCTCCTTGTCCCCTTAAAACGGACTCCGGGTTGCTGGGTGGAGGAGTTACCCTCTGTACTATGGAGCATCAACACTATGCCTAACAGATCTACGGGTTACACACCTTTTTTCATGGTCTATGGAGCACAGGCAGTTCTACCAAGTGACATCCGACACGACTCACCCCGTGTGGCGGCTTATGTGGAGGCAGAAAATGAAAAGGCTCGTCAGGAGGCACTTGACTTGTTGGATGAGGAGCGAGACTTGGTAATATCCCACTTGGCGATTTACCAGCAAGACCTACGCTGTTATCACAGCCGCCGGGTCAAGAGCAGAACCTTTCAGGAAGGTGATTTGGTGCTCCGGCTCATCCAGGATCAATCTGACATGCACAAGCTATCTCCGCCTTGGGAAGGGCCCTTTGTGGTCAGCAAGAATCTGAACAACGGGTCATACTACATCATTGATATTCGAGAGCGCAAGGATTCACGTAAGTCGGAGGAGGAGACCCACCGGCCGTGGAATATCGCCGATCTTTGGCCTTACTATACTTGAGCTACCGGCTCTTAAGATGTATATATTTTGCCGCTGTACATATTATATAAAGCAATAAAGCAGGACCTCTGTCCTTTTTTCCCATAAAGAATGTTTTTTTGTCTTCTTTAGCAGGTGGCGGAAACCACCAACGGGGAACGGATCATATTTGAATCCGGCTTTCCCTTTGGGCTGGCTTATGATCATATCTGAACCTAGCCATGATCACTTGGGGGCTTCCTGTTCAAACATAGGTCGTATTCGAACCAAAGAGAACATAGTTGTCGATACCCGCTTGATCGGCATACTGCCAAACCCACTTGGGGGCTTCTTGATCATATTTGAATCATAGCTTAACCTCTTTGGGTCTGATGTGGATCGTATTCGAATCAGCGTCATTAAACAACTCTTATGGTCACTTGGGGGCTTCCTGTTCACACATGGGTCGTATTCGAACCAAAGAGAACATAGCTGTCGATACCCACTTGATCGGCATCGCCAAAGCCACTGGGGGCTATATGATCGTATCTGAATCTTAGCTTAACCCCTTTGGAACGGTTTACTGATCGTATTCGAATTAGAAACCTGTAAATGTTGGTTATTATCCATTATAAGCATAAATTATTTTGACTATCCTGCGAGCTTGTGAAAGGCATTATGAGATGTTTTTTGTCTTTTCTAGTTTAATATTGGTCACACCAGGTTGTTAAGTACCAGGTGAGCATCATATCAGCAGGAAAGATTATCAAGGGGATCGCAGGTATGTTATCATGGTTATGTTTAACAACTATAGTCGTAAACCGGCTCGTATATGGTATCTTTGGTTGGTATTCCGGGTTGTCAATACTTTATGGGACCCCAGCGCAATAAACCGCCAAGGGAATTTTTGCTTGTTTTTATGTGCAGGATAAGGTAAGCAAATTTAAAACGCCAAGGGCATAAACGATCAACATAAGCCAGAAATATATAGGAATGGCGGCTTACGAAACTGTTAAGTGCTAGGAATATGTGCGAAGGCATGACAAACATTGAGAAGTTTTTCTACCCTATTACAAGACTCCCCGAGTCTAAACAAATGAAGCATTGTTTTTTGTAAAACACATGACGCTTTACACCTTCGGTGGGCTTGAAGACTCCGTGTTATCCTTCTCCGCCTCTCCGTCGGCTGTTTTGTCCTGGAAAGTTGACGAGGCCCAGTCAATGCCGCTCAAAGCTTCAAACTCAGCTTCATCATCTATTAAACCAGCTGGGTCCACTTCAGGGGCAAAAGTATGCTTACGAGTAGGAGGGATCAGGCTGACTTCATCATATGGAACGTTTGGAATTCTCCGGTTCTCACTGTCATAGCCCGGAGAATACTTGGTGAGGTCGGTATCGTTCCCAATAAGGGTTGCCACAGGACGTATAACTTTGACACAGGCGATGAAGTCATGATCATCAAATACAGTACCGTCCTCCTTCCAACTAGGATATCCAAGAGCAAGGTCGGTCGGGTCTAGTTCTGGAAGCCATGCTTTTGCCCGGCTCAATGCGGCTACGGCTCCGGCTCTGGCGGATGCCCACCTTAAATCCTGAATTCGCTGAGGTAGCACAGTGAGATGCTTCAGCACGTCTTGCAAAAGGCAGGGAGTGGTGTTTGATAAGGCTACAACGGCCAAGGCACGTTATGACCCGGAGTACAGCTGTTCCATAGGGTGTAAACCGCCTTAAGCTTGATGAGCATGTTTTGCTTAAGGTTGGTACTCCTGGGGCCTGTGTGTGCACAAGCATAGCAGTAAGCCGGAGAGACAGTGAATTCAAATTTGGAATTGGACTTTTGAGTTTCAAGTTCTTGAGTTTCCAGCCGGCTCTTCAGGATAGCAAGCTCTGACTCAAATTGACTTATAGTGGCCTGCATCGATACCAGGTTATGGTGAGAATCATGGTAAGATAATATTAAAGTGCCAAGTACTTTGCAAGCAAAGGTTCTTGACACTTGGGGGCTAATGTATGTTGAAGAATTTTTCAAACCTACCATGCCGGGTCACACATATTAAGTCTCAAGCACTTTACAAGTAAAGATACTTGACACTTCGGGGCTAATGTGTATCGTAAATTTAAGCTATCATGTCACAACCAGGTTAAATATATTCTCTTTAAAACTGGGCAAACTAACAGTAAAGCAGATTCCTAAGTCTACAGCATATTTATTCATAAGCAATAAACTTGGGGGCTGGTACAGTAAATAAGATTCAGGAAAAAAGCATAAGTTATACCTCCGATTTGTGTTGTATTTGTTTTACCATGTCAATTTCCAGGTCACAGCTATTATGCACTTGATTCAGATAGCCCGAGACTATATCACCAATGCTTAAGTGAGTATAATCAGTAATATCCTGCTTGGCCTTTCGGCGTTCGACAAGTTCTTCTTTGGTGGAACATTTGGCGAGGACAGTAGGCCACCCAGGTTTAACAAACTGATTTTTCACAAACTCAACTTCTAGTTCAGACGTCTTGACCGGGCTAGGAGCTTCTGGGTTATCGGAGCTGTTGAGAGTATCTTCGGCAGGCGGGTCAGAAGTTGGCACTGGAATGTCAGAGGCCGGTTCAGGCGGCTGATGGGTAGAGCTGTCTGGAGCAGACGTATTAATCACCGGTTCAATTACAATCGGGTCTTGTGATGGCTTATTCTTCTTTGCCCTCTTGCTGGGTTTCACTTGCATGCTATTAACAAAGGCAGAAGGATGAATACTAAAGCATGGGTAAAGTAAAGCTCAAGGTACATAAGGTTAGATTACCCGGGAGCAGTTTTCAAAGCCGGCATGTTTGATTGCATGGATTCGCCGGAAGAAGGAGAGGCATCCTGATAATTGGAGTCAGACGAATTGAGAGGTTGGCGAATTAAGCCCGCTAAAGGTAAAACAGAAAGTAAATCGGAGATAACCTCAGTCCGTCGCTTCCTGGTTACGTCAGGTAACCCGGAGGAGAGCTCTACATCTTTGTTGTTCCGGGTCTGCCTCCAGTTCTCAAACTGTTGTTGCTTCAAAAGAAATTGAGGATCTTGATAAGCAAGAGGATGTGAAAATCTTACTTTCCGGGTCACCCTTCGGATCTTTTGTTTTGGCAAAGGCTCTGAGTCGGAGGAGATTATAGTTACCTCTTCATCAGGTGCTTGACTGTTCCCCGTATCCTCCTGAAGGGATAGAATGTCAGTCAGGTAATGACAAGGGAATTAAGAAAATTTAAAGATTACCTCTTCATCATCCGAAGAACTATCATCCAATTTGAGTAAGTCGGAGGCGCTGGGTTTCTTCTTCTTTGAGGTTCCCGTCTTGGCGGCTTTCCTTTCGGTTTTCTTGGTCGTCCTGGCTTGTTTGGCAGCCTCATGATCATATTTGACCTTCCAGAAGTTATCATCGGCCTGTGGGAAAGGATAAGGAATTATGAGTACAAAAAAAAGGTATAACATAACAAGGAGTATTTATTAAGATTGATAACTTACTGCAGGGGCTGGGTTCTTCTTGCAAAAGGGAAGTAATTAAGCCGAAGGCGATACTAGTTACAGTGCCCTCCTTCAGCAGCGACTGGGTCGTAGCATCCACCACATCATCTGGTAAGTCATCAGGACTATGGCGTAGAGGGTCATCCTTTTCGCCTGTGTAAGTACACATTAAACCAGAACGGCGGCTTAATGGAAGTACTCGCCAAGTAACCCAGACTCGGACCAGATCGATGTCATTTAAATCGTTTCCCAAGAGAGCTTTGATCTTCTTGATGGTTGGATTGAGAGGCAGACGCGCAATGGCCGTCAGTTTGTCCGCTAACGGATGGTTAGACTCAAGGCGCAGGGCACGGAAGCCGGGCAGAGGGCTCTCATCGGTCGGTGAAGTATCCTGACAATAGAACCACGTCTGGTTCCAATCTTTTGGATGACTCGGTAGCTCAGCGTAAGGAAAAAGGCAATCTCTCCGCCGCTGAATTGAAATACCGCCAAGCTCAAGACTAGGCCTGTTGGCACGTTCATTCTGCCGGTTCAAGTAGAAAAGTTCCCTGAACAATAGCAGACTTGGCTCCTCTCCCAGGTACACCTCGCAGAAGACTTGGAAATTGCAAATATTTGACACGGAATTGGGTCCAATGTCTTGAGGTCTAAGATCAAAGAAATTCAAAACCTCCCTGAAGAATTTTGAGCTGGGAGGAGCAAATCCCCGGTTCATATGATCTGTAAAAATTATTACCTCCCCTTCTTTGGGTTGAGGCCTCTCTTCAGAAGGGTCAGGGGCACGATAAGACATGACCTCCTTTTTTGGGCAGATGGCCGGACTTCACAAATTCAGATAGTTTACTATTAGTGACTATGGGTGGGACCCAATTGCAGGTCACAGGGGCCTTGGTTGCCTTAGGTGCCATGACGACAGTTGGCCTACAACAAAATCAGAAGTTCCAGTTCAATTTTAACCCGGGAGAAATATCTTAATTATTTAAGGTGGCGGCTTAAGAAGGGGCCTAATGATATAAGGATAACTACACAACGGTATTTAAGCCGCCACAAATATCAAAAGCAGTTCCAACTTCTTAAGGTCATGAGAAGCAAGCAAGGTTCACAGTTCAGTGTCATTTATTTAAGCCGGTTACATGGACGGTTGTGTGGAAGAGTATTTGACAGAAGTAGTTTTTCGGGTGATACAAACAGGTTTCATAATCTGCTATTGATATTTGAGATCAAAAGGAGACACTGACAAGTAAATTTTCTAGACCTAAAACTGATGCAGATGAAGTTCAAGAGCTCGAATGGGGCCTCTGTGTAACAGAAAGGGATCTATCTACGTCCAAAGTAGGTGCGGAAAATCTACCATATCGGTTTCTACCATCTCTAAAGATCAAGAAAAGTGGGGGTAATGGAATCTATGAAAGGGAACTGCTAAAACAGCGAAGAACGCAAGAACTCGAAGGTCTTAATGTGGATCTAAGAGGCAGGAAAGAGGAGACTTACGGATGCAGGGTTGTAGCGGAGGGCCGTCGCGTTTGTCTGGTCAAACCAGGTTGATGCAGCGGCCAGAGTTGGTGAAGACGAGATCTGCGACGGCGGCGGCGGCAGAGCTCGAGCGACAGAGAAGCAGCGAGAGGAAGGAGACGACTGGAAGGAGGAGAATGGGAAGACCTAGGTCGCGCCTATTTATAAGGAAAGGAAAACTGAGACGGCGCGAGAAACAAGGAGATAAGAATTATTATCCCGCGGCCCCGACGCCTCGGTTTTCGGAACAGTCAATAAAGACATAGATCCGTTGAAGGATATGGTGGAATAAAAAAAGGGGGGAATTTAAGAAAAGATGACGTCACGGCGGGTTGACACAGATCCAAAAGATGATGTCAGGGCAGGTCAAAGAAAGCCTTTGCATAGTTAGAGGACTGAAGATTTATGTTTTAAGGTATTTTAAGATTGACATGAATAGGTTCAAATCAATTTGGGGCCTAATGTTGGGGATGTAACTATTTGTGTAAGTCGCCTAGGAGGGGCCGGGTTACGCAAAGAAGACTTACCAGAAGGAAGCCCAAAACCAAGCATGAAGATGGCGGTTCAATAAGGGGCTTAAACCCACAGGCGACTTAAGGCCCGTTGTAGTAAACCGCCATAATGGCATGACTTGTATCATAAGGTAGATTTAACTAGTCACCGAGCCGGACACTGTTTATAAGCCGGTCGGGACTCTGTAAGCCAGAGGGCGTCAACCCGTGTATATAAGGGGACGACCTGCTGGCGGTTTAGGGCAAGAAACAACTCATCGAGAGCCGTGCATAGCGTATCTCGCTCCCTGGTCATCGAGACATCAATACCAGCCCAACTAGACGTAGGCCTTACCTTCACCGTAAGGGGCTGAACTAGTATAAAAACCTCTCGTGTCCCTTGTCCCGATTAACCCCTTCAAGCTTCCTAGTTGCGATGGCTCTACAACTAAGTCCTTTCACGAGGACATCTGGCGTGACAATTCCACAACATTAGGCGCAGCCACCTCCGTCGCCGCTAGTTCAGCCTTGCAGATCCTCCTCATGTTGGGCTCCCAGGCCTTGGCGGGCGTGAGTATTGGCAGCAGCTTGCCATGCGCGGCCTCCTGTCCGGTGAAACAAGTCCATCTTGAGTGGTCCCAGCGTCGGAGCGAATACACGCGTTTGCGCCCATCATACACCCCAGCTTCACAAACCGCCGGATGCCGCCGCTCATCTCCGGCAATCAACCACCTTGTCGTCGTCGATCTGCCTGGAACCTGGAGCAGAGCGGCGGCGGCGGCTGCATGATCAATCGATTGATCGTATTCTCGACACGAGGCCCTGGTATGGGTGGACACGTTCTTTTTTTTTAAGAATATACGCGTCCTTCTTTCTTCGTTATAAATAAATAATGTGATTTTTTTTAAATTAATAAATAATGTGATTTGCTCGTAATGTTATATACATTCTCAACAAAAAAATTACTCGACCATCAAAATTAACCACATCCAACACAAGATGGTCAAAAAAAAAAACACATCCAACACAATCCATCACGATTCACGCATTGAATCTGAGATATTGAAATAACTGTTAGATATCACGTTGACCACAGGGCAGGAGCCGGCATCAGCATCCAAGAGGAAGATTTTGGTTCGTGCTAGAAAATCACTTGTTTTTTCTGTCAAAAAAATGAAATTTGGTAGCTTTTTTAGATCGGATCAACATTAGTAAATGCATCATCGACGCCAATACAAAGGAACATAGTAGAGGGTGAGACTAGTATAGGATCAGCCCTTTAGGTGAGATCGTGGGATCAACCCAAACATTTCATATTTAGACAATCCAAAAAATTCTGAAAAAAAATGTACAACATACCTGCGGGATATGTCTACAACTTAAAAAAAATTAGCTCAAAACTCGATCTACAGTTAGAGATTCGAAAAAGACAAATTCGAGTACGAATAGTGCCAGCTTTGGGGTGAATAATACTTGACACTATTCACATCTGATTTTGTCTTTTTTGGTCTTCTAAGTATAGTTTGAATTAGGAGCTGGGACTTTTTGAGCTTGTACATCACACATGAATGTGTGTCTCCAAATCTTTTCAGAATTTTTAAACATGTTTTGTATCTTCAAAAAATTTGATCTCGTTAATCTCACCTAAGTGCTGATCCTATACAAGTCTTTCCCACATAATAGACTTGGGTTTCTCAAAAAGAAAAGAAAAAAAAAACAGTAGACTTGGGCGTAAATGGACCTGAGCAAGGAAGACATCTTTCCCCCATCGCTGTGTTGAGCTCATGGATCCCTAAACCTCCCTTGCGCTGCTGACCACTCGAGCGTCGTCAGAGGGGAGGGGCCGCTGCCGAACAAGATGCGGATCTGGGACCGTGATAACATGCCAGAGGAGTGGCAGCCAAACAACTTGCGCAATCCCTGTGTCGTCTGACTCGGTTCCGGCAAGCAAGGTTTTTAATTTCAGAACAAATTAATTTCGGACCTCATCGAAATATGCGAAATTTCAAAAAAAAATTACATATTTAGGATATTATTTCGGACTTTGACATTTCAAATTTCACTTAATGAATTCTAACATAATATTAATTTATTTTGAACAAGTCAAAATTTCGGGGTTAAAATTATTTTGGAACCCAATGAAATATGCGAAATTTCTGAAATTTTGTTGAAATTTTTAACTCTGCCAGCAGGTTCATCGTTTTGGACTTCCACTGGTAGAAAACGGGTCTTTAGTCCCGGTTCCAGAGGGCCTTTAGTCCCAGTTCGGCAACCGGAAGAAAACGATCGGGACTAATGCCCATTACTTTTAGTCCCTGTTGGCTTACCAACCGGGACTAAAGGAGCTCCACGTGGCCACTGTCTGGACCGGGGCTGGAGGACCTTTACCAACCGCGACTAAAGGCTCCACCTTTAGTCCCGGTTGGTAACACCAATCGGGACTAAAGCAAGTTTTTTTGATTTTCTTTGAAAAAAAATGATTTTTTTTTGAAAAATTTATTTTTGAATTTTCTTCTAATTTTGAAATTTATTTGACAATTTAATCTCTAATCACTCCTCATCACTGCTCAAGTGTGGAGCACTCATTCCAAATCGTCTAGCTTCCCGGTTGGTCACCCATCCTCTCACTACTACCAGTCACTCATCCCAACACTACTCCAGCCTAAGCACGCGTAACTTTCGGGTTATATTCCCCCTAATTTCCAAGTCTGCAATTGTTGTTTTCCTGACAATAGTAAGATGTCAACCCTATTAAGCCTTAGGAGTTGAACTTGAGCATGAAGTCACACGTTTCACCGTTTGAGTTTGAAACTATTATTCTAAAAAACAATAATTAGTTTGAGGTTTTTGTCATTTTTTAATTTTTGAACTTTTTATCATTTTCTTTTGTTTTTTTCAAAAACTGAAATGGCGATTGGGGGGTAGAGTTTGAAAATTGCAGAACCCCTTTAATCCGGGATGGTATCCATCCAATCCTACCATCAACTACATCTGCTAACACTGTCCCAGCTAGAGTCACAACTAAGGTTAACCAAGCCAGAGTCACGTTTTATTAAAGTGGCAAAAAGAATTACTTTTTAATATAGCAAAACTAATTCTATCAACTATTATTAAAGGCTAAAAAATTATTAATACAAAACAGTAGCAAAATTAATATTAATTATAAAAATTTATCTACTGTTGTCTAACAGAAGCATACTACAACATGTTAAAATCTACAGAAAGAACTAAATACAAATAATGGAAAACAACAATTAAAGGACTAAAACAACTATATAAGCAAAACAGTACTATTTTAATTAAAATCCTAATTTAAATTCTTCTAAAAATAACCAAATAAAGCGTTCTGTGACAACAATCTAACATGTTACTAGGAGCAAAAGGAATTAAATTTAAAACTATTTTTAAATTCAAATTATTCATAATCTAGGGTTTGATGCAAATTTGAAAAAAAATAAATTTAAATCATTCAAATTTGAAAACTAATGGCATAAACAGAGACTAGACAAAATTTTGAATCTAATGCAAAAAGAATCACTTAAAACATCAAATATCTTAAAAGATATAAGCAATTTGAAACAGAAACTAAAAACAAAGACCAAATGGAAAAACAAAAAACAATGACTTTTAGTCCCGGTTGGGGCCACCAACCGGGACTAACTCCCGGTTGCTGGCTCCAACCGGGACTAAAGGTCTAATCTTAGTCCCGGTTGGAGACACCAACCGGGACTAAAGGGGTCCCATTTGAATCGGGACTAATGCCTGCCCGGCGCCCTAATGCTCACATTAGTACTGGTTCGTAATGCAACCGGAATTAATGTGTAGATCGAGCTTGGATCAAAGCCATGTTTTCTACTAGTGTTCTTGGATGGCATGAAATTCAACAAGGACGGGAACGAGATGGATCCCATCAAGGAATTTTCCCTCTTCACGGGTATGGAGGTAGCATTCAGCGACGGCAAAGGCAATGGCAAGAATGGCAGCAACGTCAAAGTTAAAGACAATGGCCACTGCAATAGTGGCATCGACGGCTCCGGCAGCAACAATGGCAACTGCAGTAGGTCTGGCAATGGCGGCAAAGAGAAAGGGATTATGTGTGGCCTTGGTATGATGAAGCACAATTGCCATCAAATAGTTATTTCTAACTGTTGTGCTATCGGCTTAGCTGAAGAATCCAATCCCGGTAGAAAGGAACTTTTAACTTGGTTGATCAACAATTTTTGGATGCTGATTGAATTTCCAGAGTTTGGTAATGAAAAAAAAAACAGCAGTTTGGTTAAGTACAAACTCTTCATCTTTAAGTCACTGACAATGTTGTAATTAAAAATAAAAAATCAGAAACGTAGAGCAGGTATGACATTGCTGATCAACTACACTTGCAACTAAAAATAAAAATCATTCTTTTCATTTCAGGTACGAGTGTGAGAGTGGTAATGGAATGTTTAACGTGCAACAGAGGATCTAGGCGGTGCTCTGAATAATTCAGTAAACAGACATTTTGAAGGTTGCATGCACATAATTTGCTCCAGTCTAGACTCTAGTGTTAGGTCCTCTTCATCCCCTTCTTCTTTTTTTAGCTAGACTAGACCGGAGAAAAGGCTCAAGCAAAAGTTGTTGTATCTGCACCCAACACGTGTACGCTAGTAGTACAAGTGCATGCGCCAAATTTGGCATGTATGGAGCTCCAGTGGCGCATGGCCTCACAATCACATCACCCCAGGGCGACTCTCGGCCATTGATCGCCTTTTCCTATATATATATGAGGAGAGAAGATAATGCAGCTCTAGCTAGCATCTCGATCAACACCAGCGCCCATCAACTATAGCTAGCTAGGAGAGTAGAAATCGACAACAAGATTGATCGATGGCCGTCACCCTAGTCATGGTGGCGGTGGCGGTGGTGGTGGTGGTGCCGGTGGCCACATCATCCATGCCGGTGCCGGTGGCGAGGGAGGAAGACAAGGATGACGCTTCCGCCAGCTGCCAGGGCGAGTACTCCAAGCTCTGCGGCGAGGACCCCGCGTGCACCGCCATGGTCGAGACGGCCTGCCGCACCGATGCCGGCAGCGTGGAGTCCATCAAGGGCATGTTCGCCGAGCTCGCCAAGGTCGGTGGAGACAGCAAGGGTTTTGCCTTCACGGAATGGCCGTGGGGGCACGTGGCCCTCTGCGCGGCCGTCAACGAGCACGGGGCCTGCCCCGGCAACAAGACGGTGGAAGAATTTGCCGGCGAGCACTGCGTCAACGACCTCAGCGTGACATGCCTGGACCCTATCTGCCACGACGGTGCTCGCGTCGAGTGCTACCGTACGGCCGCGAGATTTTGCTACATCAAGGCCACCCCCGCCGACAAGAAAGCCATAGAGGAGAACTTGAAATGCTTCAAGGGCTGTTGCGCGCAGAAGAAGAAGAAGAGTGAAGAGTGCCGTAAAGAATGCATCCTCAAGAGTCCGGCCGCTTGAAAAATGAAAATGCGCACAATTATTATTACCAAAGAAAGAACCTACCAAGGCTTCCTTTGGTTCATATAGGATGTAGGAATATCATAGAAATAGAAACATCATAGGCAGTGAGATGGTATGTATCTCAAAAAAATAGATTTCATTTTATTCACAGGATAGGGATTTTTTTCATCGGGGATGTTAGAGTTGCGTCGAATATTATTGTACAAGTTAGGTTACAGTTGGACTTGTAGTTGTATTGTGTTTAGATATGATATGGAGTCTTGTCCAAGTAGGACACTTATATCCTATGCCTCTTATATATGAGGAGGTAGACACATGATGTAACCTATGCCAACAAAATAGCATGGACACGCGGGGGAGCCGGCGGCATGAGCCGTGCCCGGGTGACCGGGTGATGTATTGTAGCGGCGTCATGGGGAGAAGCGCCCATAGTCAGGCCCAGAAGATGTAGCGATATCAGTGAACCTCGTTAACAAATCTCGGTGTCGTGCTCGTGTGGTTGCTTGGTCCTCGGAATAATATTCTAACAGAGGCTATGTTAATGTTTTGGGTTAATTATCCTTTTGCCCTCAGTGGTGTCCATGTGCTCAGTTTTGCCCTCAGATGCGAATTGTCATCAGTTTTGCCCCTAGTCCGAGCACAACAACTACGACGAGGCCAAACGGCCATATTTGAGTCCATTCCGTCCGCCGGCGTTAGTAGTTGTGGGTCCGGAGCTTACACGTGGGACCGCGTGGACGTGGGTCCGGAGCTGACATGTAGGCCCGTGCAACTAAATCCCCAAATCATTCTAGCTCACACCCATCCGCCCGGCCGGCTGTCCTGCGCCGCCGCCGCCGCCACCTGCGCGCAGCAAGACTGCCCGCCACCAGCTGCACGGCCTGCTCGCCGCTACCTCCTGCGCCTCGCTCCACGGCTACTGTGGCGCCCACCACCTTCCTGCGACGCCACGGGTGGGCGCCCGCCACTGCTCGATTCGCGACGCGGCCTCCTTCCGTCGCGCCGGCGGGCGCTCAAAGGTGGGGGCTCTGGAGCTATTTGAACTAGGAGGAAGAACCCTAGGGCGAAATGGTGAGCAGCGGCGACTCCGGAGTATTTGGCGAGGCAGGCATTGGGCCGGAGATCCGCCGCATCCACGACTGGGTTCCCGAGGGGTAAGTCTCGCCTCTTGTTTAGATTGAGCTTAGTTGTGCATTTGAACACTCGATTCGAGTAGGTTTGCCCAATTAGTGTGCTGATTGCGTCTTTGTTTTTCGCCGGTTAGGATGGAGTTGCGGTTTGCTTTCGTGGTGCACATTAGAAGGGACCGGTACATGTTCGATGCAAAGGATAAGAAGAAATACCAAGGAGGTTTTGATTATCGGTTGCCAATGGCTAGTAATTGGAGTTTCAGACAATTTGGGGAGGTAATTTGTAGCCAATATCCTTGGGGTTTGCTTGATGAAGTGGTATACAAATACTATGATGGGGAAAAGAATTGGGTGACAGTTAGTAATGATGAAGAGCTATCTACCATGTTTGTTAGGCATAAAGAGAAAGATAATTTTCATGTGAGGCTGCAAGTTGATGTGCTTGAGGCAATTGGACCTAGGATGGCGGGTGCAACATCTCGGGGAGAATCAAGTCGTCGTAATGGCATCTCTAGCCAGAACAGTTCAGTTGGTGCACGGCGACGTGGTGGCTCGACAAGTGTGGGCAACAGCAGTAGGGTCCCCCTTGAAGTGGAGCCTGATGGCTACAATTCTGGGGTTGATGAAGAGAAGTTATATTCTGATGTTATTAGGAATTTACGACGGGCACCTCGGACTGAAAACCAAGATGAGGCTCACAATGCAGTCCGTGTGGATGATGACGCGATGGGTGAGGACGAAGACCTTGCAGCTGTTGAATGGGACCCTTTGAACCCTCAAATGGAAGAAGGTACAGTTTTTGCATCCATGAATGAGTGTAGAAATGCACTTGTGACATCTGCATCAAGGTAGAACGTACTTTCAAAGTTGACAAGAGCGATCAAGCACGTTCTGAGTGCCTTTGTCCGACTGAGGGTTGTCCATGGAGGCTGCTTGCATCTAAAATGCAGAATAGCACTAATGTTCAGGTCAAAGTGAACCCTTTTAAGCACACATGCCAGAATCAACCCTTAGGAAGGATACAATCAGTAGAGCCAAGTCAAGATGGGTGGCGAAAGAAGTAAAAAGTGGGTGAAAGAAAACCAGCAAGTGGGTCCAAAGGAATTGCGAAGAACATCAAAGATAAGTTCAAGATAGATTTACCATACATGAGGTTGTTCAATGGTAAACAACATGCTATGGATTCTATTTATAGTAACTGGCGGAAAGTTTTCAATTGTTGTATTCATTCAAAGGTGAAGTGGAGAGGACAAGCCGGTAGTATTGTAGATATTGATCACCACACCGTGGAGTACACATTCGGGGAGTGACAAAGACCAAGGAATGCTTTAGAAGGGTTTTTGTGCCTTTGAGGCTTGTCGCGGGGTTTTTGGCAGGCTGCAGGCCTTATTTGGCTATTGATGCCACTTTTCTCACTGGGAGGTTTAAAGGACAGTTAGTAGCAGCTTGTGCAGTTGATGCACATAGTTTTGTATTTCAGTTGCCTATGGTGTCTTTGGAGATGAGTCTGAGGAGAGCTGGACTTGGTTTTTGCATAATCTCCGCTGGCTATTGCACATCCCAATGGGTTGGTCATTCATACAGATGCTGCAAAGGTTTAGAAGTGGCCGTGGACAATGTGTTCCCTGAGTAGAGCATAGGGAATGCATCGTCACCTTGCTGCAAATTTCATGAAGAAATTCAAAGGAAAGGTGTATACCGACAATTTATGGCCAGCATCTTTGACATGCAAGTGAAGAAGCACAACTACCACTTGAGGCAGTTATACATGAATCCCAAAGTGAAAGAATACTTGGAAACACACCACTCCAAATTATGGGCGAAGCCAATTCAAAGAAGTGAGCAAAGTTGACTATGTGCACAATAATCTAGCGAGTCTTTCAACTCAACGATTCGAAACTAAAGGGTCATTATGTGGTGGATTTGCTTGACAGATAAGGATAGAATACATGCAGAAATTTCATTATCGTGCAGGAATAGCCGAGGCAAAATTCATGGGCCACATTATCATCCTGCCGTGATGAATGAACCAAAGCGAAGACAACAGGCTTGAAATGAACATGGCGCTTTGCTCGGGTACCACAGCAGAGATATCATATTTGGATAAAGAGAAGAGGGAATGGAGATATCCGATGGATTTAGAAGCTAGAACTTGCGGTTGTAGGCAATGGCGGATAAGCGGGTTGCCATGCATTCATGCCTTGTTTTCATCACTTCTCTCCCAGTCCAAAGAGGGAACATACAACAAGATGTGCATGATTACTACTCTGTTGCAAGGTTCAAAGCCACATATGCTTATGCCTTGCCTGCTATGGAGGGAAAACAACAATGGGACATGGTGGACCACGGATTCAAGCTTTGCGCGATTCTCAAGAGAGCAGCAGGTAGACCAAGGAAGAGTCGAATCAGACCTCGCAGCGAAGGAGCTGGACTTGGAGCGAGGAAGCGTAGGTGCACAAGGTGTGGTGGGTCTGGTCATTTTGGTAAGTATTGTGATAACACAAGAGATCCAGCGTTCGGAGAGAGTTTCGATGAAGGCTTCGATGAAAATGTTGGTCGACGGCGGTTGCCTCAACAGATGATGAAAATGATGGTCAACAGCCGGTTGCATCAGATGAGGATTTTGACGAGGTTCCAAATGATGATGGTCAACAGCCGCATGATTTTGACGATGATTTTGACGATGATCCAAAATATCCTCCAAATAATGATTCACGTGAGGCTCCAAATGGTGATCCAAGTGAGGCTCTAAATGGTGATCATGGTGATCCAAGTGAGGCTCCAAATGATGATCCAAGTGAGGCTCCAAATGGTGACCAACCTTCTGTTGTTGTGAGGTATGCTAGGTATGTAAATCTTGCAAGGGTCAAATACTACTGTACATCTATCACTTGACACGATCTCATTACCGTTTATGTTTGGACCCTTTATGTTTTGCACAGCTCTATGGTAGGTTTGAAGAAGACGCGCAAGGTACCGACAACCAAGAGAAGAAGAGAAGAAACAATGAGCACAAGGTGCACGAGGAGCAAAGTGATGGCAAGAAGCTAAAGGAACAGACAGAAGCCCCAACGCTATCTATGAACAACTATGAAACATTATGAATAAGGAATGATGTTGTATTATGACCCAAACATTTATCACTTGACATGTTGTATTTCTGTTGGATGATGTTGGACCTATGTTAGAAGTATGTTTGACATGATGTTTAAATATCTGTTGGATGATGTTTGAATGAGCACATGGTTTTTCCTTTTTTTGATTTTTTTGAATTTTGTTTTGCTCATTTAAATTCTGGTCAAACCTAACTTTGACCAAGATTTAAACAAGTCTAAAACATCAAAATGAAAAACTATGCCTGGATACTTCTTAGTCAATCCAAAATGAAGTTGTGGTGAGGTTTTGAAATTTTCATGAAAATGTGCTAAAAGAGGGTCCAAAGGTAGGGTAAACGGCCTCATTTCTAAGCAAGGTTTTTTCGACCTTATCTAAATCAGCCAAATAACTTTCCTACACATATATTCTATATGTACAGACTATGTGCGCTGGTTTTTCCATTTTTTGATTTTTTTAAATTTGTTTTGCTCATTTGAATTCTGGTCAAACTTAACTTTGACCAAGATTTAAACAAGTGTAAAACATCAAAATGAAAAACTAAGCCTGGATCCTTCTTAGTCACTCCAAAATGAAGTTGTGGTGAGTTTTTTGAAATTTTCATGTTCATTTCCCCAAAACACTTCTCTTCACTTCATACAAGAGAGTTTGAGATACTCGAGATATCATACAATACACATGAACTTATCATTTAAATGTATGTAAAGCTTGTTTATCAACTTAAATCGTTAGTATATGACATAAGAAGACTATGTGCGCTGGTTTTTCCATTTTTTGATTTTTTTTAAATTTGTTTTGCTCATTTGAATTCTGGTCAAACTTAACTTTGACCAAGATTTAAACAAGTGTAAAACATCAAAAATGAAAAACTAAGCCTGGATCCTTCTTAGTCACTCCAAAATGAAGTTGTGGTGAGTTTTTTGAAATTTTCACGTTCATTTCCCCAAAACACTTCTCTTCACTTCATACAAGAGAGTTTGAGATACTCGAGATATCATACAATACACATGAACTTATCATTTAAATGTATGTAAAGCTTGTTTATCAACTTAAATCGTTAGTATATGACATAAGAAGACTATGTGCTGGTTTTTCCATTTTTGATTTTTTTTAAATTTGTTTTGCTCATTTGAATTCTGGTCAAACTTAACTTTGACCAAGATTTAAACAAGTGTAAAACATCAAAAATGAAAAACTAAGCCTGGATCCTTCTTAGTCACTCCAAAATGAAGTTGTGGTGAGTTTTTTGAAATTTTCATGTTCATTTCCCCAAAACACTTCTCTTCACTTCATACAAGAGAGTTTGAGATACTCGAGATATCATACATTACACATGAACTTATCATTTAAATGTATGTAAAGCTTGTTTATCAACTTAAATCGTCAGTATATGACATAAGAAGACTATGTGCGCAGGTTTTTCATTTTTCTGATTTTTATTTAATTTATTATGCTCATTTGAAATATGGTCAAACATAGCTTTGACTGCTCCAAACCCCTCCCAAACCCCGCTACCCTAGCGCTGAATAAGGACCGTTCATCTAACCCTAGCGGCGATCAAGGGCCGTCGATCTAACCCTTCTAGAAGGAATCTGCGAGGAGGAGGGGGGCGATCTGCGAGATGCAATCTGATTGGCTGGGAGATTGTTTTTTTAACAAATATCGGGCGCGCTGGATGGACCGTTGGGCCGTCTCGTTGTCTGGGCCTGAGACCGCAGTAAATAGCCCGTCTCAGCCTTTCCAGGCCTTGCATGCATGGACGCGGCTACGTGGGTTTGCGCATGCGCGGGAGGCGGCGACGTGCATGCATGCGAGTGAGGCGAGCGAGGCGCGCTAGGCGAGCTAGGCTAGCGAGGCGAGCTAGGTGGTTCAGGGCAGTGGTTCAGGGCAGCGATTCACATGCACTGCCCGGTCAAAGATGCATCGTTTTCATGCAAAAATTTAAGTGTGCAAAACGTAACGGATACACACACGCGTCCGGATTCACACACACATCCGGATTCACACACGCTTCACACACGCACCGTTCTCATCCTTTCTACCCTTCTCTCTTCCTCTCCCACCCACAGGCCTATAAATGGGGTGCCTCTCTTCCTCTCCCACCCACAAGCCAGATCCGATCCTCTCCAACTTCAAACACCCAAGCGACCGAGCCCTCCCCAAGCGAGACCAAGTGAAGAAGATGCAGTTCAACGGGCCGACCTTCACCGTCCGCTTTGTGGTGCGGAGCTGCGCTACCCACCGGGCGTGCTCGTGGAGAGGAGCTCCGTGTGGGCTATTTCAAGGTGGAGGGTTCCGTCGAACTCACCCGCGCCTTCCTCGAGCCGGCTATGCCCACCTCCCACGGGCTCGCCGAGGATGTTCACCCTCAACGAGGTTCGTGACCGCGGCGGCATCCTCCTACTGCTCACGGTCACCTTCACCAACCCATTTGACGCGCGCGAGCTCCTCGGCCAAGTCTTTTGGTGCGGCTGCGAGGCCATCTTCTTCACCATCTACAACATCTACACCAACTACGAGCGCATCTTCCCCGCTCCAGGCCAGATGCACTCCCTTCCGTACGACGACGAGGAGGAGGTGTGAAGATGAAGACGGTGTTGAAGGGGCGCGCGCGGCCAAGGTGGAAGAAGGAGGTCAAGCCCGGAGTCGAGCTCGTCATGTTTGGTTTTTTATTTTGTTGCTTTTCTATGTCGTGTCGTGTCGTGTCATGTTTCGTCATGTGTTCGTGAACTGTCCGTGAAGTTATCTAAGTTATTGTAAGGGTTAATGGTATTAATGGTACGGTGTGTTCCATCTTATTATGTGTGTTAAAAAATGTCCGTGCCCAAACTTATCATTTCTTCCCTAAACAAGTCATGAAGTTCGAGAACTTGTGGTTTTCGGAGGGGGTGAGAAGCCCTTTGTTTCATTCAAACAAAAAGTCATGAACTAACATGCAAATTTATTCCCTTTAAATCCTAAACCAAGTGCCACTCTATCCCTAAACCAAGTGCCACTCTGACCAAAATCATGTGGTAGTGCAACATACATTTTCAACCTTCCAACCCTCCAAAATTTAAGTGCAAAACAAAGGAAAACCACTCCCACGCGTGTGCAAACATTCACGGTCTCACTATTTTTTTTAAAAAAAAATCACAGTCTCACTATGTATACCTTCCTTCCCTACCCATGTCAAAGTCTTGCCATCTGTCCTAGCGGTTATCAGCGCAGCCCTAAACACCACAAACCCACGCGGTCTTGGGTTCGAGTCCCCAGCCGCACCAATTTTTTGTGCATTTTCCACCCTTCATTTTTTTAGACATATTATGTTTTTCTCAATGTAATGCCCTTAAAAAATGTTCATTTATTTTGGCACCTGGCATAAACCTCTACCAGAGCTGAGGCACATTTTCCATGACATTTTGGTCTTTGATTTAAATCAAGGTGTATTTGAATTGGATTAATTAACAGCTCCAAAAAAATTCTAACCTTAATTGTTTGGCTCCGGAATAATTCAATTAGCTTCCACAAAAAGTTTCAGCATTAGATTTACTGCCTAAATTAAACCAGAATGGAAAACAGAAAAATACGCAAGAAAACCCCTGAATGGGCCTAATTGGATGCAGTTGGCCCATTAGTCTAGCCTGCACTTGGCTGTACACTCTGAATTTGGCCCAAGAGCAACCTTTTTTTTTGGACAGAAAGGCAGAGCAGAGAGCTGCATTTCATTGATCAAAAGTTTCTGAATTCCTAATTTCTTCTCTTTTTTTCTAACATATTTAAATGTTGGTCACTTCTTCTCTTTTTGTTTCAACATTTAAACAACTTTAACCAACATTTAAACTAGGTGAATTTCTGAAACAATTTCAAGATTACAAATTCCTTCATAATTCATGCCTTTCCATACATTTTCAACATTACAACCAGTGCGATTACCATACCTACAAATGCCCAAAAGTATTTGCAAATGGGTATTGGTAGTGCTTGATCTTCAAGCTTCCTAACCTTCTTCTTCAACATCCTAAGCTCAATAGCTAGCTCTCTGTCGGTCGTGCTTCGCCATCCATCTCTTCTTCCGGAGCTCGTGGTGTGGCCCTTTGCCGTTCGTGGCAGCATGCGCAACCATTCTTCATGCTCTTCTTGCAGTTCATTCATCGAGTCTTGGCGAGCATCGACCCAAAGAAAGAAGCATGTCACTGCATGAACACCAAACAGATCAAAACCCATTGCTCAAACATCCCGACGAGCGAAAATGGTGCAATTGCCCGATTCTTACCCCATTCTCGCTGCACACGTAGAACGGACGATTACGGTTCCTCGGTGTCGAGAAACCCTTCGATCAACGCCCGCCCGGCACGCGGACGACGAAGACAGAGCATGTCCACACGCGTCCGGCTCTGCATCCGCGAGGTGGCGCGGAGCTTGAGGAAGACATGGAGCTTCGGGCGAAGGGATCTCAACGCCGCCGCGCCTCCTCCATTAGCTTCCCACCGCGCGCCCTCCACGGCTAGCTTCCCGCCGCCGTGCTCTCTCTCTCTCGCCGTGGTCACCGCCGTGCTCTCTGTCGCCGTGGTCACCGCCATGCCGCCGCTTATATAGCACACCCGCCAACGGCTCTCGCTCAACGGCTCTTTGCTGGGTCCCACAAGCCACGCGTCTGTGGTCTGAATAAAATTGGCCGTTTCTGCCGCCTGGTCCCACCTGTAAGGGCCGAGTCAAAAGGTTGACCTGACGGAGACGGCAGAGTTCACGGAACGAGTCGGTGCGCACGGACTAGGGGCAAAACTGAGGACAATTCGCGTCTGAGGGCAAAACTGAGCACATGGACACCACTGAGGGCAAAAGGATAATTAACCCTAATGTTTTTACCCTTGGAAATGTACATAGATATATGAATATATTACGACAAATGAAAGGGCTCTAAAGAAAATTTTCCAACAAAATTCCTATCCTTTAGGCCAAAGGTGGCTCTAGTAGGACGAAATTCATTGTGATATATCTTGAGGTTTGACTTTGTACAGGTCGTTGGCCATGCTAGAGATGCGCATCCAAAAGTCGACCCTTCACTTTAAGGCTACTAGCCAATTCCCCGCGCGTTGCTGCGGAACATTTGTTCCAAAATACAAATTGAAGAGATGCGCATAGAGCAAAACAATGTAAAAATTTGACAATTGGTCATAAACAATACAAATTTTCTGCCTTCGAGAAGTTCTCCTTTTAGATCATCGAACAGCAGAGATCAGTGAAAAGCAAAAATAAGAGCTTAAGTGCAGCAACCGAACGTGCAGGAATCAGGAATGAAAAAAAAAAAAAGGATCCATTGACTTGAAGGATACACAGAGCATGGCAAAAGAAATCAAAGGGACCATGCCAATTTCTACCGGCAAGACTACAACCTTGACAAAACATACAAATCCGCCGGAAGCGATGGGGAGCGGCCGGCGTCCGTGCCACAAGAGCATACCACACACGTACGGGGATTGCCTCCTCCTAGCCGCCGCGTCCTACTTAGTCAAGGTAAAAGATTTTATTGACAAGAGAAAGATGGAAATGGAAGCAGGGCGTGGAAAAAAACATTAGACGGTTGGGCTTACTTTGTTTCAGATCTTGATCAGGGCTCCATATTTTTTAGATCAGGCTTAGATAAGATGATTGGGTTTCATTTGTTTTAGACGCATTGCTTGGTGGAGAATTGATCATGTGGCTAGATACCTTTTTTTTTTTTTAGCATCAGTACAGACACAAGCGCTCATGTGGCTAGATACTGATGTGGACACCTTGCATGTTAAGAGAAATAAGGAAGTAGGGATAAACTATTTAGGTATTATATATAGATACGGTGTCCAACAATATAATGACGCCCGCCAAGGCCCGTGCCACCAACAGGAGAAGGATTTGCGACACTGATTTGGCTGGCTACGGCGGATGCCGCGGAGCCCAAAATCGTTGTGCCAAAACCCGAGCTGCTCATGGGGCCACCGCAACTCTCCCCCTCCCTGGAGGCCCATTTCTTCCCCACCGCCTCGGAGAGCTTCCAAATGAATCGATGGCTTCCGCTACATCCATACCCTGCCATGCCTCCATGGAGTCAAGGAGATACCCATGGCCATCTCCGTCCCTCCGACGGCCAAGACACCCGAGACCTCTACATCATTGATGGCCTCCTCCATCCGGACAAGGCCGAGGTGCGGCCGCCCTATCTAGCAGGTTCTGGCACTTGCGGCATCCTCCTGCTGCCGCCCTGGATCAGCCACCACAAGCTAGCATGCCATGGTCTACGGCCACACCCTCGTCGGCGACTGGCTCGTGCCCTTGTATGGCAAAGCGGATTACGTCTCCGAGCTTGGACTCTGGTTTGGCGTCTCACAAAAACTCCCCTGCGCTGCTGACCTCTCGGGCGTCGTTAGAGGGGAGGTGCGGCCCCCGGACAAGTTGTGCTATCGCTAAGCTTATATGAAGAATTCAATTTAATGCAGGTTTCAATTTTGTTTTGTTTCTTAAAAAAAAACAGTTTTGAGTACTTTTGACCTCCCCTGCTCAATTTTGTTTTCTGACCATTCAACTCAGCAGTATAACATGCTTTCTGGGCTTCCATTTTCTTGTTTTAGCTTTTTCTTTTTCAAAAAGGGGGACTCCCGGCCTCTGCATCAGAACGATGCATACGGTCATATTTTCTTGTTTTAGCTAGACTAGAGGAAGGATAAAAGGCTCATGCAAAAGTTGTCGTTGGTGCCGGCATGCATGTACGCTAATTAAGCTCCATCGCTACGTGTGTCGGTGTGTGTGTGGGTGAGCGTTTTGCCCGGCCGGTCTAGTAGTACCAAATTTGGCATCCATATATGTATACGGCTCAGAGCTCTAAGACGTGATAGCATCTCGATCAACACCGTACCGCCGGTGCCCATCAAGAAAGAGTAGAAATCGATGGCCGGTGAGCGCAAGGAGGCTAGTGTTGTCGTCGCCGTCACCCTAGTGGTGGTGGTGGTGGTGGTGGCCGCATCATCCATGCCGGTGGTGAAGGGGGATGACAAGTCTGGTTGCGTCGGCGAGTACTCCAAGCTCTGCGGCAACAAGGACCCCGCGTGCACCACCATGGTCGAGACGACCTGCCACGATGATGCCGACAGCGTCAAGGCCATCAAGGGCATGTTCGACGAGCTGGCCAAGGTCGGTGGAGACAACTATGATTTTGCTTCTACGGCAATGTCGTGGGGGCACGTGGCCCTCAGCCATGCCGTCGACGAGCATGGGGCCTGCCCCGGCAACAAGACGGTCGGAGATTTTGCCGGCGAGCACTGCATCCCGGACCTCGACGCGGCATGCAAGGATCCCAGCTGCAGCGACGGAGCTTACATCGAATGCGGCGGTGCGGCGTCGAGATTCTGCTACATCAAGGCCACCCCCGCCGACAAGAAAGCCATACAGCAAAACTTGAAATGCTTCAACGAGTGTTTAGCGCACAAGAAGAAAAGTGAAGACTGCATCCTCAACAAAAATGAAAAGTGTCCGGCCGCTTGAAAACTAAAAATCAAAATGCATGCATGCATTCCTTCCTTCCTTGTACTCCCTCCGTTCCGATTTACTCGTCGTGGTTTTAGTTCAAATTTGAACTAAAACCACGACAAGTAAATCGGAACGGAGGAAGTACTTGAGGCAGGGTGTTTCCTTCATTTCAGAGTGCCTCATTCATGCATCTTTGTTTTCATCTCATTTTGTTGTTGCTTTTTTTTGTTCAACATTTATTTTGTCTGTTTTTTTTTTGTTGCGAAAATAAAATTCATTTTGTTGTTGCTCTTCTTGGAGAAGCCATAAAGAAAGAGTGGTATATAATTTTTGGATCATCTCTAACCTCATGTTACATTTTGCTAGCTAGCTAGCTAACTATAGATAGATGTGTTTGCATGTTGGCAGAGTTTCTTACCTTGGTGCATGCGCGAGTTTTCTCTTGCTGCATGTTTTCTTTCTTTGGGGGGGTCAGAAGAAGATGATAGAAAGGAGAAAAGCAAACTCGTAGGTCCTCTTTTGTGTACTTGTCTTGTGACCTGTGAAATGGTTTATTTATTTATTTCGCGGGTGCAAATGAATTGGGAGAGCTGAGACCCGAGAGACTCAGCTCCAATATTGCCAAGGTTCAGAGACGCCATGACCGGCAATAGATTGTTTTCTCCAATAAATTACTACCGGGAAATGATTATATGACGAGTGAGTGCGTACCTTCGAGCACTCGGTGAAGGCCACCTAAACCGAGTGCATATAAAAAATATAGACCATGTTTGTAGAAAAAACTACCAAAAAATACAATGCTAATTCGATAGAATTTTGAAAGTGCATTCTATGATGTATTTAAGGATAACTAATTTGGTTTTGTGTATGTTGATAGTTTCCGTATAAACTTGAACAAACTTTAAAATTTCTTTCCCAAATTTCAATCTCTCGGGACAAAACAGCGGAAGTAATACTACAATAGGAACACTGAAACAAAGTAAGTACAGGCACACGAAGACAAATAGGCTAAACCAGTACGACTAAGCAAAACTTTCGATGAAAGCGATGATAATCTTCCTAGAATAGTAGCAGGGAACTTTCGCGACAACAATGGTAACACAGAAAGAAAACAAGACAAACAGCATGGAGGGACAATATGACGAAACAGATCACGATACAAAATACACCCTACGGAGAAATGTTCATCACAACATAACTTAGTTGAATAACAAAGTAGCGCCAGAGAATCAATAGACGAGCATATAGACAAACTATCTTAAGCACGGCACATTGAAATACACCGAGCAACATAGTCATGGTACACATAATAAACAGAGGAAGATATATGATCACAATTATCTATCGGGGCAAAGCGCGTAGAAAATAAACTACTGAAAGAACTGTAGTGGAGTAGAAATAACCAGTGGTGCCCGGAGATGACCGGGCTGCAAGCTCGCGCACCCGCTGGGTCACCATGGTACGCGACGGCAGTGACCGGTGCTTGCTCGGGCAGCGATGCTGGAACCAACCGACTAGGAAGCGGCAACTAGAGTGGAACCAGTGTTCCCTGGTCCTAGAACCGGACCCGCCCTCGCGACGCGACGCATTTTTTGTTGGAACCGGCCTTTATTTTTGCTGGAACTGACTTTCTTTGTTGCTACAATTGGCACTGGTGTTTTTTGTTGTGAGGTTGTTTTGCTGGAACCAATGTTATTTTTTGCTGGAGCTGGTTATTCATTTTCTATGTTGAGGTTTTTGCTGGAACCACCATTAAGTTTTGTTGGAACCGGCAAATCCTTTTGCTTCAATCGAGTACTGTTGTTGTTTTAGATTTTTGCTGGAAACAGTAAATCTTTTTGTTTCAACCGAGTACTGATCTGATCTGGAGGTTTTTGTTGCTTTAGATATTTTTTGCCGGACATGGCGGTGCAAGTCGATGGCGGCGACGAGCCGGAGACGGTGACGCCAGGATGCTGCAACCATGCATGATGACTGGTAGAACCCGTCTGTGTTTGTTAGACTAAGTATATGTTGATATACGTGTTGTAACATAACTTGTATTTGTACGGTTCCCTCTTATAAATATATGACAGCCGTACCCACTAAGGGTATCGAGCATTGTTCCAAACCCTATTACGTCTAACATGGTATCAAACGACGCGTTCGATCCGCGTCATGCTTCCGCCTCTGCATCCGCCGCGCCGGCTCCCGCCGCCGCGCCGCCTCTCTCCGCCCTGGCCATGGAGTCGCCGTTCCTCGCGTCTCCCCGCTTGCCTGGGCACGATCTGCTCCCGCGGGATCTCATCCTCCCGCGCCTCGCTCCTCGTCTGTGATGCCGCCGCCGCCTCCTGCCGTACCGATCGAGGGCGATCCGATCTCGTCGCGGGCGATCCGATCCGATCACGGCGTGCCTTCGCCGCCAGTCTCCTACGACGCCTCTGGGCAGGCGGCCTACGGTGGCCCTCTGGCTCCGGCTCATCACCGCGATGCGCCCGTGGCGTCGGGGCCCTATGGCGCCTACCAGGTGTCGTACGGGGGTCCGTACCCCCATCCTACGTCGCGCCCTCTGCTGCGGCATACGCGCCGTATGCGGCTGCTGCCTCGACTCCTCACGTGGCCGCCCCAACATACGTCGCCTCCCCTGCCCTTCTGTATGGTGTGCACCCGTCGGCGGCTTACGGTCATCGTCATCAACCATCGGCCGATGCACTCGTCCCGTACAGTGCTGTCTCGCCACCCGATCTGCCGCCCTCTGCGCCGATGACCGAACCAGGGCCGTTCCACTTCGCTCATCTCGTGACGGTGAAGCTTTCGGCTGATAACTACCTCCTGTGGTGCGCCCAAGTATTGCCGCTGATGCGCAGCCACTACCTTGAGGGGTACGTTGATGGCTCCCTGCCGTGTCCTCCGGCTATGGTTCCGGCACCTTCGCCCCATGGTGGCTCTGTTATGGTCCCCAATCCTGCTCATCGTCGATGGACTGCTCAAGATCAGGCCATCCTGGGTGCTATTCAGTCTTCGCTCACTCCGTCCGTGGCTGGCATGGTGGTTTTTGCCGCTACATCGAGGGATGCATGGACCACGCTTGACTCCAGCTTCTCCTCACAGTCCTTGGCACGATCGTCTGCTATTCGCAACCAGCTGGGTGAGGTCAAGAAGAATGATCTCTCTGTCATGGCCTTCTTCAACAAGGTAAAAGGCTTGGCCGATACACTGTCCTCCATTGGGAAGCCACTCCGTGATGAGGAGTTTACTTCATTCATTCTCAATGGACTCGACGAGGACTATGACTCTCTGGTGGAAAACATCAATGGACGTGATACGCCGATGCCACCTCGTGATCTCTATGCCCGCCTCCTTAACACGGAGCAGCGGCTCGCTGCTCGCCGTTCTGTCGGAGTCTACACGGAGGGCCCCTCGGCGAATGCTGCTCTTCGTGAAGGTGCCCGTGGTGCCAAGCAGAAGCCGCCGCCTTCCCCGGCTACCCAGCCCCGTACATCCGCCCCGGCTCCTCCATCGGCTGGTCGGAAGCGCCTTCACTGCGAGTCGTGTGGAGGAGGAATCGAGTGCCAGCTTTGCGGCATTGAGGGACACGTGGCGTCCAGGTGTCATCGTCGCTTTAAACGCGATTTTCTCGGCATCGGGAACAACGGGAAGGGTAACGAGAAGCAAGTTGCTCTCGCTACACAGGAGCTCGGGTTCACTCCATCGTACTCCGTGGATCCTGCCTGGTGCATGGACATAGGCGCCACGGACCATTTGACGAGCCAGCTTGACAAGCTGGCCACTCGCCAGACCTACACCGGTCATGATCAGGTCCGCACTGCAAATGGATCAGGTATGCCCATCTCACATGTTGGTCAGGCATCTCTTCTTTCTCGTACCACTAAAACCTTGCGTCTCCTTGATGTTCTTCGTGTTCCTTCTGTCACACGTAGCCTACTCTCGGTTCCTAAATTAACTCGTGACAACAATGTGTTTGTTGAGTTTCACCCTTTTCATTTTTTTATTAAGGACCGGGACACGAGGGACGTTCTTCTTAGTGGTCGAGCTCGCGACGGATTATATGCACTTGACGTACCACGAACGCTTGGCGTGCCATGCGTGTCTCAAGCTTTCAGTGGCGTACGGGTGTCGTCGTCGCAGTGGCATTCTCGCCTTAGCCACTCTGCCACTCCCATTGTGCGCCATGTGCTTCATCGTCATCGTCTTCCTGTTGAGTCCAGTAATACGGAGTTTTTAGTGTGTGATGCCTGTCAACAAGGCAAGAGTCATCAGTTGCCTTTTTCCGTATCAAATCGTGTTGTCAAAGCTCCTCTTGAACTTGTGTTTTCCGATGTGTGGGGCTATACCCAAACTTCTGTTAGTGGTCACAACTATTATGTCAGTTTCATAGATGCTTTCAGTCGCTTTACTTGGATCTATCTTATTAAGCGCAAATCTGATGTGTTTCATGTTTTCATGCAATCAAGCACATGTTGAGCGATTACTCAAGCACAAAATTATACATGTTCAGTCTAATTGGGGGGTGAATACCGTAATCTTAACACCTTCTTTCAGAAGCTTGGTATTTCACACCATGTGTCTTGTCCTCATACACATCAGCAGAACGGTGCAACTGAGCGTAAGCATCATCATATCGTTGAAACTGGTCTAACACTTCTTGCACATGCCTTTATTCCGTTTCGGTTTTGGAGTGATGCTTTTGTTACTGCCTGTTTTTTGATAAACAGGATTCCCACACGACTTCTTCATATGAAGTCTCCTCTAGAGGTGTTGCTTCATGAAACTCCAGATTACTCCTTTCCCAAAGTGTTCGGTTGTGCATGCTGGCCACATCTTCGCCCGTACAATAAACATAAACTTGAGTATCGGTCGAAAAAATGTGTGTTCCTTGGGTACAGTCCACTCCACAAAGGTTACAAGTGTCTCCACATTCCATCCAACCGTGTTTACATTTCCCGTGATGTTGTGTTCAATGAAACTGTCTTCCCCTTTTCCACGCTCACATCGCCCACTGACACTCCCGTCGCCGAGTTACACTCGTTTCCAGTCTTGCCTGATCAATTTGTGGATGTTGCATATTCTCCTTTGTTGTTGCCTAACCACGGTGCAGGGACTGGACGAGGCGCTCGACTGGAGCTTCTTGATGATGATGATGCGACATCGCCGCCAGCTGTTGCGACGCCGGCTGCTCCTCCAACGGCTGCTACTGACGTTGATCCCGTGTGCATGCCACATGCACGTGGATCTGCTGGCTTGCCCGTGCCTGGGCTGGCCAAACCCGTTGACTCGTCGCCTGGGTCGGCCGCCTCCGCGGCCTCGTCACCTGGGCCGGCCACCCCGGTGGCCTCTTCGCCTGGGCCGGCCACTCCCGTGGCCCTCTCGCTGGGCTCGTGGCCTCGCTGATCGCTGGGTCGGTGACCCGCAGCTTCGCTTCGCTGGGCTGGCGGCCCCGTCGAGTGACGACGACGCGTGCATGTCCCATGCACGTATGTCGTCGAGTGTTCCTGTTTCGCCTGATCGGTCGTCGTCAACCACGCAGGACCAGTCTTCGTCGAGCACGCAGAAGCCGCCGCCTGTAGTCTAGCGCCCTCATACTCGCAGCAAGAGCGGCATTTTTCAGCCGAAGAAGTACACAGACGGGACTGTCGCATGGCTTGCGGCTTGTGTGGCACATGCTGAAGCTGATCCTACGACTGAGCCACGGCATTTTCAGGCAGCGCTTCGCATTCCACACTGGCGTACTGCGATGGAGCAGGAAATTCAGGCTCTTCAGAAAAACAACACTTGGCGTCTGGTTCCACCGCCGCTCGGTGTCAATGTCATTGACTCCAAGTGGGTTTTCAAGGTAAAGAAAAATGCTGATGGCTCCATTGAGAGGTACAAGACACGCCTGGTTGCAAAGGGATTCAAACAACAGTATGGCATTGATTATGAAGACACGTTTAGTCCCGTTATTAAACCAACCACCATCCGTGTTCTTCTTTCCTTGGCTGTTACTCGAGGATGGTCGCTTCGACAACTTGATGTTCAGAATGCTTTTCTCCATGGAGTTCTGGAAGAGGAGGTTTACATGCGTCAGCCGCCTGGGTTTGTTGATCCTGACAAGCCGCATCACTTGTGTCGCCTTGACAAGGCTCTTTATGGTCTCAAGCAGGCCCCTCGTGCGTGGCATGCGCGTCTTGGAGCTGCTCTTCGTGCGCATGGTTTTATGCCTTCTACAGCGGATACATCTCTGTTTATTCTTCAGCGGCCGGAGGTGACTATGTACATTCTGGTTTACGTTGATGATATCATTCTTGTCAGTTCATCCGCTACCGCTACGAGTCGGCTTGTGTCCTCTCTCAGTGCTGAGTTTGCCATTAAAGATCTTGGGAGGCTCCATTACTTTCTGGGACTGGAGGTATTTCACTCTGATGCTGGTCTGACCCTTACTCAGAGGAAGTACTCTCAAGATCTTCTACGTCGTGCTGGTATGTTGCAATGCAAGACCGCCATGACTCCTATGTCTGCCACCGACAAGTTGACGGCTTTTGATGGTGACCTGCTTTCTCCTGAGGATGCCACAGAGTATCGCAGTATTATGGGAGGGCTGCAGTACTTGCTCATCACTCGACCAGACATATCATTTGCTGTTAACCGTGTGTGTCAGTACCTTCATGCACCACGTGATCCTCACTGGTCTGCTGTTAAGCGCATCTTGCGCTATGTTCGACACACTGGTTCGTATGGTCTTCATCTTCAGCCTGCACGTTCTGGACTGATTTCAGCATTTTCTGATGCCGATTGGGCTGGTAGTCCTGATGATCGGCGATCCACGGGGGGGGCATGCTGTGTTCTTTGGTCCTAACTTGATCGCCTGGCAAGCTCGCAAGCAAGCTACGGTGTCTCGCAGTAGTACCGAAGCTGAGTAAAAAGCTGTTGCTAATGCCACAACTGAAATTATATGGGTGCAGTCATTGCTTCGAGAGTTGAAGGCCTCCCCGAGTCAGCCACCCGTCCTTTGGTGTGATAACATTGGTGCCACATATCTTTCATCCAATCCAGTATTTCATGCCAGGACAAAGCACATTGAAGTTGACTACCATTTTGTGAGGGAACGTGTTGCTCAGAAGCTCCTTCAGATTAAGTTTGTCTCTTCGAAGGATCAGCTTGCTGATATTTTTACTAAACCCTTGCCCTTGCCTTCTTTCGAAGGATGTCGTAGCAATCTTAACCTTCTGAGTGTTTCAGGACATAGTTAAGATTGAGGGAGGGTGTTAGACTAAGTATATGTTGATATACGTGTTATAACATAACTTGTATTTGTACGGTTCCCTCTTATAAATATATGACAGCCGTACCCACCAAGGATATCGAGCATTGTTCCAAACCCTATTACGTCTAACAGTGTTCGATCTGCAACTATGGCGAGCGGAGGCAGTCAAGGCCAGCGTAGTGGCACGAGCGGCCGGCAAACACGCGTGGCAGGCATGGTGGCTGGCACGGGTGACCAGCAAGCACGGGACAAGTGCGGTCGGCCGGCAAGCGCATATGGATTCCGGTTGGCGAGCACGCCTGAACTAGTTGGCTAGATTTTCTTCTGTGCATTTGACTTTTTGGAGACGAAGAGAAAGGTTGTACTCGTATTGCATTGCATTGTACAGTCAAAAAAGGCTGTATCGTACGTTCGGTAGCCGACCGGCCCAAATTTACACTGGCTTTATTTTAGAGACTAGCAAATATGCCCGTGCATTGCAATGGAAGACAAAAAATTATAGCTAACTAAATAAGTATGACTCAATATTCTGATATATGAGCGTACTCTATTTTAACACAGTGGCTCACCATATTGTCATTTATTTTCTTTCTCACCCTAGCCGATGATGGTCGTGATGCCCACGTGATTACAATGCATTCGACGCGGTAAATCCCAAGGCTATGAGAGGGTGCTTGGATATGTTTTAGTCCCATGACTAAAAGTAGTGGGACTAAAATTTGCTAGCATCACCCATGCTTGAATCCAAATACTAAAGAGACTAAAATCAAGTTATTGAGCATTTATTATCCTCCAAACCCTCAATCCAGAACTCGCATGTGTTAAAGAAGAGGAATTAAATGAGGAGAGAGAGGGCTAATACATATTTTAGTAGGTTTCCTATGACTAAATTTTTTTAGCCTCAAGACTAGTCCTAGCCTCTCTTTAGTCAGGTGTGCTTGGAATTTTAGCCTTTAAAACACTTTTAATTATGTTGCGCAAGGGAACGTTTAAAATTTGCACTGGCTTTATTTTAGAGATATGGGAGCTATTGGACGACGTGCTCTAATACTGCCGGTGAAGAAACATAACGTGTCGCTGTGGATTAAATGGTTTGTGTTTCAAAGGGCTCTAATTTCGATGTGCTAGCACATTGCCTGTGTTTTCTTTAACGAGAACGATACTTATCCATGGGAGAGCTCCTATACGGTGCTTCAAGCGCCCGTTCATCCAACTAACTGGTGCTCACACAGCCTCGAACTTGGGCTGGCCCAACACGGGTGCTCGCTGTTGGTCGCTACTCACGGTTCACGGTTTGACCGGTCAACTGTTGACTTTAAAAAAATATTAAAATCCAAAATCCCAAAAAAAAGCCACATAAAAAAAATCATGAATTCAAAAATGCTCATGCAGTTCTGGCTAACATCTCGATCAATACCGTACCAGTGCCAAGCCATCATCTAGTTTAGAAAGGTAGAAATCGACAACAAGATAGATCAATGGCCGGTGAGCGCAAGGAGGCTAGTGTTGTCGTCGCCGTCACCCTAGTGGTGGTGGTGGTGGTGGTGGCCGCATCATCCATGCCGGTGGTGAGGGGGGCTGACAAGTCTGCCTGCGTCGGCGAGTACTCCAAGCTCTGCGGCAAGGAGCCCCGCATGCACCGCCATGGTCGAGACGACCTCTCGCGATGATGCCGACAGCGTCAAGGCCATCAAGGGCATGTTCGACGAGCTCGCCAAGGTAGGTCGACGAGCATGGGGCCTGCCCCGGCAACAAGACGGTTGGAGAGTTCGCCGGCGAGCACTGCATCGGCGACCTCGGCGCGGCATGCAAGGATCTGAGCTGCACCGACGGTGCTCACATCGAATGCGACCGCACGGCGTCGAGGTTCTGCTACATCAAGGCCACCCCCGCCGACAAGAATGCCATACAGCAAAACTTGGATTGCTTCAAGGGCTGTTGCGAACAGAAGAGCACAAGTGAAGACTGCCGTAAAGTATGCATCGTCAAGATTCTGGCCGCTTGAAAATGCATGCATGCATGCATCTCGTCCTCGTATAAGTTTTGTCCGAAGTCAAAATATCTTTATTTTAACCAAACTTATAGAAAAAAGCATCAATATTTGCCATGTCAAATCAGTAGTGTTAGATTCATTATGAAATAAAGTTTCATAGTATGTATATATGGTATTGTAGAGGTTGACAAATGTAATACGCCGAGTAAAAAGGACCAGAGGGAGTACTTCATTTCAGAGTCCTTCATTCATGTTTTCACATGCATGTATTCATCTCATTTTGTTGTTGCTTTTTTTTGTACATCCAATTTGTTTGTTTGTTTTTGTGAAAAGAACATTCATTTTGTTGCTGCTGGCAGAATTTGATGTGTTTGCATCTTGGCAGAATTTCTTAGTGCACGAGTGGCACGCCTGTTTTCTCTTGTTGCATGGTTAGGGAGGTTACAAGCATGTTTTTTTTTTGCTCAGAAGAAGATAATAGAAAGGAGAAAAGCAAAACCGTATGTCCTCTTTTGTGTACTTGTGTTGTGACCGGTGAAATGATTTATTTATTTTTGTGGGTGAAAATGAATTGAGAGAGCTGACAAACTCAGCTACTATATTGCCATGATGGGCAATATATTTTTTCTCTCCAATAAATTACTACCGGGAAATGATTATATGACGAGTGTGTGCATCCTTCGAGCACTCGGTGAAGGCCGCTAACCGAGGGCATATAACAAATATAGACCATGTTTGCAGAAAAACTACCAAAAATTACAATGCTAATTTGATATATTTTTGAATGTATATTCTATGACGTATTTAATGATAACTAATTTGGTATTGTGTTTGTTGATAGTTTTCATATAAACTTGAACAATTTTTGTACCCTTTGACTCTAGACAAACATTGTGTAGGATCGAGAGTATACCAACTAGAGGCGGGGAGGGGGTGGGGGTCAATGGGATTATTTTCAAAACTTCAAACCCCTCGAGACAAAACAACAGAAGTAATACTACAATAGGAACAACACAGGCGCATGAAGACAAACAGGCTAAACCAGTACGACTAAGCAAAACTATCGATGAAAGCGATGATAATCTTCCTAGTGTAGTGGTAGAGAACTCTCGCGACAACAATTGTGTCACACAGAAAGGAAGCAACACAAACACCATGTAGGACAATATGACGAAACAGATCACGATACTAAATACACCCTACTGAGAAATGTTCATCAGAGCATAATTCAGCTGAATAACAAAGTAGCACAAGAGAATCAAGAGACGAGCATACAGACAAACTATCTTAAGCTCGGCAAATTGGAATGCACTGAACAGCATAGCCATGCTACACATAATAAACAAAGGAAGATATATGATCACAATTATCTATCGAAACACAGAGTACAAAAGATAAACTACTGAAAGAACTGCAATAGAGTCTAAATAACTAATGGTGCTCGAAGACGATATTGATTGTTTGATAGACCAATTCACTCTTCTACCAAAGAGCTACGTCTGGTTGAAGGGACTTGGGATTCAACCCAAAAGATAAACTCTCTTCATTCTAATCTTCTTCAACGTGATGTTGATAAGACTTCAGTTGAATTCAGCTAGGATAGATCATTACTGGCAATGTCCAAACCTTCAACAAACTTGCTTCGCGGACTACAATTACTCTTGGTTGCTAAAAACTTTGACTTGGTGAAAAAAACTACTCTTTGACATTCAAGCCTATACTATTCATCTAGAGAATGTGCAACTCTTAAAAGTAATAGGTACAAAAACTCTCAACTCAGATCTACTGTGATTTCAATCGTTGACCGGTCAACTATTGACTAAAAAATAGAAAAACAAAAAATACAATTTTTTTGCATAAAAATTGAAAAAATTCATGAATTCAAAAATGTTCATGGATTTGAAAGAAGTTCACAAACTTTAAAAAATTCATCAAATTGGAAAAAAGTTCATCGAATTTGAATAAACATTTATCAAATTTGAAAATCATTCATCAGTTTTCAAAAAGAAATCATAAAATTTGATTAAGTTCATCAAAAAATGAAAATTTTCATCAAAATTTGAAAACAAATCTTCAATTTTCCAAAAAGTTCATCGTAAAATGAAAAAAGTTCATGAATTTATTTTTTTTCCCATCGAGTAATGAAGAAGGAAAATTTTGAAAAAACAGAAAATGAAAAAAAGGAAAGAAAAAATGGAAAAGAGAAAGAAGAAGAAGAAGAAACGATAAAAAAGGAGTAACTTATCAGATCCTGTTGTGTGATGTGGTGGTTAGTGTGTCCCTCAAATGCAGGAAATCGGTGGTTTGATTCCCTCCTAGGGTGCGTTTTTTTTGCATTTTAAAAATAGATAAACAAAGGGGATCTGGTCCGGCCTAGCGCAGAGGGCTGTGTGCTCCCATTTGCTAAATGTATGCTAACGGGTGCCTGAAGAGCTAACTAAGAAGCGCACTTATACATAAAGGAACAAGAAGGAAGCCCTATTGTTAGGCCCATGCATGAAGATGGCACACACAACCGTCCTCCGACGCAGTCTGACTGAAGCAATCAAAGGCCGCGATCCTTCGCAGATCGATGACAGGGAATACTATTTGGTGCACGGGCCGTCGACTCGACCGCACGCGTAACCCCCCCACCCCCACCTCCCCCCCTTACGTGCTGGTTTATGTATGGGCCGGCCCATCTTCGGGTTTCATTCCAAGTGGATTTTTCTGGTTTTCCTTATATTTTTCTTTCTTTTTCTTTTTTCGTCTTTCGTTTATGTTTCTTCATTGGTTTTACTTTTTACTTATTTCTCATTTTTTCGTTTTACATTTCAATTTGCGAAAATATTTTAGTTTGTGAACATTTTTAAAAACCCTATTTTTTGAAACCATGAATGTTCATTTTTAAAATTCATGAACAGTTTTTTTCAAATCTAGAACATTTTTTTTTCAAATTTGGGAATATTCTCTTAGGTCATGATTTTTTTTGAAATCATGAAGATTTTTTGGAATCATGATCATTTTTTAAATTCACGATTTTTTTTTGAAATCTTGAACATTTTTCCAATTCATAATTTTTTATAAATTTGTGACAATTCTCTTAAATTGCGAACATTTACCGAATCCGTGAACATATTTTTAGATAGTGAACATTTTTGAATTCATTAACAATTTTTCAAAATCATGAACATTTTTTAAATTCGTGAATATTTTTTATGAATTCGTGAACATTCTCTTAAATCTTGTACATTTTTTGAATTCGTGAACATTTTCGAAATCATTAACATTTTTTAAATTCATTAACTATTTTTAAATTCATGAACATTTTTGCACAAATTCATGAAAATTTTCGAGTTCTCGAACATTTTTAAAATTCACGAAATGTTTTTTTTTTTCAAATCTAGAACATTGTTTTACAAATTTGGGAATATTGTCTTAGGTCATGAATTTTTTGAAATCATGAAGATTTTTTGGAATCATGATCATTTTTATGAGCAAAAGGTCTCCCTGCCTGGCACTGCGACGTCCTCCCGCTGCCACCCTTCATCATCCATAACAAGCACACCTCCGTCGGCCCCTGCGTCGTCATTAGCAGCGACACCATCTGCTTCTCCATCGGTTATGCCGAGGACATCGACACCATCTGCATCTCATCGGTTATGCCGAGGACATCGGCACCTACTTTCCACACCATGACCCGCGAGTGGAGCAAGACCAGCGACTAGCTCATGCCGTTCCACGGCAAAGGCGGACTACGCCCCGGAGCTCAGGCTCTGGTTCGGTGCTTATCGCCACTTCTCCTATGTCGTCGTCGGCGGGGAGTGAAAATTTTAGTGAGAGGGAGGGATGGATATTGGGCCTCCGGTTGGTTGGTTGGTTGGTTGGTTGTAGATCCAATCAATATCCGACTTGGGAGAAAGAGAAATTACGTCCGACTGCCACTCTCCTCTCATCTCTCTCCCTCTCCCTCTCCCTGCGACGAGCGAGCGAGCGGCTCCCCTCCCCTCCCCTCCCCTCCCCTAGGGTTTCGCCCTCCGCCGTCCCCGTCCCCGTCCCCGTCCCCGTCCCCGTCCCCGACCACCTCCGCCACCGCGGCCCACCCCCACCGAGCTCCCACGCTGCCAGATCCGCCGCCCAGGCCCCGCTCTCGCCGCCGCCCCCGGCCTCCAGCTTCACCTAGATCGGGACAGACAAGGTGCGTGCGTGCGTGCGTGCGCATTTCTTCCTTCTCATCACTCTATGTATGTATGTATGTATGTATGTATGTATGTATGTATGTATGTATGTATGTATTCCTCAGCCGCCGCCGACTTTCGCTAGATTTTCATTATTACTACTTAAGCTCCAAGCAAGTTAGTTAGTTACCTGGTGAGTGAGCGACTGACTGACTGACTTTGGCCAATTTTTCCGACATGTCTAGTTTGTGATGATGCGGCAATGCTCATTTATTTAGCATTCAGATTCACTAGTCAATTTGTGAATGCCATGCTGCATTCCTTGTTGTACAAATGATGATGTACAGGCTCTGAGTGATGGCCATATATATATATATATATATATATATATATATATATATATATATATATATATATATATATATATGATTGATCCTGCCTTTTATTCTATGAAACATCATGGTTAGCCACTTGAGAAGTTTCATGCACCTGGTTTGAGCTTTAGAAAAACTACTCACGTTTCCATTGTTGGGTGCAGATGATTGACATGATTTCAGCTGTCCAAGACCTTAGTGGGCTGACCACCAGGGAACTTGGTGAGATGCTCAAGGAGTCCGACAGCTTCGTCTTGCAGTCCAAGGTGCAAAACGGAGCTCCAGAGCAGGTGCTTGCTTATTAGGAGGTACAATGTTCACACCTGTTTCAGCCACCCTTTCGCTCACGCTTCTTCTCTGCAGGTGGACATGGAGAAGCTTGTCTCATCGCTTCCTCTCCATCTTCTTGCTCTAAGTTTGGATATCGGAAGAGGCACAGATTTGACATATGTGCTCCGTGGCGTGCGCTTTTTGCATTGCTTGTCTGACCTAGCAACTCGCCACACAAAGCTGGAGCAGGTAAACTTCTCGTTATTTAACACTGGCTCGTCCGTTTCATCATATATGAATTTCTTACCCTGTTCATTTCAGTCTTGATATTCCGCGACTTCTCTCTTTCTCCATGCCATAGTTGACTCGTGAATCACATCATATGGTCTTTCTGTCTTGTCTCCGATAAAGCTTAATTCCTTCAGTAATTTTGGTTTTACTGTATGATATGATTAAATGCTAAATGAGTAAAAGATGGGCATTGGGTCACAATGCTTGTTTATCTTCGTGCAGGTTCTTCTGGATGATGTCAAGTTATCTGAACAAGTTATGGACCTGATATTCTATCTGCTATCCGTTCTGTCCCACTGGAAGAAGGTTCGGCAACCACCAAATTATTTATTGAGGGCGGCATGCTTATACTTAACTGTTACCATTTCATACTAATTTCTGGTAACAGCTATTGTTCTAAATTAGGAAGATCATCTCGGCGCTTCTCCCTTCATACATTCATCACTCGTAGCAGGAAGTCTTCATCTGATGACGAGTTACTTCTCATCTCAGTGGCATGAACTTGTTCATATTCTTCTTGCACATCCAAAGGTAAGTAGTTGGTAACCCATATGGTAATTTAGTGATTATTTCGTTCCATGGCTTGATTCTGAAGAAACTGTGAAATATAAAAGCATGTAACTAGCTTTCAGAATTTATAGCATGTTAATGTTTAAATTCTACTCCCTCCGTCCCATAATATAAGATCTTTTTTGACACCATAGTGTCAAAAAAGATATTATATTATGGGGCGGAGGGAGTATTTTTTAACCTCGCACCTATTTTGCATTGCTTTTAATTTCTGAACTCCCAGATTTTCTTGTTTTTCATCATCACGCCAACTTTTCTGTAATAATCCTGTTGCGCTGCAAGTTGATTTCATAAATGATAATGACATGTTTATCGCTGGTTTTGTCCTCATCCTGAATAGAATTTGTAACATATTGCGGAGTGTCAACTTTTTTCTTAGAGATTCCAATCTGATTCATTTATACTTGTGGTGTTTTGTGGTTCAACCAGATTAGTAACAAGTGTAGCTCCCAGGCCAATCTGAGCTAAAATTAGTAGTATTCTTAAAATGTGTCAACTTCTGCGCTATATTATTACAGGCTGTTATCCGCAGGCATCATTTTATTATATAGTACTAAGAGATTATGTTAGTGTTTAACTTCCTTTAGCTATTCTACTTGGTTATCTGAACCTTCGTTGCTGATATGTTTTTGCTGACTATTGTTTAGTTATTGATTCCTGTTTCGTTTATACATCTCAGTAGAAAGATATTCCGGTAGAAAAAAAGCAAACACCTGACCTTCGTTGCTGATATGTTTTTGCTGACTATTGTTTAGTTATTGATTCCTGTTTCGTTTATACATCTCAGTAGAAAGATATTCCGGTAGAAAAAAAGCAAACACCTGACCTTCGCATAGTTCTTTCTTTGTGTACTCCCTGGATCACTATGACATCCTTTGATATGAATGTTATACCAGCAAGACATAGATCTGCCTGTTAGGTACTTTGTATTCAATCTGTTCATCTCTGTTAATATTTGCTGTTTTGTGGTCAGGTTGATATCTTTATGGATGTAGCCTTTGATAGTCTGCACGAAGATATGAGGTTATTGAGTGTCAGGCTATCAACATTGGGCACCAAAGCCTTTCCTGTTGGCCCTTTTGACTCACAACTCACTTACTTCATATGCCAACAGTGCGAAGCATCATTGCAATTTCTTTTGTCACTGTGCCAGCAGAAGTTATTCCGAGATCGTATTTTAAAAAACAAGGTCCCGTATATCCCTATGCGTCTCATTTCCTTGATTTTTTTGAAATGCATTTCCTTGTATTTTTAGTTCCACTGTTAAGGGAACAACTGCTGAATGTGAGCTCCTTTTCTTCTTTATGATTTATCAAGATATACTTGTTTCGGCATACTGACCAGTGATGCAAATAGAATTATATCACACTATCTCTCTCCCTAAAAAAACTCATTACTTGTTCTCCAGTTTTAGTTCAATTCCATCTCGTTACCCCCTTGCATAAGATTTCCAGAAAATAGATTAACTGATTAACCTAGACTAATCTAGTGTGTGGAATAATACTTTAATTTAGTGACACATACATCTTCCTTTGTTTTCTACTAAAAGAAGTGAGTATATACTCAAATATGTTACTGTTTCTGTATATCATTACATTGTGTATGCCCTCGGAGGATATTGACTTAAGAAGTTACTAAATGCAGGAGCTCTGTAGAAATGGAGGTATACTGTCACTCTCGTTCACGATATTGAAGTTAGGTGTTCCAGAATGGCTGAAAGGATCAACTGATATCGCTTCTTCCATTTCCAGACAGAAGGCTAAAATCCTTTCTATCGTAAGTTTGTCATGAGTCTTGAATTACTTTGTTTAATCCAAGTACTACTACTGTCTACTGCCAGTGTTGAGTTCGTAACTAATGCCTGGTATAAAACATTCTCTAGCTGTTACAACTGTGTGAATCTGAAAGTATTTCTTACCTCGATGAAGTCGCCACTTTACCAAAGAGCATGCAACTAGGGCTGGAGGTTAGTTCTGACCACAGCTGGGGATGAAATAACTCATTTTTTGTAGCATCTGAAAATACCATTCAGTTGCTATCAAATTTATCACAATGATTGCTGCAGGTTCTTGATTTGCTGAAGATCGCATTTGGAAGGAAACAAAAACCTGCTGCCGGTTCCCATGATAAGAGTTACCCCGTGGGTTCTGTGCTTATCAGTGCATTGCGCCTCGTTGATGTCTTTTCTGATGATTCAAACTTTAGATCTTCCTTCATAACTAATACTGTAAGCTTTTTGAAACCGACTGCTTTTAACACCTACCTTGATAGGGTTATATATAGTCTTTTTGCAACTGCAAAACTGTTACTAATTAAATTCTGTTCATCTTTTCTGTAGATTCCCTTTCTGACGCAAATTTTGGCGACTCCTCATGATGAGTTTGTCTCGAGTTGGTGCTCTGTCGATCTGCCAGTGATAGAAGACGATGCTAATCTGGATTATGATCCATTTGGTGCAGCTGACCTGGCACTGTTAGCTGCTTCAAATATGCTGACTGAAGCTAAAGTTAACTATTCATGCAATTTTCGCTCTATCAGCATGCCTTCAATACAATATGCACAGACAAGAACATCCTGTGTGGTGAAAATAATAGCAAATTTGCACGTCTTTGTTCCAAACATATGCGAAGGTCAGAACTTCTCTTAGTTGCTATGAGATGCCGTATGATTTTTTGTGTAACCTTGTTAAACGCAAGTTCCGTTGTCATGCATGCTAACAGAGCAAGAAAGAGACCTCTTTCTTCAGAAATTTCAGAAATACTTGTTATCAGAGAGTCCCAAGCCATCATTGGACCATCCAGCAGCTGATGAGATCACTATAGTTTGTACAAACTTGGGTACAGTCACTTGTATTTTTTGTTTTATAATTTGTTGTGATTATGTTAATTCCTCGCATTGCATATCTAACGTCTCCTTTTGCTGGTTTTGCAGGATCTTTGTCCCATTATGCTAAATCATTAATCCCTGGTAACTTGTTAAATGAGGAAGATGTGCAACTATTGAGGTGGGTAATGTCATTTTGACTGGTCCTTGGTGTGCCACATAAAACAATATTCTTTATACTTTTCTTGTTGTATGCCTGATTGGTTTAAATTTGTTGCCCTCACCTGACAACTTCTTTGTTGATGCTTCTCTAAGCTTTACCTTTCCTCTCTGCAGTGATTTTGCTTATAAGTTGCAACGTTGGTGTAAATCGCAAGTTGGACAGAGAATATCGCAGGTTTGTTTGCTTTACTTATTGATCTCAAACATCATACCAAAGCATTATGTTTAGGCTCTCTGTTCTCTGGTTCTCAAGGGATCATCTGTAAAATTAGTAAATTACATTTCTGCAAGTATAGTTTTAAAGTGCATAATGTCGTCAGGCAAATTCATTGTTTCTTTTGTATGCTGGTGTGATGGGTGTGCTCAATGTCTAAACAAGAAAATAGCCTGGAACCATGCATTGGGTGCCAGCTTCATACTTTTTAGCAGTCTACTCAAAAGTTTTTGCCAGTACCTCATTTTCTTATGTTAGATGATTTCATTATGTGATGTTTTAGGTGGCAAAAAGTGACGTCACATCAGAAATGAAGGTAGACTTGCAACCGGTGCAGCAGCCCCAGCCCCAGCCATCAAGGGCTAGCGTTCCAGATCCCAATATGGATGGCCCTCCTAAGGTAACATTATCGATTACATTAATATTAGCCATTGACTTGGTAATGTATTTGATCCCAATCCAAAATTGATGCTAGCAGGATGTGCAAAACATCGAAGAGTCTATGGCGACGCCCCCCATGAAACAAGATGGAAATGCTAGGGATGAGACTCCAAGAAACCGTGCCACTACAAATGGTGGGGTCCTGCAAAATTCAGTCGGTCAGAACCTAATCCATCTTGGTGTTGCGAGGACGACTAGCGCGGGCTATCCGGGTCCCAGTACTGCTACCAGCATGGAGGTCCCGCGCTGCAGAAGTGTAGACCATTTCAAAACACCAGAACCTACCAAGGAAAGTGGTCTCCGGGACGAGGATGAGAGGCAGCCTAGTAGGAGAGGAAAGAAGCGAACCATCATGAATGACGGGCAGGTAAATGAAATTGAGAATGCTCTGGTTGATGAGCCCGAGATGCATAAGAATGCCGCTTCCCTTCAGACATGGGCAGAGAAGCTGAGTGGGAAGGTATTATATATTATATGCCTTTTATTCTTTTTCTTGTTGCGAATGATATATATGCCTTTTCAGTTGGGTAAATGTTTCATTAGGTCTGACTTAACTAGTTTGTGCCTCGTCTGATTCGTGAAAATGCGTCCTTGCTTTTCAGGGTGCGGAGATCACATCATCGCAACTAAAGAATTGGTAAGGTGAAATTATCCGTCTTCTTTCCTAGGAATGTACTGTTCCATAATGTAACCAACTCTTAGCCCTTCAAATTTCGTTATTCCTGTATCATACAGATTTTCTTTTGTGCCTGCATTCTGTATCTGTTTGTAATAATAGCCTTTTTCTTTTAAATTCTGTATAGGCTGAACAACAGAAAAGCCAAGCTTGCTCGTATCGCGAAAGAAAGAGGAGTGCCATACGATGGCGAGGGTGCCGACAAGTCATCTACACCAGCTACTTCTCAGTTGGGCGACTCCTCAGAGAGTGCCGGCGAGGAGAGCTATCTGCCGCCTTCAAGGGTGCTGAATGCTCTAGGCTTATCCAACTCCAAGGGCAGCAGCAGGCTCGTTACCCCAGACTCCTCCAGCGAGCAAAGTACACAAGACATGATGATGAGCCGCCCGTTCACAAGATCATTGTCATTCGAGCCTGGCCGCCCCGTTCTGCTGATGGACAACGAAGGGAATGAAGTCGGCAGGGGCGAGATCTTCCAGGTCGAGGGCAGGGCGCAAGGGAAGAGCCTGGCGGAGAGCCACATCTGCATCATCGACGTCACCGAGCTCAAGGTCGAGAAGTGGAGGGAGCTCCCCCACCCTTCTGAGGCATCCGGGAGGACGTTCCAGGAGGCGGAGTCGAGGCACGGCGGCGTGATGAGGGTGGCCTGGGATGTCGTCAGGCTCGCTCCAGTGGCGACGTAGGGTCGTTGGTTCTCTTTTGTGGTGTCGGGAATGTAGAAAGAAGCCGCCCTCGGTCCCGTCTGGGTGGGCGTCGAGAAGGTACAAACAGCGAGTAGAGAGAAGCTTCCCTGTCAATCTAGGATCTGAAGCCAGGAATGAATCTTGGAGACCGGCTCTTATTGTAACTATTGTTTGGTGAAAGCCAGCCTCCCTCCCTGTCATCTGTCAATGACTATGTGTATCCTTCCTTATGTTGCATCCACTTCTTAGGGTTTACTCATTCTATTATATCCACCGCAACACTAGTTTGTTGTCATGTGACATACAAACAAATGTATCTTTCGTTTCTGATAACTGAGAATGTTCGGAATTCTTTCGAGACCCGCAGCGCTTGGGTTCAAACTTTTAGGTTGGGGAAGCAGGTGCAGTTATACATGCAAAATTCATATACATGATCACAGGAAATGCGCAATCTCAGTTCCGGCGGAAACCTGAAGATGCTCTCTTCATGTATCCATCAAAAGGGCGCTCCTCGGAGAGGGGACTCCTTTTGTTGTTGTGCAAATAAAGAAAACGCCAATGTGCTTTCAATTATGTATCCATCCTTTTGAGGTTGTGCCCCCCTCGGGGCACCCCCCAGATGCAGCTCTGGCCCATAAAAAATCTACAAAAACTTTCGCGGTGTTTGGACTCTGTTTGATATTGATTTCCTGCGATGTAAAAAACATGCAGAAAACAACAACTGACACTTGGCACTATGTCAATAGGTTAGTACCAAAAAGCGATATAAAATGACTATAAAATGATTGTAAAACATTCAAGAATGATAATATAACAACATGGAACAATAAAAAATTATAGATAAGTTGGAGACGTATCATTTGCCTCAGCCACTTCGAAAAAATTATGCAGGCCCTCAATATACTCGCAGGTGCGTCTGTCACCGTACATCCATTGCCGGTCCGTCTGCGTGCATTATATAATTAGGTGTATCAAAAACCATTACAGAACATCATGAATAGAGAAGTGACCAAATTAATACAAGTTCATCATCACCTTAAACCAAAGTACAATAGTGATCAAATGTTATTACGGAAAAAATAAATACATAAAAGTTCATACATAGTTCTTATTGAACAACATATAGCTCTCTAGAGTATCTAATTAAAATATACATTGAAACTATGTAAAACATTTCAATACAACAACAAATGTGATCATAGTCGCAACTATGGTAAGAATTGATCCAACGGCATAATGATACCAAGCTTCAGTATGAATGTCATATTTTCTAGTCTTTCTAATCTTCAAGTGCATTGCATCCATCTTGATCTTGTGATCATCGACGACATCTGCAAAACCCAACTCCAATTCCATCTTCTTCTCCTCAATTCTTTTCAATTTTTTCTTCAAGTAATTGTTATTTTTCAACTAAATTTAACCTCTCGACAAGAGGGTCGGTTAGAATTTCCGGTTCACATACCTCCTAGTTAAAAAAATCTATGTCACGTTGGTCGGCACAATTGTCATAAACACTAAATGAAACAAATAGTTATAAAAGATAATATACCACATCTGAATCATAGATAGGACGAGGGCCTTCGGCGGCGGTAAACCATGACACTATATAATAATAAACAATAATGAAAGTAAGAAAAATATACAAGTAAGAATTTATTTCTTTTAAAAAGAAGATAATAACAAGAGGCGATGCTGGTGATGTGACCGGCGATGGTGCCGGCGATGTGATCGGCACGGTGGTGCCGGCGATGTGATCGGCGTGGGCGATCAATGGCGGTGAGGACGGGGACGGGACGGGACGGACCGCCAAAGCTAGACAAATCTTGAGGAAAATGAAGTTTTGAGGTCGAGCTTCGAGAGGAGAAAGCTTAAGTGTGGCTTGGGCATTTCATCGAACACCTCATGTGCATGCATAGAAGGGAGACATGCAGAGCTCATGCACACATCTCACACGGCCAAAAAACAGAGGAATGAGCAGGCAGGGGCGTGTATATATAGGCATCTCTTTAGTCCCGGTTGGTGGCTAGAACCGGGACAGAAGCCCGCTCTTTAGTCCCGGTTCCAGCCACCAACTGGGACTAGAAGGCAGGAGGCCCTTTAGTCCCGGTTCGTGTCTGGAACCGGGCTAGATGAACCGGGACCAACGGCCCCAAAGGCCGGGCCGGAGCCCTGGCCTCACGAACCGGGACTAAAGGGCACACTGGTCCGGTTCGTAGCTGAACCAGGACCAATGCCCTTTTCAGGCCTGGACCAAAGCCCTATTTTGTACAAGTGCCCCTGGTTTAACTGAGATAATCCTAGAATCTCTTGTGATAAAAGAAGTAGAAGCATATAGTACACCATCCAATGTCCTAGGATATTACTCCGTTCGTTCCTAAATATAAGGCTTTTTAGTGATTCCATTACAGACTACATACCGAGCAAAATGAGTGAATCCACACTCTAAAATGCATCTATATACATCTGTATGTAGTTCGTATTGAAATATCTAAAAAAAGGTTTTTATATTTAGAAACAAAGGGAGTAGTAGAGAAGAGGCTGGTACTATACACATGGTTTGTACTGTACTACTAATTTAGTGCTCAAGGTTGACATCACAGTACCAACTGAAGCATAAGTCTAACTGCACTAACCTTTTGGTACAACAGAAACATGCATGCTACTCCCTTCTCTAATATAAGACCTTTTAGCTATGTCAAAATATTGACTACATACATACTAAAATTAGTGAGCATACATACTAAAATGTCTTATATTAGGGAATGGAAGGACTACCATCTCACAAACTACTCTTGCAAGTGGGGCCCATGGGTGCATTCAACGGAGAAACAATTCGTTACTCATACATTGCATTGCATCAGCTCACACAAATCAACAAAGTCATACACATGTATACCTGCACCCCTGGGTTTTTATGACAGTTGCATGACCAGCACTAGGCCGGGCAAAGTGGGCGAACGCCTGGGCCCAAAGAAGAGGTGGGCGATGGTACAAAAAACCACTATACTACTATCGGTTAAGTCCAAAAATTATTGCACATGTGTAACAGAATCCTAATTTTGCAGGAGCATATCTACATCACATCAAAGTAACAACCAATATGATAGGAGACAATGAATCTGATAGGCGGCAGTCTAATAGGCGACAATGAGCTTAGTTAGCATGTTAGTCTATTTCTCTAATAGACATCCTGTAGGTGGTACTGAGATCTATGTACACTAGCCTATGTTTAAACCATACATAAGTTTTAATTTTAAAAATCGGCATTAGCACTTGTATGCACTTGATGAGACCAAATGTCTAGAGGAGTATACCAAATAAATAATGTATGTAAGCATAAATGAATCGCCAATATGTTTATGTTTGTTGGTGATCAGTGTTATTTTAATACCATATATATGTTGAACTTATTACCGAATCTAACTGGAACACATTTGCAAACGTTAAAATTTATATTCTACAAGGTTCTATAAATATACACACCTAATAATACACTAGAAATTATTATTAAGATATTAGTTGGACATTATTCTTTAGATAGCTATAACATGAATATATACACATACATACTAATATGTATATGTGCACTATATAATTTGTGAAATTGACACAAAAGTGATTCCTATATAATTTATGTTATACCATTTAATTTACATGCATGCATAAACTAATTAGTGATATGCATTACAATTTATAACAAAGAACACTTGTTAACTATAACAACTAACCAATGTGGTTAATTATACCAACTAAATAGTCAAAATTATACTCCTTAATATTGTATTATGATAGAAATAAAATCAACAAGAGTAAAAGTTTGGTACAAAGCTATTTATTGATTTTGCTCTCAATTCCAAATTTATTTGGACCGTTCCTGGACGGTTGCGTAGGCCTGCAAGGCAATTGGCAGACCGACTGGTGCTAACTTGTGACACGAGTGAGAACGCGCCAAGTCCAATTTGCTGCCAGATAGTCTCTACGATCATGGAGCGGAGTTGCTTGTGCGAAGTGAGCGAAGAGGCAGAAGTTCGAGAGAGCAGCCATATGGGTCGAGCACACATCCTCTTTCTCGACAACATCTGCGGTGGAGAAGAGCAAGTGCCTCCTGGCCAATGTGGACCACTCTACCCCCCTCCTCCTCCCGCAATGCTCCTGCCACCACCTTCTTCACCCGTGGTCTCGCATGCATGGTCGCGTATCTCTTTCAGTCCTGTTGCCTTCATTGGTAGGTGGCCTTGTTGGTTTACTGGGCATTGGGTATGGAATCTATTTGCTCGTCAAATGTGTCAGGTCGCACGGTAATCATTCATGTTAACACTCCCAACTTGTGTTCTTTCTTTCTTTCTTTCTTTCACGTATAATCATAATGATGGACTGTTTCTCAAGTTCAAACTTGTTACTGTAAACAGGTTTTCTCGGAGGTTAGGAGCCAAGGCTCCCGCCAAGGGACGCCGCGCAGCAGCGGCAGAGGCACGGGCAAGAGCAGCCGGAGATGGCACAGGAGCCCGCCGCGTTGTCCAGCAGCCTGTTGGCGGTGCCCATGTTGCCCACTATGCCGTCTAGCACGATGTTTTGGTTTTGTGAAGACAAGTCAAGGATGTGTGTGGAGCAGAATTAGATGTGGCTAGATCATCTCGATGTGGTTGTTTGAGTTTTTCACCTGCCTGTTAATTTCTTGGGTCGAAAAAAATGTATTGGTTTGTCCATATATTTGAGCACGCAATCCTGGCTTTAACATAAACAAGAGTGAACATAATGTGTACCTGAAGCAGATTGTAAGCCCCATTTAAAACTCTTTGTTGACTTCTGCTCTTGCAAGCTTGTTCAGCTCAGCTTCTGCCTTCCTCTTCTCTATTTTAGCTGCTATTTCTGATGCCTTTGCTTGAGCTTTTGCACCCTTCTATTGTTCTTTCTGAGGTGCATCCTCTACTTTCTTCAACTGAGCTTCCAACTTGGCCTCTAGAATGATTAGATTCTTGTCTTCAATTGCCTTGGTCTTATCCCTCTGCAGAGCAAGCAACTTCTGTTCCATTTTCATCTTGTCTCATTGTACTTGTAGTGGGTTGGGCATTAACTTGGCTCTGAGCTTCAGTTATGAATGATGAATGTGGAATGGGCATTGCTGCCATATTCCTGACAGTAGGTACCTGCATAGATTACAAAAAAAAATCAATTTGTTGATCAATTTGAACAATGCTGCATAGGATTTAGGTAAGATGACACTTATTTCCTGAGATAATCTTCCAACAAATGTGTCTTGGTAAGATGGTAAAACAGCAGGTCCATGGATGCTACTCTCCTGTACAACATGAAATAGATGAGTACAATGCATGAACAAGATGGAATGAGCAGTGACTATAGATAAAATTAACCCGAGTAGAGACTGGTTCAGGGTTAGGTGCAGCAGGTGGTGTTGGAACATTTATTGGTACTGAATTTGGTGGAACTAAGCAATTTTTGAACCAGTAGCAACCATTTCTATTATGATCTGGTAGTCCACAGTAGCTGTAGTGCATATCACCCCATGCCTTGACATTACCCCCCCCCCCACCACCCCTAAAATCTATTTCACCTGGTGCTTTCCTTCTCTTCTTTGTTGGTCCTCCAACATGCTTTTGGTACGCAGGAGGTAGAATGATAGGTCGATTCATCTTCTCCCATTCAGTCATATCTTTGCAAGGATGTACTATGTTGGCATAGGCTTTTTTGTGCATCTCAATGGAGTAACCCTTGTCCACTTGAGAAAAAGAGGATCAATGTTCTCTTGCCTCACACAAGCAATGGCATGTGGACAAGGTACTCCTGATTGTTTCCATCAGTTGCAAGTACACTTCTTTGTCTTGGGATCAACCACATAGTCTATAGCAGTATAGCTAAACCTATCTCCAACTGAAAAGAGATTATCACAAGCTCCCTTAACAAAACAGCTGCTTGAGTACTCTGTATTTTTTCAACCAACTTTGTCGTGGTATTTTCACGGCAAATATCCTAGCGAAAGGACTTAGACATGAGGCCATCACAACGGTGATTAACTTGTCGGGGTTGAGCGGGTCAAGAGACACGAGTTTACCCAGGTTCGGCCCCTCACGGTGGAGGTAAAAGCCTACTCCTTATCTTGTTGCTTATTGCTTGAGTACCGATTACAAGGCACCAATTTCGGTTCACCTAGCTATCGATTGATTGTAACCTGTCTATTCTGTGTCAGGGACTCGCCTTTATATACAGGTCGAGGCCCCTGGCTTACAAGAGCCCGGGCCGGGTCATGACACGTGACCAAGCCTAACTCTAAGTCGCCTTGCCTTTCATGACAAGTCACCGTACGGCGGCTTACTCCTCCGGGCCACCTGCCGCATTCTGGCTTCGGGCCCTAAGCCGGCCCATCTTGTGAGCTGCCCATCAGGTCCTGCATCATGATCATCCTGGTCCATCTGAAGACCAGCTCCAATAGTCGCCAGTAGTTTAACCCGTCCTTTACACTGCGGGGTTATATCCCCAACATTAGGCCCCAGATTGATTTGAATTTGTTATGTCAATCTTCTTCTTAGTCTGGCAAGTCTTCCCTCCGAGTCTCACGACCTTAGCTTGAAAATTTTCATAACCCGCCATACAAAATGATGATGTCACCTCCATAAATTTAGGGAGTTTTCTTATGTCGTCATAACAAATCTTGTACAAATCCTATTTATCTCGAAAATCAAGGCACCCTTCTGGTTCCAAAAGTTACCGTGCCTCCTCGGGTCTTGCACCTGCCTTTTACTGTTACCTCCACCTATAAATACGTACGGGGCCCCCTCTTTCATTTTTACCTTGTCTCCTCCACTTCTTCTTCTTCCTCACGAAACCCTCTGCCATCGAAGCTCTGCCACGCCATCGACCTTTGCCGGCTGCCTCGCTCGACGCTCGGGACTGCAGCACCGCTCCGTCTTCACCGGAGCTCAGCGGCGCACCTCCGCTCTCAGCCACTACAACAGGTACCAAAACCTCTCTTCCTTAGATTCACATTACCTCGTCGGAGTTCATAGAGTACGTTGGTGTTCATCCGCTCTTCCTCATGATAACTTGAGTAGATTTTATACTGGATCTGAGATGACCATAGAAGTACCGCGGGAATAGTTTGAATATCAATCTTGCAATCTGAATAAATCATGCTTCGTTCAGAATTCGCGTATGGTTCACCAGCAGCTCCTCCACTGCCATTAGGGTTAGCCATTATCTTTCTTTTTTAAACTGCCCGTAGATCCATAAGTGTAGTTGTTCTAGTCTGAAACTTGTTTGTTCCATACTTAGCAGAACATTCAACAATCCTCACCTTAGCTCCCGCCCTTGTATCTGTGGGCGGCTTACCGACATATTTGTAACTCGCCAAATCTCAGAAGCTGCATCTGTAACTAAACCGATTCACTGTTTTAAGGTGATTTATCATTATGTTGTCTTATTCATTCGACTGTGATGGCGGGTCATTACTTCCAATTAACCCGCCATATTCTATTTCTGCAGTCTTCCATCATATTTAGGTGGCTCAGTATGTCGAAAACCACTATTTGCGATTGGCCGCCTTCCCTAGTCACTGATACCGTCCTCAAAGATTACCAAGCACAAGGTCTCTTGGCGGCTCAGGAAGAAACTGGCTGCCGAGTCAGTCAAGGGGACAACGTTCCTAATCCCGGCGAAGGGGAGGTTGTGGTTTTTACTGACCATATCCTTAGAGGCTTTACTCCGCCCGGCTCCAAATTTTTTCGGGATGTCTTGAAATACTTCAACCTTCACCCTGAAGGCTTCATATTCGGCTTCGTTGTTGGAGGGGTCTTTGAACCGCATGCGTAAGACATACCGTATCTTTTCGCCTTGCGGGGATATGAGGACGACGCCAGCTCCCGCACCCTCTTTTCGCTTGGATCCATCAAAGTACATGTTCCATGAACTCGACATATCGGGTAGCTCGGCTAGTTGGGCTTTCGTCCATTCGGCGATGAAATCTGGGAGCACCTGCGACTTAATCGTTGTCTTCCTTACGTAGGTGATCTCGCGCGGGCCTAGGTTTATGCCCCACTCAGAGACTCGACCTGTGGCGTCAGTGTTGTTGAGGAAGTTGGCGAGTGGCGCAAAGGTGACCACTATTATTGGGTGCTCGTCGAAGTAGTGGGCTAGCTTTTGGCTGTCTTGTAGACACCATAGGCCAGCTTCTGGTAGTGCGGGTACAGTTGCTTCGTCGGTGTGAGGACCTCGCTAAGTTAGTAAACAGGGAGTTGTACCCCGTGCGTCTTGCCTTCCTCCTCGCGCTCGACGACGAGCACGGTACTAACCACTTGGTTGTGGCAGCAATGTATAGCAGCATCGGCTCCTTCTGGTGAGGCGGTACTAGCACTGGAGAGGTCGATACTTGTTCAATAGCATCAGTGGCAATAGAAGTGCAATTCAGTTTGCAATTGTTTTTGTGGAGCATTCTCCCTTGGCTAGATTAAAACGGATATGTCCAAGGTTTACTCGCTAGCTTGGTAGACCCAGCAGTAAGTTTTGAACGGATGGAGATAATTGTATCTGACTAATAGCAACGCCGCTCTGCTTTCGCTTGGCAACTGCCGGCGGCAGCACGCACGCCGATATGAATGGGGAGGTGGATCTATAGTCTCCACACGCAGGAGTTTTGACAAGGGTTGAGGTGAACGGGCCTGGATGCGGCGCTAAACCACATGGTGAAGCAAGTCAGCGACGACAATGATGTGCCGTGTGGAGATGCTGCACGTTTGGGGCCAGAGATGATGGATGTGGCGGCGCGAACAAATCCAGTCCTCGAGCGGTGTGGGTCGTGGGTAGCGAGGGCTACCATGCAGTCGGTTCTGGAGGTGGCTGCGCGATACTGGTGGTTGGCCTCTCCCTCCTCTCGTGTAGCTTTGACCTGCGGCCAATGGCGGACCCTGCTGTACGGTGATCTGCACTAGCTTGCATCGATGGCTGGTCGATGGTGGCAGAGGCTACCCGGTGAGGGAAACAGTGGGCTCCTCTCCTGGCCTTGCCGTCACCAAGATTTGGATGAACCAGATTGGTGGTGATGGTGGCCCTGGTCTCGGATAGTGTAGTCGAGTGGTCTCGGAAGTGCTCTTTCCTTTACTAGTCAGTGACATCCATGTGCCGTGGTGGCAGTCAAGGGGTGGTCTCAATTGTCGCGGCGGTGGCCCTGATGCTGGGAGCCGCGGTTGTCATGGGCGGAGCATGCGACCTAGGTGCGGGTTGGTTGCCATGGTTGTGTAGGTGGCGGGGGGAGGGGGTGTTAGTGATTGCATTCGGTGGCATGGTGCGGCAGGTGCCATCGCGACTGGTCGTACCATGTTTCGTAGGCGAAGAGTGTGTCGGGGTTTATTCCCGAAATGGCTTTGGCAAGGACGATGACGACGGCGTCCGTGAGTGTCGTTTCCTTCTTGCACGCATCATTGCGGCTACTCCCCGTCCTTTGGATTGCTCCAGGTGAAAACCATGATCCTTTGGATCAAGCGGTGGCGCCACACCTATGTCGTACCCTTCTTGAAGATGTCATCTTGGAATCCACAGCTCATCAGATGCGGCTTAGTCTCTTCGTCATGACTCGGCCACGGTGGAGGACTCTAACAGCTTCATGTGGGGCTCTCATTGCTTACCTACTGATTGCTTGGAGTGGTTTGGGGTGATGTAGTTGTCTTTTGCACTGTGTTATCATGTCTTGGGTGTGAGAGTTATGGGGTTGAGTTGTGCGCGTTGGGTTGTACTCCCTCCGATCCGATTTAGTCTGCGCATAAATTTTCGGTTGCTTGATCTTTAAAGTGGGACGAGAGCCATTTCGGTTATTGGACCAGACATCTTTTACATACTAACGTTATACTCTTCGGGAGCACCACCACTGATGGAGTAGCTCTGTTTGATAGCCCGCCGCCACTTTGGAAATCTACATACCCCAAACCTCGCTCTATTTCCACGTCAATATCCACCATCCCCGCCCCCGCGTCTCTATACTCGCAAGGGAACCTTTATTTTACATTCTTCAAACTTTGCACAACCGTATGTGTGCACTCTTTACATTAGATGGTGCACTTTTTGTATCATGCCCGTTTTACCCACGGTCCACTAGCCTGGTTGAGCAGCTCCCTCTGGTGATCCATTGCCCCCTTCGGCCATCCATATCGTCATGACCTCGCTCTATTTCCACGTCTCTATCACATCTCTCTCTCCCCCTTCTCCCCTCCCTCTCCCTCTCTCTCTCTCTCTCTCTCTCTCTCTCTCTCTCTCCCTCCCTCCCTCCCTCTCTCTCTCAACAACGGATGTGGTCAATCCCACTCGAAATATATGTCTATAGAGTTGGCACAAGAAAAAATAATAAGTATGGGCTAACAACTGTTAGTGCATGCAAGTTATACCCCTCAAGATGGTCTACTAGCCTCGTGTTGAAATACTCACATGGGAACCTTTATTTTTCGTTGACCGAACCTTTCACAATTGTATGTGTGCACTCTTTAAATTGGGCGGTGCACCTTTTTATATAATGCCCGTTTCACCTCGATTCACTAGCCTGGTCGAGCAGCTCCCTCAGACAATCCAGTGCCGCCCTCGGCCATCCATATAGTCGTGCTGCAAGGAGGGGACAGGGGAGGACGGCGGCCGAGGGATTTTTTTGTTTTTCTACAACCATCTTTACGCGATGCTACAACCAGCATAGCAGTCTGCTACCACCGGCGTCTGGTTTTGGTACAAACAAGAGTTAAATACACTACAGGTGCCCTAACTTGCCCGGCGTGGTCAGTTTGGTGCCTAAACTTGAAAAATACACAAAAGTGGCGCCATAACTTGTCTAGGCGTTCAAATACGATGCATCTCGACGTATGCCGCCGTATTAAGTGCCCGTGTGGCATGTCAGTGTGTCGCTAGGCCACATGTCAGTGGCTGCGGGCGCGCTATGAGCTGTGCGTGTAGTTTTTTTTACAGAAATGCCCCTGAATTTTAGTTAATTATCGAAAAACATCGTTACTCATGCTAGACGCAAGCTGTTTTTTTATGGAAACACGTTTGTACTTTAATTAATTCTCACAAAAATATAAACACAAGCTGGCATGAAGGGAATTCAAACCACGGACATCCTGGTTGCCTAACAAACAAGTGGACCATGAGGCCACACTTTGGTTTACATTTAACTGCTGGCTAGCAACTTATATGGACGATTCCGCGTATCGCTTTGCACATATTTTTCGAGTGAAGTTTCTATTTAATTTTCATGATACATAAATTTTCCCATATGAAAAAATAAAATAATTATCAATATGCAATTATTGTTTATTTTATATCTTTACTCTATTTTCATTATTGTGTACATTGAAGAGATAAACATTATTTTTTTCTAAAATTTATGTGGACATAAAAAATTGAATGTATATTAAAATTATTGTGTAAATATATGCATCTTCATTGAGGACCATAAGGACGAACAATTATTGTGTATCTTCATTCTATTTCTAAAATACACAATTATTGAAAAATTGACAATATTGCATTTAAAAAACTGTTCAACGTGTATTAAATATTATTGTGTGACAATAATAAACTCCAAAAATGTACTAACATGAGCGTTTTTGTAGAAATTTAAGAATAATATTACACAATATTTTTTAATACGCATTCAACATTTTCAAAAAGCACGGTGAATATTTTCTAAAATAATATGAAAATGAAAAATGAACATGAATGTGTCTTTTAATTACGTTCAACTCTTTAATTCCACATCAATTTTAGAAAAAGTTCATTTTTATCTTTTGAAAGTACACTATAATGGAAATAGAATAGAGATACAAATAAACAAAATTATATATTGATAATTATTTTATTTTTTCACATGGAAAAATTTATGTATCATGAAAACTAAACATAAACATCACTCGAAGAAAGACAAGATAGTAACGTGGAATAAATAAATAAAAACTACTCCAGTAAAAGCATATGCGGAGCGATACGTGCAATAATCTATATAAACTGCTTGTTGATAATTAAGCGCAAACCCGCCTGGTCCGCTCGATTGTGCAACAAGATTGTCCCATGTTTGAATTCCCTGTACGCTGGTTTCCTTGTATTTTTTGCGAGTATTAACTAAAATCAAGGGGTATTTTTTAAGAGAATTAATTAAAATCCAGGGGCATTCCTATAAAGAAACAACATGCATATCTCACAACGGGCGTAGGCAACCACTGACATGTGGCCCAGTGACAGACTGGAATGCCACGCGGGCACTCGATACGGCGGCATACGTCCAGAGGCACCGTATTTGAACGCCCAGCCAAGTTATGATACCACTTTTGTGTATTTTTCAAGTTTAGACACCAAACTGACCGTGCCAAACAAGTTATGGCACTTGTAATGTATTTAACTCTACAAACAACCACCGGCATCAACTTTTTGCTACAACTGAGTGCTTTTGTGCTACAACTACTCCCCCGTTTGCTACAACCTATATATCAACGGTGTAAATTGTTTTGCTACACCCGTGTCACCTTTCTGCTACTACCGTCACCTCATTTTTCTACATCCCATCACCGGATGTCAACTCGGTGATACAACTGCGTCACTTCTTTTTTTCTTCAACCGGCAATGACAAAAGATACTAACCGGCGAGTGTTCTCGCTACGATGAGCGACGGGTGCGGCGGCACCGGCGAGTATTTTTGCTGGAACCTGCATGTTTTTCTGCTACGACTGATGAACTTTTTTGCTGCTACCGGCAACCCGAGGGAGTGTACATTAAGCGAGGTTGTCGTCGGGGGTGCCGTCACCGAGGACCGTCGCCACCGGACTTGTGGGGTCGCACCGGAGCTGCAACCGTCGCCACAGGGAGCTACAATTACCACTCGCCTATTTTAAAGTTATACTCCATGAGAAATAAAATATTTATACGATCCATTTTATTTTTTCTCTCACTCTCTATAACACGTGCAACAATTGTTCAGAATTGATAACTGGGGTATAAAATGGTTTTTTGTAAAAAAAAGTGTGACTAATAAAATAACAGACTGATTTAAATTCAATTCAATGATCTAATATGATGGTCGCTATAAATAACAGATAAAAATATGAGTTTTAGTTCCTTCCCTACTTCCTCTATTGAAAAATTCTTATTTATTTTGTATGCGTATTTGTCAATGCAAATTTTTATGTGTTAGTGCCAGATACAAGTATAAGCTGGCTTGGTCGGCTACACGTCAATGAATGCCATCAGGTGATATAGTATTATTATTTTTGAGGGAAGGTGATATAGTATGTACTACTCAGCGACCTTTGACATGATATATATATATATATATATATATATATATATATATATATATATATATATATATATATATATATATCTACCTAATAATAAAGCGCGGTGGGTTTCGGTCGTACGTCGTCACCATTTTACAAAAAAGCCCCTTTGTTTCTGCAAAATCCACCCGCAGTATGTTTTTAAGTTAATGTCTGAGAGAAAACGTTTCGTTTTTTATAAAAACGCCCTGCATGTTGTAGTATTCAACCCGCCGCCACGTCCTACGGCAGAAACAACAGAAATTACCGGCACGCACGCGAGCGAACTCTGTCTGGCCATGCGTTTGATTACGTTCGATTTTTCGTCCCACCTTGCTCCCTTCAACTGATTACATGGGAGAGATCCTTGGCACGGAAACGAATTAACCCAAAGACTGAGAATCAGAGGTGAAAAAGAATCAGACATGAGAAATCAAAGGCGAAAAAGAAATAACTCAGAATGAAATGCGCGGGCAACTGCAGCGTTGGTAACGGGTAAGGGCGCTGTCCCGGTTCTTGCCGGGAGTTGGCGAGGAGGAGGGTTCCTGCAGCGGTCAGTTGACGCGTCCTTGACGGGATCCGGCGGCGGCGCTCCAGATCTGCTGGTCTGTGAGACCATGACTATGGAACTGGAACGGGGCGCCGACGACTTGGCTTCACATCAGCCTGCATGCACGCACTCGATAGAAATTAGATCGAGATAAGGAAATTAGAGAGACACAGAGGTGTGAGAGGGGACGGGATCTGGCGGCTGTGCTCCACTGGAACGGGGCGCGAGGGGAGGGGACGTGATCTGGCGGCTGCGCTCTGCAACAGGGCGCGAGCGACTTCCTGCATGCAAAATCTTGCTGGCTGCGGGCGTTCAAGCAACATGCCGGTGTGCTCGCAAATCTCGGTGGAAGCACTGGGATGAGAAAAGAGAGATGGAGTGGAGCGAGAGAAGTAAGATGGGATGGAGATGCATCTCGATGGAGACTTACAGCGGTGGGTGGAGGGAGGTACACGTGCCTGATGGATGGTACACGTGCCTTGCCTGATGGATGACTCCAACGTAGCCAGTTTGTAAGAGTACACGGTATTTTCTTGCGTTTAGGCTAAGATTTAGTGGTGAAAAAACATGGGAAATGAAATATTATATTTCAAATAAAACAACCATCAATATAAAACTAAATAATCAAATCATTAGAATTCAATTTTTTTGATAATTTTATAAAACATATTACATGAATTATTAAACTCTCGAGGAGTGTTTCCGGGTATCTTCAACGATGATCCTCAAACCGTCTGCAATTGTCCGGACCGTGTGGTCCAGTTCGATCCACCGACCGGTTCGAACCTAATTTTTCCCGTAATCCGTAAACAAATCGGAGGGGCTTTGCGTGCGCCCAAACTGCCGCCACGCTCGATTCTAACTGCCCTCGCCCACCCAAAAACCTCTCCCTCGCCCGTGTCCCTCCCCACTCAAACCGTCAATGCAGCTCCGGAGAACCAGTGCCACATTCATGACACCTCAGAGCGACGCCACCTCTCACTGGCGCTTCGGCATTGGAGCGACGTTGGTCGAGAGCGCCGCCCGTGCCGTTTCCCGGTGCACGCGACTCCTCCATGTTCAAATTACAGGCCGTCATTCCGCGTCCCTATATTAAGCAGGCGTGGTTGTCGAGGAACCTACTTCGGCGTCGCTCGTCCGTTCGTCTGCCGCCCACTATTAACCACCACATCGCTTGCCCTGCCATCCATCGTCTATTTAAACTCAAGCCTCGGTCATAGCCGCATCTATCCTCCTCCTCTTCGCAACATGCCATCCATGGTGTCCTCGAGCTCCAAATCCATTTGGGACATCCTTTCGTCCGAGCAAAAGACGAAGATTGCCGGCAGACGGAGGCCAGTGGTACAGACGTCCCAACGGAGGACACGGTTGATGATGAGTCGACGTCACCCTCCTCGCCGGTCCATGTCGGTATCACCATGGGCTAGGATCGTGCTCACTACAGCGAAATGGTGTTGGCCGAGTGGGAGGCCTTGATTCGGTAGGCGCAGGCCGACCATGAGTACAACTTCCGCTTCCTCATCGAACACCAGGGCTCGGTGGAACAACTTGCCGCCGACACAACGACCGTGTCGTACGATGACCAGGCTGAGCAGGAGGCGCCGGTCGACTCCTATCGTAAAAGTAAAGGTTAAGTCTTTTCAGTTCCTATACTAATTCAGTTTGAGCACTAAAATTCATTTTCTGCACTAAAACAGGGTATATCTCAAGATTCAATTTCTGAACTATAGAAGGTTTGTGGAACAGCTGGATTTTTAAACTTAAAAGAGATCAAAAGTGAAGGTTCAATCTTTTCAGTTAAACATAGATCCAATATACAGTCCTTTCCATTCAATAAAGATCAAATGTTCAGTTTCGCTAATCTACATGCAAGCCTTGTTTAAATAGAAGACATGCGGAATCTTCAACTTGCGCTTTTGTAGGCAAAGATCATCTTTGTTTGGGCCGTAGCTACAAATACTCAAATTATAGCCCATTTTTTGTAAATTAAGAGTGTGTCGTATTTTTTTTCTCCCGTTGCAACGCACGGGCCTTTTTGCTAGTATATATATATATGCGCGTAGCGTACGTAGTGCTAAGTGGTAATGGCCATGCAATCTTGGACCTTGTGCGTCATTGGCAGATGCTATATATCGATATGCATGCAACACACAGCGGCAGGATAGCTGGCATACTTGTCCTGAATTCGGCTGCTTGTTGCTGGACAGAGGCAGCCTGAAATACTGCGAACGCGAAAGGTAGAGTAGGTTCGGACACTGACTTTGACCTGCACTCGTGGTGGGTACCCGATGTGCTGAGTCGCCTACATACGACGCGTTGAAGTTTTAGAGCATGGTTAATAGTATAGCCAGCTGCTGGCTATAAGCCAGTGCCATGTCATCTTATAGTCCATCTTATAGCTAACATGTACAATAGTAGATCAAAAGAGTGTACTACTTTTTTATTATATGGCCCACCTTTCATTCTCACAAAGTGCCTAGGAGCACGTGTTAGAGCCGGCTCTTCACGAAGAGCCCGCTTACTTTCTCTCTCTTCTTCTCTTTCTTCCAACTAAGCATAAATATACTAGTTTATTCCTTATAGCCCGCTGAGTCAGCTCTATTGTACTTGCTCTTATAGAGCAATCGAGCGCCATTCTTTATCTATCACCCATGCACTCTAGAGTATAGCGCAGCACGCCATGGACGTCGGCGACAACAACGACCACGGTTACGGTCGATCAGGGATGATTAATGCGTGTGCCTCGGTGTACGTGTATGAAGACGCCGTGTTTCGGGATGCTTCCGAGAGGCAACAGACATTCATATTCTAGCCCATCATCGTGCGGAGGGGCCCCACAGCCCACCATGCCCCTTGCGCATGCTTCATGAACCCAGAGACTTGGGTATCGTAGGTTCAGGGTAGATGGTTTTTGGAGAACGGCTTGGCGATTTTTTTTCATGCCTTATTGAGGGGTGGGGAACATCTACCTTCCGCCTTCTTTCCAACGAGTCTCGTACTGCTTGGAACAACTTGACTGCTTCTTGGACTCGTGTGATATTTTTTTTGCTTCTTGGAGATTTTGGAATTTTTCTGTGCGGATTGATTGATTGGCCGCAGACTTCATGAACTTGCCTGAACTTTTTTTCCCGAGGATTATGCTTGCACTTCTCGGGGATTCTTCTTTCGTGACTTCTCGAAGACCTACCTTGAGAACTTGAAAGGCATCTGTTCACCTCTGTGGACTAAGAAAACCCTCTGGCATTTTATTTGGAGCTTTTTGGTGGCGTATCCCAGGGTTGTCATGTGTCTGCGTACCAAACCAACTTGCATTGGGCCAGGTAGCGACCATGAATCTTTTCCTATAGTCTCCCCTGGGATCCGAGCCTCTGCGAACATGAAGCATGACAGGAAACATGAAAGGCGTGGGGTCTCGGCGCTCAGAAGTGCCCAAGTAATCGTCTTCGCTGCCTTCGAAAGCATACGCCTGATACGTGTCGTGCATTGTGGGTGGAGGAGCCGCTCTGCCTGCAACTTGACACATTGTGCCACCCTCCGACAAGTCCTAGGGTAGCCGAAACTTTAATCAACAACATGATGTGGTAGGGGAAAGCCAGTTTTGTTGTTGTTGGACTAAGTCCGTTACAATTGGAGAGACCAAGAAAATATCCACAACATGCAACGAAGAGTGCATTATGGATCCGATAGCCCACTGAAAAGGGGTCTCCCCGAGCAAAAGGCAATGAAAGAGGCAACATTTTAAGAAAAATATTTTTTAAGGAACCTTCCGCTGATTGGGGGCACAGGCCGGGCTCCCTGGGAATCAACCAGCTGGTATGCACCCCCGTCGTAGACTTGCTCAACGACATATGGTCCTTCCCACTTTGGCTCGAACTTCCCCTTCGTCTTGTGTGTGATGACGATGGGTCGACGGAGCACGAGGACCAACTCGCCCTTTCGGAATACGCGTTGCTTGACGAGCTTGTCATAGGCTCTTACCATGTTCTGGTGACAGAGCTCTAAGTTTTGCAGGGCATGGAGTCGCTCCTCTTCAAGGGCATCAAGCTCCTGGAAACGAAGTTGTACCTGTTCATCTTGGGTGAGTCCTTCCTCGATAGCCACCCGTAAAGAGGGTAGCTGGACTTCCATTGGCAGGACTGATTCGCTCCCGTAAACGAGAGAGAATGGAGTAGCTTGTGTCGGGGTACGGACTGTAACACGGTACGCCCATAAGGACTCGAAGAGACGATCGTGCCAATCTCTCTTGTGCCTTGTCACTGTCTTCTTGAGTATCTTGCCGAGTGTCTTGTTGAAGGCTTCGATCGCCCCATTGGCTTGAGGGTGGTAGCTGGTGGAGTAGTTCCACTTGATCTTGTACTTCTCTATGAACATGTACATCTTGTTGGACTTGAATGCTTTGGCATTGTCAGAGGTGATGCGGTGTGGAATCCCAAAGCGATATATGATATTTCGCTCTAGGAACTTGATGACGTTGTCGCTCTTCACCTCCCGTAGTGGAACGGCTTCCACCCATTTGGAGAAGTAGTCTGTCGCGGCGAGATGAAACGATGCCCCCCGGATGATGGAAGGTCAATGAGGCTGATGACGTCGATTCCCCAGGCGTCAAATGGCCAAGAGGGAACTGTAGGGTGAAGCGGGACCGGCGGCTGGTGCTTGAAGCCACCATGTACTTGACAGTTGTGGCATGACCTGGCCACCCGAAGGCAGTCCGCCATGATGCCGGACCAGTAGTATCCTGCAAGACGTATGCCATGATACATCTTAGCTCCTCCTTGATGCCCATCGCAGACTCCATGGTGCATCTCTTGGAGGATCTTCTCGGCTTCACCTCGATTGACGCACCGAAGTAGGACCTCCTTTCCATGAGACCGCCTGTATAGGACACCTGCTTCATAAAGATAAAAGGGGAGTCGTCGTTGTAGTTGGCGTCTCGCGACGGGGTCGTCGGGGAGACTGCCATGCTAAGTAGTCGAGGAAAGGTTACAGCCACTTGTCTTCCTCCATGGTGTTTGTCATGATGGAGTTGACTTCGTACTCCGCCGGGATAAGCTCCAGAACAGCTGGGAGGAGCCACCTTTCGTCAACATTTACCTGCATGGTTTTATTATCTGGGAGCACCAATGCTGCCTCTAGTTTTGCCAAGGCATCAGGAGGCGCATTTCTGCTTCGGGGGACATGGAGCACTTCAACATGTTGAAAATTTTCCATTAGGTTCCGGGCCGCAGTGTAGTACGGCACCCGTTCAGGCTTGAAAACTTCGTAGATGTCGTTGACTTGACAAACGATGAGCTGGGAGTCACCAAAGGCCCATAAGGAACGGACATCCATGGAGAGCGCTAGGAGAAGGCTGAAGACGAGCGCCTCATACTCTGCTTCATTATTTGAGCATTCTTCTTTGAGGAGGGAAAATGAGTGATACATCACCCCTCCTTGCAGCGTCTTTAACACCAACCCCGCGCCTGCCCTTCGTCTTGGGGCTCCATCAGCATCGACCTCCATGCGAGAGGCACCGTCGAAGTAGAGCTCCCACGGTGCGTCGAGACCGACGGTGAAGACCTCCTCATCAGGAAGGTCGGTGATGAGAGGGGAATCATCTGGCACCGTGTGCGCCGCGAGAAACTCCGCCAAGGCTTGCCCTTTAATCGCCTTCTGAGGGACAAAGGTGATATCGAACTCCATCATAAGAAGCACCCATTTTCCCAGTCGCCCCATGAGCGTGGGCTGACTTAGCACGTACCTTACGGGGTCCGCTCTTGCGACGAGCTAGATTTGGTGCTTCAGCGTGTAGTGCCTCAACTTCTTTAATGCGAAGATTAGGGCCAGGCATAATTTCTCTAGTGAGGAGTAATTTCGCTCGGCTCCCACCATGGTGCGGCTCAAGTAGTAGCAGGCCACTTCCTTCCCTTCGTCATTGTTTTGGGCGAACAAAGCACCTACCGAAGTAGGTTGCGCTGCAATGTATAGAATGAGGGGCGCCCCTTGACAGGAGCTGCCAAGACAGGTGGATTAAGGAGGTACCTTTTGATATCGTCAAAGACGCGTTGGCATACCTCATCCCACACGAAAGAAGCTCCTTTCTTCATGAGGCTCGAGAAGGGTTGGATGCGTCCGGAGAGGTTGGAGATGAAGCGTCGGATGTACGCTAGCTTCCCCTGCAATGACCTCAACTCCTTGAGATCTTGGGGTGGTGGCATGTCGATGATGGCCTTGATCTTCTTAGGCTCAATCTCTATGCCTCGATGACGAATGACAAAGCCAAGGAAGAGGCCCGACTGAACGCCGAAGGCACACTTCAACGGGTTCATCTTGAGTTGATGTTGTCGTAGCCGCTCAAAGACCACTCGAAGATCTTCTAGATGATGCTCGAGTTCTTTGGTCTTGACCACCATGTCATCGATGTAGCACTCCACCGAATGGTGGATTAAATCACCAAGAATGCACGTCATGGCATGCTGGTATGTTGCGCCGGCGTTCTTCAATCCGAACAGCATGACAATGTAGTAGAAGTTGCCCTTCGGGGTCCTGAAAGCGGTGTCGATGGCATCATCTGGATCCATCTTGATCTGGTTGTAGCCCGACAAACCATCCGTGAAGGATAGCGCACCGTGTCCCGTGGTGGAGTCGACGACTATCTCCGGGATCGGCAAGGGAAAGTCATCTTTGGGGCAGGCTCGATTCAAGTCGCAGAAGTCCTGGCAGATTCGTATCTGCCCATTCTTCTTCTCCACCGGGACGATGTTGGCGAGCCACCGTGGATACTTGACCTCCTTGATGAAACCTACAGCGATTAGTTTGTCTACCTCAGCGATGACATCACCTTCGAGTTCCGGATGCAAGCGTCGCGGTTGCTGCTTGACAGGACGGAATTGTGGGCCAATCGCCAGCTTGTGGGTGGCGACACGAGGGTCCAACCTTGACATCTCCTTGTAGTTCCAGGCGAAGCAATCTCGGTACTCCATCAAGAAGCTTCGGTACTCTTCTCGCTCCTCTTCCGTCAGCGTGGCGCTAACAAAAGTGGGGCGTGGATCGTCTTTAGTCCCAAGGTTGATTTGGACAAGCTCGTCGATGGTCAGCTGCCCCCCATCTTCGAGTTCTTGGGGTGCTGGTGTGGAGATGAACTCCTCATCATCACTTGGCTCACCGTTGACGGGGTGTTGTTGATGAGGAATGATGGGCGAAGTGTCGGAGTCGTCGTTCAATGAGACCGACGTGGCATGGCAGTTGACTCGTGCTCCACCGTCGGGCTCCTCCCCTTCATCTGCAGAGACATCGTAGGTGTATCATTTTGTCGTAGGGCGGGTCAGATCGCCAAGGACACATGTCATGGCATGCTGGTATGTCGTACCAACATTCTTCAACCCAAAAGGCATGCTGGTGTTGTAGAAGTCTCCTTCTAGCATCGGTCGCCCTTCATCTTCTGGTTCTCATGGAGTTGGCGCGGGGCCAAGCTTCCCTTCAACGCTAGGGGCGTCGATATCGATGTAGCCGAGCCCAAACTTTGGTTGGGCCTTGCCTTTTTGCTTGACGAGGGCCTCCGCTTGTGTCCCCCATTCCTCACATATAGCCGGCGATGGAGGCATCCTGTTGTTTCGACGAAGAGTAATCCTGGCCTTCTCCAGCAACGAACCATCTTGGGCTCTGCCTTCATCGTGTGTAGCACCTCCTCTAGGTCACTGCAAGGTTTGGGAAACTCACATATAGAATCACATTGTTTTACCTGGGGAACCTTGTAGAAAATGGTATGGACTCCACATCCGGATAAGTTGGGAATCGCCCAAACCTCCAACGGAGAAGCCACTGAGATGTAGAGTGACGGGGGCACACGCCTTGAGCTCCCCTTGCGACCTCCTCCTTCTCTTTTATTCTTGTTCTAACCACTCCTTGTGAAGGCGCGGGTTCTTCCTTCGGAGTCTTGCGTGCGTGCAACGTGATGGTTGGTGGCGCATCATTCCTGCCCATCAGCATCTTCCGACCTTCCTAGGCACCTGCAGAGCTTCCAAGTGTTAAGCAGCCAGGATCTCGGTGCACCGAGGTCGATGAAGAAGGGGTAGCCTCCTGGCGCGGCGTCGTAGCCGACCTCAGGGTGGCTGACGTTGATGTCGGGAATCTTGCCTTCAATAGTAACGGGGCTGCTGGAATAGGCTCAAAAGATCCTGTCCCACGCGAGGTCGAAGTAGAGCTCCCGATCTCTATAGGGGAAGAGCGATTGGAGTCGTGGCTCCCTGTTGAGGATGATCGCCTACGTCCTTGGCTCCTATGGCTTCACGGGAAGGAGTCCTTTGCCCGGAGGGTGAGTACGTCATGAGGAGGCGCTTTATCTCGGCCGTCGGTGCCACACCTAGCTTGATCAAGACATCAGCCGAAGGTGTCGTCCGCCCTAACTGATGGTCGATGCCTTCTACAGGGAAGTAATACTTTGCATCTGCATGGTGAGATTCTTGTATAGTGTAAGGAGAGATGTTGTCGATGATGCGCTGTTGCGTGCCTTGGGTGTCGAGGAACTTCAGGCACTGGTGAAGAGTGGATGGCACAACCCGGTACTTGTGAATCCACGGTCTTCCCAGAAGGGCCGAGTAGGAGGTGTTTGCTTCAATGACGAAGAACTGCACCTTGATGCTGAATGTAGACATCTGGATCTTCACCGTGATGGCACCGAGCGTTGACTTTCCCTGGTTGTCAAAGCCGCAGATCATTACATCCGTGACTCCAAGTCGTCCACCGTGAAACCAGCCCGCGTCAAGCTCCGAAGGGGCAGGATATTCACGACGGACCCTGGGTCGATGAGGATCCAGCGAAGGTGTGTTGTGCCAATATTACCTTCCACTTAGTGCGGTCGGTTGTGGTCACTATCATATATGAGCTTGTCTTCCTCGTCGAATGTTATTCCATTCACGAATAGGGGGTTGGAGAAGAGGCGATGCTTCGCCATGGACACCTCATAGAGCTCCGGAGCTTGAAGCGCCTTGATAAGGGCTTCACGAAGGTCGGGCACCATCATGAGGGCGTCATGCACACTCAAAAGTGCGGGGATTCGCTTGATATGGGCAATGATGTTGTAATCGACGTCATGCTGCTTCATCTTCCCTTTGCCTTGTTCTTCACGCACTTCCTCCTGCAAGGGCGCCTCTTTTGAGGTAGCTGGCTTGGGCACCCTTGTTGGCTTGATCTTCGGTGGCTCAGGCAGAACCTTGCCTCCGCGCAAGTTCATGTTCACCTCTTCTGCTTGCACGTCCTTCTTCGTGTATTCAGCATGAAACACCTTTGCTCTTCGGGTGTGAACACATCTTCCGAATCAGAGCTTGGCATGTCGCTATAGCTGAGGATGACGTTGCAGCTTTCGCTATTTGATGATTGGGATGATCTAGCTCCTTCTTGGTCTTCTTCACTCCCCTTTGCCGGTACCTGCACTCGAGCACGTGGCATGAATTGCTCCAAGGTGTGTAACATGCGCCCTGGCCGTGGGAACGACTCGTTTCCCTCCGACATAGGGACGAATCTTGGTGGAGGGCGGCGTTGACTCGGGGTGACTTGCACCAGGGGAGATGGGCAAGGAGGCCGAGGTGGAAGGTTCCTCGGGTACGGCCTTCGGCGAACCATTCTCCAAGGCTCCTCCTTGTGAATGGCCGGGGTTGCCTCCTGATGGAGTGAAAGTGCTTGCGTCGTGGAGAGAACCAGGCTGGATAGCTGGTCTTCAACCTGTGCAAGTGGCACCCACTTTTCTTCGTGCTCCTTCTCTTGACCTGGTGAAGGGAATGAGGCCACACTCACCATGTTCACGGCGTGGTAGTCCGGGTTGATGGCTTCTGGGTCCAAGTTGATCCTCTTCTCGTTAACAGCTCTTTGGAGCCATTCTTTGAAGGCGACACAATCCTCGATGACGTGACCCACATACCTGTGGTATGGGCAAAACAATAAATTATCAGTCATCCTTACCTGATCGGGCCTCCAAGGTTCTGGAAGGTTCAATGCTCGATGCTCCATTAGCTCACTGAACATGTCCTTGACAAGTTCACGACGGAAGATGTACTGCTTCTTGAGGAGCTCCTGGATCGACGGGCGTTGTCTTCCTGCTGCCTGTTCGCCTCTTGCGCCCAAGACGGGCCCCTGGCCTTGGGGTGCAGACGAGAAGATCTTGGTGGTGTTCGCTTCCGCCGGCGTCTTCAGCTTGCCCCCATTGTTAGCTTGCTTGGATGTCGCGACGAAGCTCTTGGCAGGGTTGAATGCGCTGGCATTCTTGTAGAGCTCCATTATCTGCGGTGATTTCTTGAACTCAAGCTTCGTGGCTGCTACCGCCATGCTTAGGGCACTAAAGGTTCTAGGCTCGCGCCGAGAGACCTCAAGTGACCAATGTTGTTGCATCCCATGGACGCACATCATGATGGCGTCCTCAAGGTGCATCTCTCTAGCAAGGCGCACATAGCGGTTGCGGAATCTGATGATGTAGTCATCGATGGACTCGTCTCGTCGTTGTCGAACTTGCGCCAGCTCGACGATGGAGAAGTTCTTCTTCATGGCAACAAAGTGTTTCTTGAAGACCTCCTTCATGCCCTCCCAACTTCTAATGGATCCAAACGGTAAACGACTGTACCAATGGAATGAAGGTCCTGTCAACGACCCTGAAAATTGACGCAAGAGGAGTGACGAGCTGTTTGCCGTGTCGCCGCATGCCGCCTCAAAGTACGCCAAGTGCTCCCTTGCATCACCGGTTCCATCGAATTGGCGGAACTTCGGTGGGTGCCATCCTGAGGGGTATGCGACCATGTCGTGCCACGCCTCATAAGACTTCTCCGGCTCACTGTCTGAGGTGCGAGGGGCTTGATCTATCATCATTTGCTTGAACTTTTTGGCCACCATATCTTCAACGATGTCGTGGCAGTCCTTCAACATGCTCGCATTTGGGGCCACATTGGAAGAACCAAGGGGGCTAACCAATGGTCGAGCGTGCATGCTAGGGTCTTGGCGTTGACGCACATCATTAAGTGGCGGCACTGCATGAGTGTCACCAAGTAGCTCTTCTTCTTGTGGATCCACCACGCGTTGTGGCGCGCCTCGTGATGGAGCGCCTTGGTTGTTTATCATTTGCTCGATGAACTGGTCAAGCTTTGATGACAACTGATTGATTGTCGACGCTGGTCCCTGACCTGTTCTTCTAAGGAAGCTTGACGCGCGGCTACCGCATTTGCGGCACCTGGCTCCTGGACAACGGCACCGGGATCTTCAGGGGCACCGCCACTGTTCACCATGCGAACTGGCGCAGTGTGGAGATCTCCAATACCATCTTCAGAATCTGATAAGTCAGATGGAAAAAGGTCTTGGTAAGGAGGGGAGTTTGGGTGCATCTCCAACGAAGGCGAAGAAGATGAGTCGGAGAAGCTCTCTTCGTTGTCGAGGTCGTCCTGGTGCTCTCCATCTTCAACAGGCTCATCTGTTACGCTCTGACGTGCGATGGACCTTAGTCGTGTGCTCTAGGCCGACTTGCAACCTGGTGAAGTTCATTAGGGTCTTCAGGAAGACGAGCCTTGATGTCGGTGTAGCGGCGTGGTGATATGTCTTGATGTCGCGAAGTACTTCCATCCGCTAGCGATCCTTTGCCTGCAGTTACAGGAAGACATGGGGCCTTGGATCTTGCACCTTCTTGTGATGACGAAGACCTTGTCTTGGCCCCCCTCTTCTCCTTTGAGCCATGCACACACATGGCCAAGGCGGGGTAAGAAAGTCTTCCGGAAGTCCGCCTTAGGGTTTGGCACGATCTTTTCATCTGAAGGATAGCCAAACTCCTGGGTGATGCGAGGAGGTCGCCATCCATTACTTGACTCTTGACTGGGTTGCACTCCTAGCGTGCCACATAAAGCAAGGTTCTTCTCAACTGGTTCTTTTGCTTTGCCTGCCTCGTGCTGAAGCTTATTAGCCTCCCCATCTTGGTACAACCTATCAAAGGGAACAAGTGGAGGATTCATGGGAAGTGTTGCGTCTGGTTGGAGAGCGGCCTTGGATGTAGCCTCAGGAGCCGCTTCGTTGCTGGTGGTTGTCGTTGGCTTGGTTACTTCAATGTCGTCCATTGGCGTGGCTGACGGGGGCGGTGTCTTCCGGTCCTCCGATGGGGGTGGTGTCGTGGCTGCCTTCACCTATTCACCATCTTTTGGGGGAAGGGATGAAGAAGGCATCTCCTTGCTCCTTTGATCAAAGTTTCTTGTGGAGGACTTGCGCGGTTTCAATGCCAAACGACTGAGCAGGTAATTATACCGCTCGTGCCGCTCTAACTCGTGGGAGATGCGGAACCTGATTCTGTCATTTTCTTGAACGACCGCGCCATCTGGTCATAGGCGCACCTGGGTGTGTCGAAGGACTAAGTCCTCGAGTTCTTTATATAGAACTTGGCGGTTTCTCCACCGCCTCTCGCGCTTGCGTTGGTTATCCATCGAAATGGCGCCAGCTCTTGGTGGCACTGGTGGCATGGGAAGAAGTGGTGGTGCAGGTCGTCGCGCAGATGAGGAAGTCCTGTCCATCGTTGCATGTAGTTGTGGACGATCTCCCTGTCTGGGAGGGGAAGATGGCCGTGGTGGAAGCGTTTGTCACGGAGGATCTCGTGGGCGCCATTGCTGAGTGGGCCGTGTGTTCCTTTCTTCTTCTTGGTGTCTTGACCATCGGTTCCAACATGGGGGCATGTTGGGATGCCTCCATTGTTGAAAGTGTCGGGTTGGTGACGGTAGTCGTCGAGGTGCCAGCGTGTGGTGCTCATGTTGAGGGCGATGACTCGGGGTTTGACGCCTGGTCCCTCCTGCACCTTGTGTTGATGATGTACTTGGTGCCGCTGGATCAAGTAGCCGCCTCTGGATGTTGTTCATCTGCTCTTGGAGTTGGCGAAATTCTCGCCGCAGGTCTTCGTCACGTGGTGCTGGTGCTTCATGGCGAAGGACAGAAAACCTGTTGTCGTTGGTGAGAGATCCTCCGTCGACCGCTGAAGTGTGGAGGCATGGCGCCCATGCCCCCCGTCGAGTATCTTCAAGGTTGATGGAGACTATAGGGCCCGGTGGAATAGGCTTCTTGCATGAACGCCGCTTCCAGAACTCCTTCATAAGGGCGCGCCTCACTAGCTGCTTGATCTTGGTTGGCTCATACGCCCAGTCGTCAGGGAACAAGTCATACGGTGGGGCCTGGGTGCTCTGGTAAGTGAACACCTTGTCTGCCAAGTCCCTTGCTCCGAGGGACCAATCCTCCTCCGGCGCCGTGCTCTCAGCAAGGCGTGAGGTAATCTGCTGGTGGAGTCGTTGTACCTTGCGATACTTCCTCCTATAGTTCCGAAGAGGGTGCGGCCTTTCCGACAAATGTGCGTTCACCATGAGTTTCCGCAAGTTCTGGGCGATGGCCTCCAAACCTTCAAGCAGCTCAACCTCGGTGCGTCGGGGTACTGGTTGTGAAGGCTTCAAGTGTGGAAACGGGGTAGGGGCGTGATGGAACGCCACTCTTCCCCGTCTGTTGGCGGCCTTGGCGCGAAGGCATTGAGCCGCCTCCACGTCTCCTTTCATATCCGCCCTTGTCTACTCCTTTAATAGGGCACGTGCCTCGACCATTAGCTCGCGACGCTCCCTCTTCGCCTTGGTGGCCTCCCGCCTTTGCGCCTTCTTCGACTGCACAGTTTGGAACTGCGCAGGATCTTGAGCTTCGTGTACGTAGACCTTGTCACTGAGCTCGATGACGATCATTGGTGGCATCGATCCAAACTGAAGCACCGATGGCTCCGAGTTGCTTCCGTGTGAGAGTCCACCTGCAGAAAAAGGGATCTCGATCAACGGAAATCCTCGCCGATGCCTTGTCATGCAGCAAGCTGTGTGGATCGGGAGACGGGCGAAGACGATTCAGACGACCATAGCGAAGCAGAGATGGGAGGAGAACCATGTCCCACCGGGCGTGCCAATTTGTTTGACACGATCGAGAAAAACATCTAAGGACTCCGGGGAGAAGGAAAGAAGGGAGTGTGTTTCTCTCATACGCCGGGAAAGAAGAAATGAGTATGTGGGCGTGCCAGTGCACCGTAGTACACAAAGAATATAAGGTACGGGAAACATGTATTTCATTAATCTCTTTGGAGAAATAAAATTACAAGATCCCATAATAAAAAGGTGTGCTCCATGGCCTACTAGCGTAGCCAGGCTGACTATGGCGATTGTGTGATCTCCTGGTTCCCGGGGCCTCGGAAGACTCCCGGTTAATTACTCCCGCAGGTTGCTCCTCGAGATACCTCCGATTGAGCTGTGTGGTCATCTTCGTCGTCTTCGCTTCGCGTTCTCCATGCATGATGATGGTGATGTTTGGGTGGGCGTCGGCAGAGCCCGTGTCCTCGTCGGTACACGCGCCACGAGTAGCGTAGCCTTTGCGGTGGCCATGCTCGCCCTCACCGTCGTGCCTCGTCGGTCTTGGCGATGTTGGAGGAGTTGTTGTTGGGGTAACATTATCATGCTCGGCTCGGACTTCTCGAGGACCAGTAGCTTCTCGGGGTGTACAAGGGTCTACGCCCTGCGGGAGTAATTGTCAATGGAGACCGGCATCGGTGTATGACCGTCGCGTTGCTCGCACCAGCATGGCCTGAGTGGTCGACACCTCGTCCCAGCCAGACGCCGAGTCCACGGCAGTCGGTGTCGTCTAGGCGTCGTCTCACGAGTTCGTAGAGGAGCAGTGTTGCGAGCAGGGCGCGGGCATCGCCCTGGTGTGGCACCATCTTCTAAGGAGAGGCCATGGACCACCACGTGGTCGACATCGGCTTCTTCCTGCTCGGATGACGACAGCGAACTAAATGTCTTCGTCTCCTCTAAGCGCTCGACGTAGACGATGGTGAAGATGTTGCAGCACGTAGGAGAGCTTGGTCACGAGTTATCTCGCGTGAGGGCTCCAATGGATTTTCCAGTGGACGAAAAGTTGACAAACGTGCCACCCTGCCATCAAATGACTACGTGCATGGCACATGCACGTGCAATGGCCACCTCGCGGTGCACAGGAACGCGTTCAGGAGTGCAGAACATACCAAGATGATTTCACCGGCAAGAGGCAGATTAGAAACTTAGCGACAAGGCTAGACCGTCTCCAGTTATGGCCATCCGGCGATCAGTCTTCATGCGTGCACTGGTGCTGGGCCTTATACGTGCACCTGTACATAGTGTACTCCGCCTCAGATGTTCAGCTGCTCTCCAGGTACACCACAGGCGGCCATACCCAGCGATGGTACTTGGGAGGATGGCACAATCCAGTCCCGCCGAGGTGTGGGAGAGGCACTGCGCCGACATCAAAGTTAGGCCTCGTCATCCTCGACCAAGACACAGGGCAGCATAGTATGGTGTGCTCCACGGGTTCGTCCTTCAGGGCACGAGCTCGATGTAGGGGGCAAAGGGTGTGTGATGATGGCGATCTCCATGGCGTCCACCTCCATGGCAGCAGCTTGGCAACGTCAGCGGTGGGCGGCATCTCGGCGAGCTTTGTGTCAACACCCTCACCGCACCGCCATGACGAGGTAGATGTGAGTGGTGATGGTGATTTGTGTGCCGTTGGCCTCGCTTGCTGGCTTGGTGAGAACGAGCCCCAGCGACGCGTCGTCTTCATCGAGGAGGTGGTGAGTAGGGGCGGCATCCGCGGCGTCGCCCCCCGGGGGATCGAACTTGGTGGTGCCAGCGTCCGTAGCGTGGGCTTGGTGAAGGCGAGCTCCGGCGGCGCGTTGTCCTCGTCGAGCGGTGGTGAGTGGGGTCAGCCTCCATGGCGTCAACCTTCGGGGCATCGACCTAGGTGGGGTCAGTGTCCATAGCGCGGGCTTGGTGAAGACGAGCTCCGGCGACGCGTCGTCCTCTTCGAGTGGTGATGAGTGGGGGTGGCCACCGTGGCGTCGACCTTCGTGACACCGACCTCGGTGGCGTCAGCGTCCATAGCGCGGGCCTGATGAAGACGAGCTCCGGCGACGCGTCATCCTCGTCGAGCGGTGATGAGTGGGGTGGCCACCATGGCGTCGACCTCTGGGGCATCGACCTGGCGACCTCGACGGTGGGCGGCGTCGTGGCGTGCTCCGTGTCGTCATCTTGGTCGAACCGTCGTGCACTAGTGCAGAACCGGGCATTAGGACCGGTTCGTAAGGCCCTATAGTGCCGGTTATATAACCAGCACTAATTTGTGGTCACTAAAGCCCCCCCCCCTTTAGTACCGGTTCAGCACGAACCGGTGCTAAAGGGCAACCACGTGGCACGAGCCAGCTCCGGGGGCCTGGAGCCCTTTAGTACCGGTTGGTAACACCAACCGGTACTATAAGGTTTGGTGGGTTTTTATTTTTATGATTTCTTTTTCATTTAATTTTGTGTTTCCATTTTAATTCTTTTTCGTTTGCTGGTATTTTACGATACTACACATTGTACACGTTATGCATCATACATCATGCATGCTTTGTTTATCAACGCTGCTGCTATGTTCATTGCACCCGCTGATATAACATGCTCATGCATGCTTTGCATCATTACATCATCATATATATATATATATATAATAACAAGTCCTACTAATCATGCATCATCATACAACTTCTACTCGTTATTAATAACAAGTCATACGATCATCATCCTCATATATAGTCATCGAACCCAACCCTACATAATTGTTCTTAGCACATGATCATCAGTATCAGGTAGGACCTAAACACCCTTAAGGTAAAATAGCATAAAACAATATAGACCCTGACTCTCCATTATGAAGAATGGCGATCATCCTGTCTCCAATTCTTGCCTTTCGCTGCTTATTGCTTCCAAGAAGCTCCTTACGACTGTCCATACATTTTTTCCATTCTTTGATTGTTATGTCTCCACTTCTTTTAAAAACCCGGTATGGACAGTTGAGATTCGTAGGAAACATGAAGGCTACCACGCGTATACATCAGATGAGGCACACAATCATTCGGGATTATCTGTTGAAAAACATAATAATAACTTTGTAGTTAGCAATGATGTACTAGTTTTAGAAGTGTGCAAAAAGATGCACGGATGTTGTAATAGTAAAAAATAATCTTACCAGGGTATCTCCATGGTAGTTACCATAGTTCAACACGTGCACTAGTGGCACGTATTGACCATAATGTTGAGGAGTTTGATTGTAGATATTGTAATTCTCAAGATCAGTACAAAATCCGATCAGATGATTTTTCTCCTGATAAGTTAATTCGGAGCCTTCAGTGTAGTACGTTCTGTCTACCATCTTCCGCACATTCTTTGAAGAATGAAAATAAGCTGTCAATGGAGATAAGTTGTCAACATTATATTTTGAAATAAACAATATAAATTACTTAATAACTATGTTTAGCTCACATGAGGGAAGAACTGGAGGTGTATCCACAAAGACCCAAATCGAAGGTGTCTCTTGCTCGATTGTAGGATCACCAAGATCCATGGTGACAATCATACCCTCATCAAGACCATACATCTTGCAAAATGCATCCCAATTTTTGCAACCAAAATGGGTTACACTCTGAGCATTGTACAGCTTTACTTGAAAATCCACACCATGTTCGGTACTTAGGATAATTTTTTTGGTTTCGAAATTTTCATGGTCTTCAAAACCCATCCTCTCCAAGACATAGCGTCTTGCAAAGCATGGGATAAACTAGTCGAATTGGAAAAGATGAAAAATACATGTTAAAATAGTTGAAGTCGTGCTTAATTACGAAAAAAACTATTGTCGTCGTTGCGTACCATATGAACATCGCACGTCTCCTCGAGCTTAATGCTGAAGCGCCGATCTTCGTCCAGCTCAATGAACCTGTCGCATATACCTCGGTCGTCGTGGCACCAGTCGCACTCCCCCGGGCGGTTTTCGTCGTCTGATGAGTACGACATTTCCGGCCTACGTTCATAATTTTGTTTTATTAATTAAGTCAACTATCTAGTTCAACTACTAAGCACTTACTATAAATAAATAAGTAGTACTTACTAAAAACAAACTACTTCTATATATAGTAAAATAAATTAGTTTATTGAATCAACTAG
>CM038142.1:752500-837207 GCA_021437245.1 Aegilops speltoides
ACGTACCATCGCATCCAGGATTGCCTAATGCATGTGTGTCGTATACACCCAATATAAAACATACATGTGTATAACTTGCAATTAGAAAAAAATACATTTATACTTACATCTTCTGAAAATGGCAATCACAAAAATACGTCGAACAAGAACAAGAAGCTTACAAGGAATTGTTCAGATGCGAATTGGGGTCTTTACCCTTCACGTAACGGGGTATACCAATCCACCATCGCAAGCTTTCCAACAAAGAGTGGAAGTGCATTGAAGATCGATTTGAAAAAACTGAGCTGCTGGAAGGGCAAGCTTATGTCATACGGAGGACGACTGATTCTGATTAATTCGGCTCTCACAAGTATGCCTATGTTTCTCTTGTCCTTTTTTGAAGTACCAGTTGAAGTACAAAAAAGGCTAGATTTCTATCGATCGCACTTCTTCTGGCAGAGCGATGAATTAAAACGAAAATACAGACTCGCTAAATGGGATATCATTTGTAGGCCAAAAGATCAAGGGGGTCTCGGGAGGTGAAGAACATATGTCTTCTCAGCAAGTGGCTTTATAAGTTATCTAGAGACGGATGCCACATAGGCCCGGATTCTGTGTAATAAGTACCTTCAGTCCAAAATCTTGTCCCAGGTGATGGTAAGACTGACTGGTTCAACTTTTTGGAAGGGACTGATGAGAGCGAAATCAGTCTTTTTTAACAGGACAAAATTTGTAGTTGGAACTGGTACTTCCACAAGATTCTAGGAGGATACATGGCTAGGGGAGACACCCCTTGAACTCCAATATCCTTCTCTCTATAATATTGTTCAGCGAAGAGACGCTTACGTTGCAAAAGTATTACAGTCCAATCCTCTTAATATTCAATTCAGGAGGACGCTAGCGGGAAAGCATTGGGAAGCATGGCTCCATCTTGTGAGAAGATTGATGGATGTCCACCTTTCTCAACAGCCCGATCAGTTGCGCTGGAAACTAAATAAGAATGGTGAGTTTTCGGTTAAATCCATGTATTTGGATATTATCAACGCTAGCGCTATTCCTCATTCGAAACATGTTTGGAAAGTCAAAGTGCCTTTAAAAAACGGAGTGCTTATGTGGTTTGTCCACAAACAAGTCATTCTAACTAAGGATAATTTGACAAAACACAACTGGACTGGATCTAAAAGATATAGTTTATGTGATACTGATGAATCAATCAAACACCTCTTTCTTGACTGCCCATTGGCAAAAAATTTGTGGAGGTCGGTCCACATAGCTTTTAATATTACTCCTCCAAATTCTATCAACACGTTATTTGGGACGTGGCTAGATGGGATTGATGCAGAAACAACGAGACATATCCGTGTAGGAGTATGTGCTTTATTATGGGCAGTTTGAAACTGCAGAAACGACTTGGTTTTTAACAGAACAACAAATATTCATTTCTTGCAGGTTGTTTTCCGGGCCACAACAGTCATTTGTATGTGGTCGCTACTCACTCCGACGGAGGCCAGGGAGCATTCGGTTACTGGATCTATCCGATGGGAGACGGTAGCACGGACTATCTTCATCCGGTTTGGATGGCGATCATGTAATAGGATAGATGTTTAGTTTTCTATTTTATGTTTTGCCTACCGGTTGTGGCTATCCTGTTTCTGCATTCATGCTCTCTGTGAGCCTTCTTTTCTTTTTTTATACCCCAAGACTTATGTTGGACCTTTTAATTATCAATAATATGGCCGTATGCATCGTTCTGATGCAGAGGCAGGGGCAAACCCCTTTCCAAAAAATATATATATATATAGAAAAACGCCGCATAATTCTGCTGATGCACATGAAGACATGTACAGCTGAAATTAATCAATTGATAAGTTTCTACTGGAAGTTGAGAACTTTACTGATGCAAACTTTAATACTTAATTATGATATGAACTTGAAGAAACTTTAAGAGTGTGTGCTTTGAATCAAACCAAAACAGATTGCAGAACGGATATTGTAGTCATAAGAAACAAACTTTAGCGCATTTGTGATTGCAGGAGTAGCACGAATTCAGATATGAAACAGGCTAGGGGACGGAGGCCGCGAGGCGAGGGGACGGAGGAGGAGGAGGAGGAGAAGGGGACGGGGAGCTGCGGGTGGCGACTAACAGACGCCTAACACTATAATGCATGCTCAGAAGAACTGAAGAAACAACACAAACACACATTATTGTACTAGCTAGTAGTAGAGAATTAGTGCTTTGATTCTTCATTACAGCTAGCATCACAGACCTTGAACATTATATATATTGTACTACTCATTCATTGCAGCCTCACACGTACATTACTACTACTACTGCATGCATATATATTGTACTTTCTTTGTCTTGGAATCGTAGTACGTCTTCTAGTTAGTTGGGGACACTGTAACCTCTTGGCCTCACCAGCAGGTCTAGGACGCGCAAAACATCTCCCGGGCTCTTAATTCCTGTTTCCTGCTCCAGCTCCTGAGCACAGACTGCTGTAGAACGGATATCATAGTCATAAGACACAAACTTAATTTAGCACAGTTGTGATTCAAGAGTAGCACAAATTCAGATATGAAACAGGCTAGGGCACGGAGGCGGCGAGGCGAGGGGACAGAGGAGGAGGAGGAGAAGGGGACGGGGAGCGGCGCACGGCGACTAACACTATAATGCTCAAAAGAAACAACACATAATTGAACTAGCTAGTAGTAGAGTCTTATTTTTTTGATTCTTCATTACAGCATTACAGACCTTGAACATTATATTGTACTACTCGTTTTTGCCTCACACGTACCCTAAACCCTAACCCTAAACCCTAAAACATGCACTTTATTTGTTGTCTTGGATCGTACGTCTTCTAGTTGTAACCTGATCTTGGCCTATCCATCAGGTCTAGCACCCGTAAAACATCTGTCGCGCTCTTAAGTCCTGTTTCATCCGCCAGGTCCTGAGTCGCTGTGGAATGCCCCCTTCCCCAGCTTGTACGCCCGGTTGTTTTATCCCAGTCAAGAAGTAAAAACGACATTCTTCCCCAGTTTACACAGAATTCTGCCTCAACATCGAGCATGTTGGTCTCTTCCTCCCAGTGATGGGCCAACCTGTTGCTGACGGGCCGGAAACGGGCTGCTTCGGCTATCATGACGATGAACCTGGCCATGCCTCGCTTAGCCGGTCCAAGGTCCCCGCCGGGGGAGTATGAGTAGCTTGCCAGGAGGCGCACTCCCTCTTTCGCCGCCTCCCTCCCGAGCGGTACAAACGGGAGGTTTACGTGGCCGCCCTCTCCCAGAAGCTCGCCGTAGTTCTCCCCGAAGGGGAGAACTGTACAGCCCGCGAACCGGAAGCCTCCTATGCAGTGCCAGTGCCCGCTCGAGTTCCTGAAGCCCATGGCGGAGATATCGTCGTCCGCGAAGGCGACCACGCACTTGTCCTGGGGAAGATCACCTTCCGTAAATAAATAAAAAAGAAGTCAGAGAGGATGATCGAATTACAACCAACTGAAAATAAGCCGAAAAGCTGAATCTAAAATTAGCTGGATTATTTTACCGTTGAGGTGGCATAAAATCACTCGAGCCGGTAGGTCATCGAAGTTGGGGCGTCGAACCGCCAACGCCGTGCTCGTCAGCACTCGCAGCTCAGGCTGGTTCCTCACCAGTATTCTCTTCAAGTCTGCGTGGTTCTTGGTGTAGGGGTCGATGGTGTAATTGAAGTGGAGGTGGACGAACTCCGTGGAACAGACCAGGGGTAGCAAGAAAGCTACTACAAGTAGTAGAACAAGAAGAGTCGAATGACGGATTTTCGCTGCCATTATATATGGTGTTAGATGATCGATGGATGGAATCTGGTTCCTACTCTCCAGGGGGAGAGCCGCTTTGCTATATATAAGAGAAACGAAGCCTGTCGTGGATTACAAGGCAGAGGACGATCGATCGCTAGGATTCATGCATCCCGTTACTCGTACATGTGTCGTGGAGAACAATTAAGAGAAAGAGATCGAAAAGGATACGTGATAGATAGTTGAGAGAGATTGCATGCATGGCGTATAGCTTTCAAACTTCTCGAGTTTTATATGTCATGGAGTTTTATATATAGCGCCGCGCTGTCGACTGTTGACAGATTTTGGTGAGCAGAAAAGTAATGGAGTTCTTGGCATGATCAACAAGTAGTACCAACTAGTGAATTTGCTGGAGATCGAGACTCTTTCCATGATCAAGAATATAAGTAGTGATTACCTCGTTTGCTCTTGAGTTCTGTTTGTACTCAACATAACACAACGCACTCATATGTCAAGTGCTCCTTGTACTACTCTCCTCCTTAGAATGTTTGGGGGTAATTAATATCCTTGGAAATTAGAGTATGTATCTAATGTCTCTGTACGTATATTAGTAACAGGTAAGAAGAGTATGTGTAGTGAAATTGAACTGCTATTACAGCTCATATTGGAACTGAAACTAACTGATTTTGATAGACACTAACTGAAACTGATACTGATACACTAAAAAAAAATCAGACCCCTGCGCACTGCATCCAGGACATATTCTTATAGAGGGAGCCACGAGCAGCAAATGTGAGGACGAGGGACTCGAACGCGAAAACTGATACACTACACTGGAGTATGAAAATGAAACTGGATGGCCACATCCAAATTTGAAACCACATTCAGATTGGATTGTGTTAAGGTTCCTCTAGGATTGAGCAAACAAAATTTGGAACAGACTCGTATTTGGACAGATTTCGTATTTGAACAATTTTCGAGTTCCAAATTTCCGTTCAAATTCGAAATTTGTTCATACTCAAAAATTGTTCAAATTAAAAAATGTTCAAAACCAAAATTTGTTCTAAATTGAAATTTGTTCAAAATAAAAAATTGTTCAAATTTAAAAACAGTTTAGATTTTATAAAATATTAGAATTGTAAGAAAGAAAACAGAAAAACCCAAAAAACAAACAGAAAACGCACAGAAAAAAGGGAAAATCGCACTAATGGGCCAGCCCAGGCCCGCACCCGCGTGAGCGGAACCGAAAACTGTCCGCGATGAGCGGAACATAGGTTTCGCCGCGTAGGTCGCCGCATAGCGTCGTCACTATTTTCTCTTATCGGGCCGGCCCAGCTCGGTTCCCACCCTCTGTTTTCTTCCTTCGATTCGTACTCTATTTTCTTCCTCCCGTCTTCTTTTCTTCTTCTCCATCTCCTTTCTCCTTCTCCTTCCGCGTGGCAGTTTTCTAAATCGACAACGGACGGAGGTCGTCCCTCCACCGGGCGCTCTTCACCAAGGTTTGAGAATCAACCTTGACCGCCATCCCTGTCTTTGTCTCTCTTTTTTTCTTCTCGGATGTGCGTTGTTCACCCCGCTGGACAGCGATTTATTTAGAGACTTTGAAAAACTGAGTTACCCGCGATAATTGGTAACCAAAAAAAAAAGATTGATGCAACATGTCAATTCAAACTGCAGCAACTAATGTATTAGATACTTCTATTCCAAATTATTTTTAGCACAATATCCATTAGGTCGCAGTCAAAAATATGCAACTCAAACTGAACCTAATGAAGAGGCGGGAGAGGGGGCAGGTAAAGGAGAACGGGTCATTGCCATGGACACCATGTCAGCAGCAGAGGGTTTCAGACAGTCTTTCTTGCATGCATCCATGGACGGGTAGCACTCTTGATTGAGGAGACAACACAAGCAGACCCATCCAGCTTTGCACGGTCTATTGTTGACACAAAGCCCATATGGTAAATTGATCTTCTCGTCATCCACGTCTTCTTCGCCGATGATACAACCTATATATGGAACAACAGATGAATTAGCCATTGATATATATGGTTACTGATCATTTTGGACTGATTAACAAACAATCAACATTAGACAATGATAGGTGAGAAGGAATTGATAGCTCTTGCGTTGTGGAAGTGCATACATACATTGCGTAGTAGGTGCGGAGCATAGGAGATGGAGAGATAGTAGCAAGGCTAGACCGTAGATGCGAATCGTGTGCTTGTCCATCCTCTTCTAACACAAGATATGCATGCTTGCTCTATCAACACATGGCCTGTATATAGAGAGAAGGTAGATCCGGTGCAGAAAAGATCGAGCAATAAAATAGTACCTATTAATTGGCCCGAAAAAACATATTGCAGCAATTAATAAGACATGCAAGAAATAAAAACATATTTCAGTTATAAATAAGACATGCCAACAATTAATAAAGCATATTTCAACACTTGATAACCGATTTCATATTAAAAACAGATTCCGGCACTAAAGAAGACATTTCTGCTATAAAAAGTTGTAAGACATAATAGGACATTTATAGAAGAGATATTTCAACACTTAAAAAACACGAAATGAGATATCAACACTTATTAGGATATTTCAACAATAAAAGCAAATTTCAACACTAAATGAGATATCTCAAGAATAAATATATATTTTGACACTTAATGAGAGATTTCATCTTTTTAGAAGATTTCAGCAATTAATAAGGCATTTCAACATTAACATAGATTTCAACATTTAATGAGATAACATGAATAGATTTTGACACTTAAAAAACACATCCCTACAAATAATAAACATATTTCATCATTAAAATTGCCATCAAACATCTATTAGGTCAGAGGCATGAATAGATGGAGTGCTCCAGAATAACACTAGGGTGTTACGATTTACGGTACATTTCATCATATAACAAGATGGATAGACACCTGGTATTTAAGCTGACATAACACTAAAGTCAGTACTACTCACTGTAAACAGGGAGCACAACTGCTACAGTTCAGCAAGTCAAAATGAATTGCTGAATCATTTAGAGCACCGCCTTGATCCTCTGTTGATTTGCCTTTCCCGCCATTGCCGTCATTCTCGTTGCCAGAGCTATTGTAGTTGCCATTGTCTTTGCTGCAATTCTCGTCATTGCCTCTGCGGGAGTTGCTGAACGCTACATCCACACCGGTGAAGAGGGCAAATTCCTTGCCGGGAACCATCTTGTTGCAGTCCTTGTCGAATACCATGACATGCAAGAATTCCACGAAGATGAACCTGCTGGAACCGAGGCTGACGACAATGGGCTCACGCGACATGTTCGGCTACCACTCCTCTGATAGGCCACCACGCGCCCAGATCCGCATATTCTCCGGCGGCGGCTCCTCCCCTCTAACGACCCCTGAGAGGTCAGCGGTGCAGGGGAGGTTGTCTTGTGAAGAGATGCCAAACCAGAGGCCAAGATCGGGGGACGTAATCCGCCTTGCCATGGAAGGGCATGAGCCAGTTGCCAGCTGTGCTCCACTCACAAGTCGCCATGTGGAAGCAGTAGGTGCCGGCACCCTCGGCACCTGCAAAGATGGAGAGGCAGATGGAGAAGCATATGGTGTCTCCAACGAGGGCGTGTCCGTGGAGAAAGGCGCGCTTGTGGTGGGTGATCCACGGCAGCAGCCGGAGGAGGGTCTATAGCTCCTATGCGACATCTTTTGTGGGAATTGCATGGAGTGAAACGTTGTTTGATAGAATGGCTTTAGGGCAAGACTTTTGAGCGAGTAAGTAGCCCACACATGACATGGCCCTTAAGCTGAACTGATGCCCTCATTAGTGTTATGGGCTGGACCCACAACTTATCCACGTAAGCGCAGGACCCACCACTTGTCCAGTAAGCGCGGGACCCACCTCTTCGCGGCTAGAAAAAACGGCTGCCCATGCCCGTCCGCCCGCCGCCGCCCATTGCTTCCACTTTCCCCATTCTTCCTCTTCTCCGGCGACCTAGTCCAGATGTCCACCTCCTCCGCCACGCACTCAAAATTGCGTCAGTATGGTCCAATGCCGCTCACAAGGTGCCCGTCATGCCCATACCCAGAGCCTCTGAAACGGTGGGTCAGTAGGATGATGAGAATGGAAATCCTGGGCGGGAATTTGTGAAGTGCTTGAGCAAATCAATGGCAGGAAGGGATGGAAAGGTTAGATCTCAATTCTTCGCCCGTTCTTTCACTGTCGTTTGCTCTGATTTCTCCATATTTCGTTTTCCCCCTCAAATTTGAATTTAGGGTTCATGTTGTTGTTTTCAGATCCTGAAGAAATGCACACATTTCGAGTGGATGGATGATTATGTTGTGAGGATTCAGTTCGAGGGCTACGTTGATTCGAGCAGGGCCGCAACCTGGGAGCTCAATTTGGGCAGGGTGCCGCAAATGAAGAATTTTGGGGGCTCAGACAGAGGGGCAGGCAGAGTCGTGCCGATAGCGAGCTATGCACACAATGCTGAACCGCACTTGGAGTCTCAACTGACCGAGGAACTGAAGAAGATCAAGAAAAATCAAATGGAGATGATCAATTTGCAGAAACAAGCAAACATCATGGCGGGGGGGTATTGTCGTGTCATTGCTCTGTTTATGTTTTACTTGCTATTCATCCATCATTAGAGGGGGCATTTAGGTCTGTCGGGGCATAGGATGCGATATATGCGCCATGCCAAGTTCTTATAACTGAATCGAAGCAAAAATATTTAGTGTTCATGCTCCGTTCTTATTCTTTAGTTAACAGAGTGCACACCCCCCAAGTTCAGAAACAACAAATCTTGCTGCCGAATAGTTGTTGGGCCGTGAGAAAATAACCAGGCCCAAATTGAGAAAAGCCCACCCGTGCAGGGGCACCAACCCAGTTTTATAGCATAGAGGCACCCATGTTTGAAAAAAGCTTCGACTAAATCAAAATAAAATGTTGCTTCGGCAAATAAACCTTTAACAAACATGTACTCCCTCCGTCCCATAATGTAGGACGTTTTTTGACACTAGTGTAGTGTCAAAAAATGTCTTACATTATGGGACGGAGGGAGTACTTCTTTACTTGTTTTTTCTTTAGTCAAATTTTTATGTCGAATAAATGTTGGGCCGTATGTATTGTACTTTTTTGTTTTTATTTACATATTTGTTGTGATTATTTTTGTGCATGTATATGGTTCCATGAAACCCAAATTAAATGGGGATATGTGAAAACCTCAGAAATCATTTTTCAAAATCATCATGTTAAAATTCGATTCAAATAGGTCCAAGAAAATGTTCCTGTTTTGCTCTGAAAATATTGGCCTGAGGTAAAATTCAAACCAATATTTTTAGGAGCACAGAAGTATTTATTTTGGCATTTGAGTTAATCAATAATTATTTGCACAAATTAAATTGCACCCTATACCTACTAGCTAGGGTGGCCCTAATAGCCAGGGCCTAGATACATGCACGCCCACATGCAGCACACCAATATATGATTTTGTTTTCTTTTCACAAAAACAATTGGGTACCCATACACTTGCATGTCCATAGTGGAATCTTCCTTGTATTAGTAACACATAGATCAACTAGATAGAACATTAAGCACATATATCAATTGACCAATACCAACTAGACAGAAACAAAAACTAGATAGAATACTTTGTGAGTATGTGGTTTGCGTGTCCATGGCCGGTTTGCATGTCCATGGTTTGGGTCATGACCCATGATTTGGCCAACATTGTGAAGACCGTTTGTGTGGCGTGGTGAATGGGGTGAAGCAACACAAGGCAACACACAAATAATAGCATGAAAGGGGTACAACCCATAGCAACCCACAAATAATAGCACGAAACAAAAATATAAAAATAAGGAACCCAACAACAATATAAATAGTAGCACAGTCGATAGTTCCACGACATAGATAACATAGCCTTACAACTTAATAATAGTAGCACACAAACATGAACGATTACAACTTAAAATACAAAAATGATAGATAGATAGCTATATAGATTGGGGGCACCAAATTGGTTCTTCTCCTTATCCTCCTCTTGGCGAACGCCACCTCGCTCCTCCGGGCGCCCTTCACTCCTGGTTGTCGACGGGGTACGGGAGGGTGTGCATGCCGTTGTAGGTGGGGAAGATGTTGTTGAAGTCGGTGAAGATGTTGTGGGTGGTGAAAGCAATAAACTCACACCCACACCAAAACACTCAGCCGAGGAGGTGGAAGGCGTCGAAGGGGTTGTTAATGTAGCGAGGAGCGCAACCACAACGCCATTGTGATTGACCTCCTCAACCTGGAACATACTTGGAGAGCCACGGGAGAGGTGGGGTAGCCGGCCGAAAGGAAGAACTACGTGAAATGCGCCCCTCCACCTTGAGATCGCCCACACCCTAAGGGTGTTCTCTACATAGACGCCGGCGGGATAGAGCCTCTCTGGCACGATGGGGAGAGGGGGGAAGCGGTAGGTCGGGCCGTTGTACTGCATGGTGGCTTCGGGACCCTCTACTTTGTGGAGAAGAAGGAAGAAGGAGGGCAGATGGGGGCAGATGTGAGAGGATGGGGTTGGGGTATGGATGAGGAGGGAGAGGAAACGATAGGTATGGCTTAAATAGCCCTAGTGCGACATGTTTTTCGATTTTTTTAATGGTTTCACCAGGTGGAAGTAATGACCGGGCGACGTTTGGTGGCATCGGGAGTGTGTACACACGCATGGGAAACCAAAGGCTGCATCGCATCAATGGGGGGTGCCACTGCATCAATAGCCCCGCTGCGACGTTTCACAGCTGCACGCGTGTGTGCCATCGGTCGGGGGTCAAGGGGTCATGCTGCCCCGTTCTTCTGTGCGTGTGCCGCCCGTGCATGCATGCAGCGTAGGCTCCGATCGAGCATGGCAACGTAGCTTGTTGCTATGCAATGAATCATAGTTAAATTAGTGGGCACCAAAACTCGCTTCGCTCTGACTAGAAATACGCGGCCGGGCGGCAAAATTGATTTGACGGATAACATAATTGATCTGTTGGGCTCAAAAAGTTGCTTCGTCGGGAACAAGAATTACGTCGTCGGTCAACAATGTTTCTCTGGTGCGCATCACGGTTGCTTGGACGACCTCAAATTTGCTCTGCCAGGCAACTTACAAACACTGTTATCAAAAACCTAAGCTGCTGTAGCAGGTACAAAATTGTTCTGTTGACACTGCGCTTCTGGGCACGAAATTTACTCTGTCGGGTACAAAAGTTGCACCCTCAAGCACTAGAATTGCATCCCAGGCACAAAAGTTGTGCTGTGGGGCAGTTGAATACTTCTGTTGGGGTACAAAACTTACTTTGTTGGGCACTCTGTCAGTCAACAAAGTTGCCCTGTCGGATAAAAGAGTTGCTCTGCCGGGTACCAAAGTTGTTTTGTCACGCTCCAAAGTTGTTGTGTCGGGTGCCAATAGTGTGTTGTCGGGCACCGAAATTGCTTTGTCGGCACCAATGTTGCATCGTTTGGCACCAAAAAATTGCTCTACAGGGCACCAAAAGGTGCACCATTTGACACCAAAGGTGCTTTGTCACGCACCAAAGTTGTTGTGTCACAACCAAATTGCCCCGTTGGGCATGAAAAGTGCGTTGTCAGGCACCATACTTGATCTGTCGGCACCAATGTTGGATCGTTTGGCACCAAAAAAATTGCACTATAGGGCACTAAAGTTGCTCCGTAGCGCACCAAAGTTGCTCTATCGAACCTAACTTGCTCTGTCAGGCATCAAATTTTCTCTATCAGATCACCTAAGTATCTTTGTCACGACTTGGAGACTTGTACTAGCAACATCCATATATAGTCAAGAGCATTCACCAACGCCATCTATGCTATTCATGCCCAAGTCAAAGCCCCAACCTTTGACGTGGTCTCTGTCGTCGAGGCAGAGGCCGAACCCACTATTCTACCACAATTACGCCAATATGCACCACAATTGCGTTGTTAGGCATCAAAGTTGCTCTGTCGAGACTAAAGAATTGCGGCATTAGACATGAAAATTTTGCCGACGGACACCAAATAGCATCATCAGGCAGCAAAGTTGATCCAAGGGCACCAAAAAGTTGCCCTCTCGCGGATCAAAAGTGTGCCTTGTGATACGTTAATTAAAGTTGCTCTGACGGACACAAATTTGAAGCATAGTCAAAAGTTACTTGGAACGAGCACCCTTGTCAGAAATATAATCGACGGAGAAAAGCCATGCATGCTTATTCTAGACGCCAGCCTCTGTACGCCTTAATTATATATGTAATTAAGTTCCAATGGAGACGTACGTACGTGTCTAGGTTTGCTTGGCAGTTGGACCTTTCCTTGGCGCGTGTCCACGTTGGGTGCGCGCGGGTGTTGGGTCGGTTCAGCAGCCGGGTTTAAGTACACATGTGCGTACCTTTTGTAAGTTGTAACTACTACACCCACGGTGAAATAAACAAACAAAACACCTCGATCGATCGATTCCCAGCTTCCGACGCTACTCTCGGATTTGATCGGCTAGCAACAAGGCCTCTCTCGGCTGCACCAATTTGCCAAGGAAACTGGCAACCATGGAGCTCCTCCCCGACGACGTGCTCGCTTGCATCCTCCGCCGCCTCAAACCGCGCAGCCTCGCGGCGTCCCGCTGCGTATGCAAGGCGTGGCGCGACGTCGTGGACGCCCGGAGCCTGCTGCGCGCGGACCTCCTCCCGCTCTCGGTCTATGGGATCTTCTTTGTGGAGGAGGTGATCCTGAGCAGCATGCGATTCTTCGCCCGCCCCCTGATCTGTATGGAGCACAAAATCGCCGTCAGATTCGACTACCTGGACGAGGACGTCCCCCGCCCAGACTACCACCATCTGGAAGTATTGGATCACCGCAACGGCCTGCTCTTGCTCAGGGACTGGGTGGTTAACCCGGCGACCCGGCAGTGCACGCCCTTGCCCCCGCCCCCGCCTCTACGCGCGGGGATGGAAGCTTTCTTTGACACCAGATACCTTGTGTTTGATCCCGCTGTATCGCCGCACTACCATGTGTTTTCGATCCCTAGAGTCTCGCGCAGAACTGTTGAGCTAACCAAATTCACCGACGAAACGGAATGGCCGCCATCGCCGTACACGCTCACCGTGTTCTCCTCGACAACACGGAGGTGGGAGGAGATGTCTTTTGTTCGAGAAGAAGGAGAAGTGGCCACACGGACTACCATAGCTGACATCAACTTCTCTCCTCGGAAGCACCGCTACGCCGTCTACTGGCGGGATGCGCTTTATGTGCATTCCCAAGACGATTCCATTATACGGTATATATATGAGCTCAACCCTCCTTTATACTACTACTAGGACATTTTTCTCTCCTTCCTCCATCACGGTTTATAGGGCATGTGCGTCGTTCTATATTGACAATTTAACTAGCTATATATGTATTATATGTAATGAAAAATACTCCCTCCGTTTCGAAATAATTGTCTTTCTAGCCATCTCAAATGGACTACAACATACGGATGTATGTAGACATGTTTTAGAGTGTAGATTCACTCATTTTGCTCCGTATGTAGTCGCTTGTTGAAATCTCTAGAAAGACAATTATTTCGGAACGGAGGGAGTATATCATTTGTGCAGCATAACCTTGTCCACCCATAAGTACCAAGTGATTCCATCTCCAATAGGACGTCAAGTGACATATCTTGAATCTCTCTACTTGGGGAAATCCATCAACGGCGTCTACTGTGCACTAATCTTTAATTTGGAGGAACGGCTACGGATTTGGCTACTTAATGATGATGAGGTACGCGGTCAAACAAAATGGGTGCTCAAGAATGACGTGAGCATTCAACCACTCGTCGGAATAACACATCAACACTTTGGCCTTCAAAACAATGGACTTTGGACTTTGCAAAACACTGCCTACGAACCAATGACGGAGCAGAAATTTGAATGGGATCCTGACAGCGGCGTTACCCTTGAAGCCGAGGCTAAGGCTCCAATAGATCACTTTCATGATGATATTCGTACCCTAGGATTTCATCCTTACAAGGAGATTCTCTTCTTATGGACAAATTGCAAAAGAGTAGTAGCTTACCATTTGAACAGTTCCAAGGCTCAAGACGTGGGAAAGTTACCCTTACCATCGATAGAAACGTCTTTTGTATACACACCCTTGTTCGATGGGGAAATATTAGGAAAACAGTTAACATAGCTGTTGGCATAAAAGTGGTGGTATCAGTCAAATGTAAGATGATGTCATATTGATATCTGTAACATATGTACCCCCGGAGTATCGGCGTTGACTAATTTTTTGTTCCCTGCCTTTTCTTGTATTTTAACTTAATTTATGTTGTGTCTTTCCACAATGTTTTGCAACCGAATGCTGAGTTTGTACAATGCATGCCATTGTTGGATGGGGGAATAATCAGAAAACAGTGTACGTACTTATATCGCGGGCCGCCCCAGCCTCCCGCGCCCGAGCACTCGCATCCTCCCCGAGCCGCCCGAGCTCCTGGACCCCGCCGCCGGCGACCAGGGCCTCGCCGCCCCGCCGCCAGATCACCAACCGCCGCCGCCTCGCCTCGCCCGTCTCCGGCCATCTCCCTCCTCTCCGGCGATCCTCGAACTCCGCGCCAGATCTGGATCTGACAAGGTTGACCCCCGTTTTTTCCGTCCAAGTCCCCGTAACTTTTGCATTCTGATGCCATGTTCATCGTGCCATAACTTCATGTGTGCTGCTCCGTTCCATACATATAATATGTCAAAATGTTCATTGTGAGATGCTCTACATTTCATTCCACTGTGCCATGCTTGTTTGAGTCCATCTTGATGCCCTTATCATCGTTGCAAGAGTGCTATATGATGTTAACTGCTGTCTATTAACAGAAATTGGTGATTTGTCTTTTTCATTGCATTTTGTGTGTGCATCCTATGAGCTTAATGTCTACATGAGTTTTGAGATACATCATGCCATATTTAAAGTGGTGCAATCCATGTATTTTTGTGAGTCTTGTAGTGAGTGCATCAAGCTCCTGAAGTAGGGTACTTGTTGTTACTATTTGGCTAGGCTGAAACTGCTATATCATGATGTTTTGTTATACATGTCATGCTATATCCATCCATGCCCTTGGTTGAATTTATAGCCTGCTGTAGTTTGTTGTAATCTTGCTCTCAAATTGCTAAATAATGTTGCTGTCAGCCTATTAACATTAAGTTCAGTTTTGCCATGTGTTTTGCTAGTGATCCATGCACCCTATGAACTTGATCTTGTCATGCTTATATTCATTAATGTGTCATCTTATTGTTGGTCACCTTGTTTTGCCATGTATTGATCTGTCGTGAGTTGTACAAGCTCACGAACATGCCTATTTATCATTGTCCCTACCATGTACTGTTATTCTGAATCTGTCATATCATTTGCCATCTTGCTTTGTCATGCATCATGATTGATTGTGTATCATGTCATGTTCATGTGTTGTGTGTTTACCTTGTTGTTTGCTTCTTTCCGGTTGTGCTCCTTCTCGTTAGTTCATGTTTCGTTGCGATCGTGAGGATTCGTTCGTCTACGCTTGGTTCGTCTTTGCCCGTTCATCTTCTTCATGGAATCGTTCTTCTTCCTAGCGGGATTTCAGGCAAGATGACCGTCACCTTGGATCTCACTACTATCATTGCTATGCTAGTTGCTTCGTTCTATCGCTATGCTGTGCTACCTATCTCTTCTTGATCAAGCCTCCCAAACTGCCATGTCAGCCTCTAACCTTTTCACCCTTCCTAGCAAACCATTCCTTGACTATGTTACCACTTTTGCTCAGGCCCTCTTATAGCGTTGTTAGTTGCAGGTGAAGTTGAAGATTGCTCCATGATGGACAGGATTATGTTGGAATATCACAATATTTCTTATTTAATTAATGCACCTATATACTTGGTAAAGGGTGGAAGGCTCGGCCTTATGCCTGGTGTTTTGTTTCACTCTTGCCGCCCTAGTTTCCGTCATACCGGGGTTATGTTCCTTGATTTTGCGTTCCTTACACGGTTGGGTGATTTATGGGACCCCCTTGATAGTTCGCCTTGAATAAAACTCCTCCAGCAAGGCCCAACCTTGGTTTTACCATTTGCCACCTAAGCCTTTTTCCTTGGGTTTTCGCGAGCCCGAGGATCATCTTTATTTTAAACCCCCCCCCCCCCCGGGCCAGTGCTCCTTTGAGTGTTGGTCTGAAATAGGCAGACTGTGGGGCCACCACGGGGCAACTCGAGGTCTGGTTTTACTCGTAGGCTGACCTATCCGTTGTGCCCTGAGAACAACATATGTGCAGCTCCTATCGGGATTTGTCGGCACAGTCGGGCGGCTTTGCTGGTCTTGTTTTACCATTGTCAAAATGTCTTGTAAACCGGGATTCCGAGACTGATCGGGTCTTCCTGGGAGAAGGAATATCCTTCGTTGACCGTGAGAGCTTGTGATGGGCTAAGTTGGGACACCCCTGCAGGGTATTATCTTTTGAAATCCGTGCCCGCGGTTATGTGGCAGACGGGAATTTGTTAACGTCCGGTTGTAGAGAACTTGACACTTGACTTAATTAAAATGCATCAACCGCGTGTGTAGCCGTGATGGTCTTTTCTCGGCAGAGTCCGGGAAGTGAGCACGGTTTTGGGTTATGTTTGATGTAAGTAGGAGTTCAGGATCACTTCTTGATCATTGCTAGCTTCACGACCGTTCCGTTGCTTCTCTTCTCGCACTTATTTGCGTATGTTAGCCACCATATCATGCTTAGTCGCTGCTGCAACCTCACCACTTTACCCCTTCCTTACCCATTAAGCTTTGCTAGTCTTGATACCCATGATAATGGGATTGCTGAGTCCTCGTGGCTCACAGATTACTACAACAACAGTTGCAGGTACGGGTTATGCGATGATCATGACACGAGAGTGATGTTTACTTGTTTTGGAGTTCCTCTTCTGCTTCTTCTTTGATCAGGGGATAGGTTCTAAGTCGGCAGCCTCGGCTAGCAGGGTGGATGTCGTTTGAGGTTCTGTTTGTGTTTCATCCATAGTCGGATGTTGCTCTTATGTATAATGATGTTGTATTCGTGTGGCTTTGTATGCCTCTTGTATGTATCCTCAATTATTATGTAATGGTACGATGTAATGATATCCACCTTGCAAAAGGGTCTTCAATATGTGCTTCTACCCTTAGTGGGACCTTCGAGTTTCTTTAGGATAGGGTCGCATATTGGGCGTGATAAGTTGGTATCAGAGCCAGGTTCAAGATCGATAACGAACTCGACTGGCCGGTTCGGAGGCATACCCGAAAGCTCTTAGGGAAAGACATCTTAGTACTCACAAACGACTGAAATCTAAGGGATTGCATCTAACTCGCCCTTCTCATTGAGAGAGAATAACCGAATGGGTTCGTCCCGAGCGGCATAGATGATCACCTCCTCAGAAGAGTGTGTCAATTGAATCTCCCTTACAGCACAATCAAGCTTAGCCTTGTGCTTAGAAAGCCAATCCATCCCGAGAATTAGATCAATATTAGAGTCGCCAAAAACAATTGGAGAAGACAGAAATTTATAATTGCCCATCTTGATACCGACATTCGGAACCATCAAACGAGAACTACTAGTGGTATGAGGTATCAAGTGCGAGACGTGAGATGGCATATTGATCCGACTAGATACTTACCTTCTTTTTGTATTTTAATTTATTTATGTGTTCCCACGATGTCGATCCAAGTTGAGACCGAATGTTGAGCTTGCCAAGCAATGAGGAAACCATACTATCGGCGCCGTGCACCACCTCGTTGGTGTTGCTGGTGTTAGTCTAGGCTTTGTTGTGGCTTGGACGAACGAGTTATCAATCATCTTTGTGTGCACTGTAGTTTAATCGGTAGTTTAATTGGTAGCTGATCCTACAGTAGGGGTGTGTTTGGTTGCTCGCATGCTCCTTTCTCGCACCCAGTGGCAAGGATTTTGGCCGTTTGGTTTGCTGTCATGCATGGACACGACTCCATATCCTATCTAAACACAATACAACTAAAAGTCCAACTGTAACCTACCTCGTACACTATATTCCACACAACTCCAACAAACTCTACCTTGGCGAATATACTCCACCACCCAGAACTTGTTCATGCGTCAAACTTTCATGTACATTGAACTTGAGCTTATCCCATGAGTACCGCTGCTACTCCAAAGACTCCATGTGACTACACCTGCAACTTGTAGTCCCTTTTTTTCTTGATCATAGTCAACACTCGAGAAAATTAAGTTCCTTGTTACTCTAGTTTGCGCTCTCAACTTCCAGAGCATCAGTCCAACGCCATCACACACTGATCACTGACCTGCGTGAAAGTGAACAACTCACCTATTGGGTGTCACACATAAGAGTTACTTGAACTCAACATCACCGCTCCTTTCTTGACTGCATGTCTGAAACTTGAAGAAATTTCACCATTGCTTATAGTCATCCCAAGTCAAATTAGCAGTTGTCTCACCACATGTATGACCACCAGAGCCCTGGCCCGTCTCCATGTCTCGTGCATACCGCACGCCTCGATGCTATTACTGCGTCGAGCCTCCGCTGTCCCGGTCGAGTCTCAAGGGTCGTGAATCCACACCACTCAACCTCCACTGCAGAGTACCATCGATCATCACCGACCGATGACGAGTTTCACGCTTCCATCAGACCACTAGGCTCCAGTCCAAATTACGCATCCCTCGCTTTTCCCACTGAATAGGCTTCGATTCTCTGGATCTTTACACCGTAGCCCCTCAGTCCAGCTCCACCTTCAACATGACCCCATGGTAGATGATCAGTCCACCCTCGTGCCTCATCAACTTCAAGCTTCGTGTATACACCACCTTGAATCAATCCCGTGCCATAGTCTTGTCGAAGCCACACAAGCCCTCGGGGCCTGCGCCACGTGTTTCCACGCCCACAAGTCGGTCACCATCAGCATCACGCTCTTATGTCACCGTCGCCGATCCTACCACCGTCTTCCGTACCAACCGACTCACGTCGATCCGTCAGACTATCTAGTCCAACCCAGCCGAACTTCTCCGACTGCATGACACGCTCGAGGCTCCCAAATCGTCTTCCGTGAATTTTCATCCATCACATGATAATTCCATCTTAACTGAATTGACTTCCCACAACGCCTTCAAGCATCCCAGTTGTTTCAATAAATCTTTCACCCGTGTCTGCCATAACCCAAGGTTTTCAGTTTCATGAACTTCTCCACCTCAAACCTGGTACCCATTGACGCCATAGTTCTTTGTATGGCTGACCCTGCAAAAATTATCCGAGCTTTACACACGTTGCCACAAATACACGAACAGAACCTCTGGTCTTCCGCGTACTTACTAGCTGTTGAACCTGTATTTCCTAGCCCGGTTCAGTAGCTAGCTTAGTGTTCTTTCAGTTAGCAAATAAACGACCGAGTCACGTGTTCATGTACACGACGAGGCCGATCCTAGTTTCAGTTAGTAGTTAGCTAGCTTGGCGCGCCCGCCAGAGTTGCATGGGATGGCATGCAGCGTAGCTCGCGGCACGCGCGCATCACTCGCACGTCGAGCGTCGTGGGATGGCACGGCGGTCTGCTCGCGTGTGTGGAGTTGATCCTTTCTTCGTAATCTCGGTATAAATAAGAGAAGAGGAAAGCGGGAAAAGCTGCAGCGATGCGCAGCGCAAAACCACCGAGTCATCGTTCTCCTCTCGCCATTGTTGCCGTGAACTAGAGCTTATAGGCGTCCTTGGTTCCAACAAGTGGCATCGAGCGCGTCGCTCCTTGGCGACCATGGCTGGTTCGACTTCTCCGGGAGGCACTCGGTGACCGTTGCGCCGCAGCGGCGGCCGTGCAACCGCCGGCAAGAGCGGCGGCGATGGCGTCGCGCCGACTCGGACATGATGCGCAGCCGTGGTCGAGTCAAACCCGCGAGCACAGCAAGGAGATAAATGCGTGCACGGCGCCGCGATCGAGGCGCCTCGTCCGGGCGGCAACACGGTGTGGCGATGCTCACGCCAGCGAACTACTTTGAGTGGTCCATGCTGATGCAAATCAACATGGAGGCCAACTTGATGTGGGGCGCGGTTGAGAAATCCGGCGAGCATCCCCAGCGACAAAGCGGCGCTGGCGGCTATCCTGCGATCCGTACGCCGGAGATGCTGGGTGCGATCGTGGTGAAGAGGACGGCGAAGGCGGCGGGACACGATCAAGACCATGCGCATAGGCGTGGCGGCGCGTCCGCGAGCCACGGCGCAACGGCTGCGCTCGAGTTTGAGGCGATCGCATTCGCGGCGGCGAGGCGCTCGGCAGCGTTCGACATGCGGATCACCTCGCTCGTCAACAACCTGCGCTCGCTCGGCGACACCATGGATGAGGTGAGAGTGGTTCAGAAATTCCTCCGCGTTGTCCGTCCGGTACATGCAGATTGCTCTCGCCATCGAGGCGATGCTCGATCTCAACACGCTCTCCGTTGAGGAGCTCGTCGATCGCTTGCGCTCAGCGGAGGAGCTACCTCACCAACGATCAAGGTGGAGGCGGCGGGGCACAGCTGTTGATAGCGGAGGCGCATGGCACGCACGCAAAACCAGCGCCCAAAGGCCGAACAACGGCGAGGCGGCGGTCAAGCGGGTCCAGCGGACCAGCGGTCTGGCGGACAGGGTGGCGGCTCAAATCGTCGCCCGCGGCAAGCAACAAAACCGTCGTGGCGGCGGCCAAGGCGGCGGTGGAAATGGCGGCGCGACGGCGCGCCAAGCGGAGAGCGCGTCATGTCCCGGTCAAGTGTTACAATTGTAACAAGCACGGCACTTCTCCAAGCACTGCACCGAGCCACGACGCGCGCGCAAGGAACAGAGCAAACCTGGCGCGCGGGCGAAGGGAGGACACGGAGACGTCTCTCCTGCTGGCCACGGTGGCCGCGCTCGGCGACCACAGAGCGCCCGGTCGGCGCGTTCTCCTCAATGAGGCGCGCCCAGCGCGCGCCGCTCCGTCGGCGGCCGCTGCGACATGTCTGGTACACAGACACCGGTGCGAGCAACCACATGTCCGGTGCGGGAGATCTTCTCCGAGCTCGGCGTCGGCGTCGCGCGGCTCCGTGAGGCTCGGCGACGGCAACGACGTGCAGATCGAGGGGAGAGGCACCATCCTCTTCGAGTGCCGAAACGGTGAGCACCTGACTCTGTCGGAGGTGTATTTCATACCTCGTCTACGCAGCAACATCATCAGCTTGGGTCAGATGGACGAGCTCGGGTGTGAGACCAACATCCACCACGGGCTGCTGCGGCTTCGCGATCAAGAAGGCCGCCTCATCGCGCGCATTCAGAGGAACAGCGGACGGCTGTACGTGCTGCACCTGACGGCGGGGCGCCCTGTCTGCCTGCTATCACGCGGCACGCAGACGAGGCGTGGCTGTGGCACGGCCGCTACGGCCATCTGAACTTCCGCGCGCTACGTGATCTGGGCCGCCTGGGCATGGCGGACGGCGTTCCCGTCATCGACCGCGTCGACCAAGTGTGCGATGGGTGCGCCCTGGGCAAGCAGCATCGGCTGCCGTTTCCCCAGGCCACGACGTACCGCGCGGAGCGCGCTCTGGAGCTCGTCCACAGCGACCTTTGTGGCCCGATCAAGCCGGCCACAACGGGAGGTAACCGGTACTTTCTCCTGATCGTTGATGATTACTCACGGTACATGTGGATTGAGGTGCTCCACCCAAAGGCGAGGCGTTTGAGCGCTTCAAGAAGATCAAGGCTCGGGCGAGGCGAGTCGAGCTGCAACCTCTGGCGTTCGCTTCGGATCGGGCGGCGAGTTCAACTCGATCGCCTTCCGCAGAAATCTTCGACGACGGCGGCATCAAGCACTGCACCACCGCGCCGTACCGCGCCCAGCAGAACGGCGTGGTCGGCGGCGCAACGAGCGATGGTCGAGATGGCCCGCTGTTTGCTGAAGGCCATGGCGGTGCCGGCGACGTTTTGGGGAGAGGCAGTGAGGACTGCGGTCTACCTCCTGAACCGTGCGCCCACGCGCAGCCTCGACGGACTGACGCCGTACGAGGCTTGGCACAAACGGAAGCCGGCGGTGCACCATCTTCGTGTCTTTGGTTGTGTGGCGCACGTGAAGCGGCTCGGCCCCGGCATCGACAAACTGGCCGACCGTTCCACGCCGGCGATCTTCGTCGGGTACGAAGACGGCGCCAAGGCTTACAGGGCCTACGATCCATCGAGCAAGCGGGTGATCATAACCCGCGACGTCACCTTTGAGGAGCAGAGGAAGTGGGACTGGACGACCACGGCCAACGGAGACGCCGCGCCCGCGGTCGAACACTTTGTGGTCACCTCTGAGACGAAAGCACTGTGAGCTGTCATCGCCCGGCCGCCGCGGCTCTCCGGCAGCCTCTCCGGCGGTCTCCGCTACACCAATCAGCGCCAGCTCTTCGTCCTCCGGGGTGGCAGGGTCGCCTCCCATGGCGTCAGCAGGCAGCACGCCCATGTCCGTGGAGGACGGTTGGGCCACGCCGCCGGTGTTGGGGATATACATAACAGGTAGGCCCACGAAGGGTCGAAATATCATGAAGCATGGGGTCCACACAACATGTGGGTCCAGGTCAATTTCATACAGACACACTATCCACTCGGACAAGCAGCATACTATCCACTCGACCAAGCAACATACCATCCACTCGGATGACGGTTCACCACTCGACCGTACGACTCACTCGGATATACGAAGACCAGCAGGCAGCAAAGCAGTCGGCATCTTTCTAATAGTGAGGGATTAATAGTGGGCTGGCATTATGGCATTCATACCCCACTTTGTAAAATAGGAGGTGAGGGGGTGACGCACTCTATATAAGCCACCCCCACCACTAGACTAAGGGGGTTCTTTTCTTCCACCTCTCTCTCTTTTCACCATTAGTCTCAGGACTTAGCTCAGGCATGGGGATACGTTCCTCTCTCTCACACACATTGTAATCTCCGGATATATACTCAGATAAAACAAAGCCTCTCCGGAGCACGAGACGTAGGGTTGTTATCTCCACCGTGAGAGGCCCGAACTCGCTAAAACCACCGTGTCACCCATATGCATCTCGATAGAATGCTCCGTTATCCTACCCCTATTCTACTGTCAGACTTAGAACCACGACAGTTGGCGCCCACCGTGGGGCATGGCGTCTATCGAGCCATGATGCAGATGGTTTTTTCTTCAATCGCCGGCAACGGACTAATTTCTACGGGTAACCCAAGCTTTCTTGGGATGATCTCCCGAGATCAAACAATCACCGCCACCAATTTTAACTATTGGAGTCCCGACCATCTCACAAAATACTCCTCATCATACAAAAGGATCAGGGAGTTGCTCATCTCAAATCGTCCTCTTTACAATCAAACATTACAAATTATCTAACTATGGTTTGTTCTTTTTCTGTATGCACACGAGTTCATACAATAGGATGCCTCCTTTTGCACCGATTGGAGGCTCGGCTCCCGAACGATGAAGCGCCGCTGTCCGCATGTCATCATCTCTGACCTCATCTGCAAACGTCATCGCCGAGCGCCCACACACGCACAGTCACTAACGCTTGGCCTGGTTCCTCGGCGGCGGAGTACGGCGACCGGCGGTCGACCCGGCTCTCGGACGACGAGGCCTGGCTGCTGGCACTCGGCTCAGCTCCGCGGGTGTCGAAGTGCGACTCCGACCGGCGCACGGCTCTGCCCCCCGAGCAGTCAAACGCAACCACAACGCTTGCACCGGCCTCGTCCTTGGCTGTGCCGGCCCGCGACTCCCGCGCCTGGATATCCTCTTCATCAACATCTCTCGGCTGCCGTCAGATTCCGGCGTGACCGGCAGTTTACACCGCAGCAGAGCTCTCCGGACTCCGGGCTGCCTTCTCAACTCTCCTAATTTCAACCCGCATCACATGCAGAAACTTCCATGTTTTAATTCCGGCTTAATTAGCGCTAATTAATGCCTCTTACATGCAGATTCTACTTACTCCTGCATGGTCAGGACGTGGGCTGTTTCTTCCATCAATTAACTGCATGCAGGAAAATTTGGAAACGGAAAAAATCTTCAACGCCGGATTAATTGGCTGCCTCATTAATCAGCCATTAAAACAAGGTGCGTGGATTCATTTCTTTCCGCAGCCACCTGCACCAGGTCCCAGCGCACACACATCTTGCGTTGACTTCAGGCTGCCCAGCCGCTCCGCTACTCCGACTCGGTACTCTGGTACGCTCGGACAAATACACTCGACATATGCAACACACAACCAGCCCGACTGGTCAACCCAACACTTGGGCACACAACATTTTCTTGGACACGTTCAGGCGACTAACGTGCAGGCACTTGATCATTCGTGTGTTCCCACTCGGTCGGGCGTCTCCTAGACGACATGCTCAACTCGACCGCCCCATACGGTGCACGTCCTCGACGCTCAGGCACCCGCTCATCATCACTCCGCGGGCCACGCGTCTACATCATCCGGACGCTCCGCGTGTCGCCACTTTGCGGGATGCGTCTACGTCACTCGGACGCCTCGCTTGTCGCCACTGCGCGGCACGCGCCTCTACTTCATCAGGACGCCCCGCGCATCGTCACTCCGGGGCACGCATCTACATCATCCGGACGCTCCGCGCGCCGCCACTCTGCGGGACGCGTCTACGTCACTCGGACGCCTCGCTTGTCGCCACTGCGCGGCACGCGCCTCTACTTCACCAGGACGCCACGCACCTCGTCACTCCGCGGCACACATCCACATCATCCGGATGCTTCACGCGTCGCCACTCTACGGGATGCGTCTACGTCACTCGGACGCCCCGCATCGGTTGGTCACCTCATCACCACTCGACCGCTCCGGGCCTCGTCAATCGGTTGGTCACCTCATCACCACTCGACCGCTCCGGGCCTCGTCAATCGGTTTGTCACCTCATCACCACTCCACCGCTCCGGGCCTCGTCAATCGGTTGGTCACCTCATCACCACTCGGTAACCCCGCGACACAATTTTTACAATCTCATAAATAATTGTTATTCTTTTTATATGCTCTCAATCCCCCAGTGGGTGACTTAGTTGCGAATCCGTCTCGCCTAAGTTTAAAAAATCCTACCGAGCTGAGAGCAACCCTCCCACTCGGGGGCTTAGCTGCAGTCCAGTACTCGCCTAAGTTTCAAAAAATCCTACCGAGTGGGGAGCAACCCTCCCACTCGGGGGCTTAGCTGCAGTCCATGCTAGCCTAAGTTTCAAAAATCCTACAGAGGAGAGCAACCCTCCCACTCGGGGGCTTAGCTGCAGTCCAGTACTCGCCTAAGTTTCAAAAATCCTACCGAGTGGAGAGCAACCCTCCCACTCGGGGGCTTAGCTGCAGTCCAGTACTCGCCTAAGTTTCAAAAAAATCCTACCGAGTGGAGAGCAACCCTCCCACTCGGGGGCTTAGCTGCAGTCCAGTACTCGCCTAAGTTTCAAAAAAATCCTGCCGAGTGGAGAGCAACCCTCCCACTCGGGGGCTTAGATGCAGTCCAGTACTCGCCTAAGTTTAAAAACACGATACAGGTTGGTCACCTCATAACCACTCAGCCGCCCCGTGCGTCGCCACTCGGTTGGTCACCTCATAACCACTCGGCCGCCCTGTGCGTCGCCAGCAGGTTGGTCACCTCATAACCACTCGGCCGCCCCGTGCGTCGCCACCAGGTTGGTCACCTCATAACCACTCGGCCGCCCAGTGCGTCGCCAGCAGGTTGGTCACCTCATAACCACTCGGCCGCCCCGTGCGTCGCCACCAGGTTGGTCACCTCATAACCACTCGGCCGCCTCGTGCGTCGCCACTCGGTTGGTCACCTAATAACCACTCGGCCGCCCCGTGCGTCGCCACCAGGTTGGTCACCTCATAACTACTCGGCCGCCCCGTGCGTCGCCACTCGGTTGGTCACCTCATAACCACTCGGCCGCCCCGTGCGTCGCCACTCGGTTGGTCACCTCATAACCACTCGGCCGCCCCGTGCGTCGCCACTCGGTTGGTCACCTCATAACCACTCGGCCGCCCTGTGCGTTGCCAGCAGGTTGGTCACCTCATAACCACTCGGCCGCCCCGTGCGTCGCCACCAGGTTGGTCACCTCATAACCACTCGGCCGCCCTGTGCGTCGCCAGCAGGTTGGTCACCTCATAACCACTCGGCCGCCCCGTGCGTCGCCACCAGGTTGGTCACCTCATAACCACTCGGCCGCCTCGTGCGTCGCCACTCGGTTGGTCACCTAATAACCACTCGGCCGCCCCGTGCGTCGCCAGCAGGTTGGTCACCTCATAACCACTCGGCCGCCCCGTGCGTCGCCACCAGGTTGGTCACGTCATAACCACTCGGCCGCCCTGTGCGTCGCCAGCAGGTTGGTCACCTCATAACCACTCGGCCGCCCCGTGCGTCGCCACCAGGTTGGTCACCTCATAACAACTCGGCCACCCCGTGCGTCGCCACCAGGTTGGTCACCTCATAACAACTCGGGCGCCCCGTGCGTCGCCGTAGGTTGGTCACCTCATAACCACTCGGCCGCCCCACGCGTCGCCATCGGTTGGTCACCTCATAACCACTCGGCCGCCCCGCGCGTCGCCATCGGTTGGTCACCTCATCCCCACTCGACCGCCCCGCGCGCCTTCAGACAGCTAAGTCATTTTACATTCTGTTATTTTCGTCTTCCCGAGTATTCCATAATTCACACATCAGGTTCACTCGGAGGCCACACCACCGAGTGTACCTCTACGCTCGACTGCTTATTTTCACATACTTGCTTAGTACTGGTTATGTGACTCCCAAGTCCAACTTCCATTTTTTTCGCATCTATCATTCACGAACACCATGTGTCGTTCTTCATTTCGAGTTTGCATTGGTCCTCCGGGGCTGCAACTCAGTCGAAACACTACACTTCCGTTTTATTTTAGCCAATATTCCAACGAGTTCAGTAGGATCTCTCGCTTCGACAAGTGCAAACGAATCCTTCGCTCTTTTAGACTTTTGCTGGTCAACCAGCAAGCCCCTTGCACTCCCAGCGGGTGTCTATGTGTGTTATTCACACAAATCATTTCAGCACACATCAAATTTCCTCAAGAAATTATTGTGTTGACTTGTGCCATTTTTTACACAAGTTACGCGATCACTCGACGGCCCTACGCGCCAACTTCATCGCTGCTCGGACTCGGTCACCATACTGGTCCTAGCGCACCACAACACTGACCTTGTCGCTCTGTTGACTTCAAACATGTCCGGCCAACCCCTCTATGGAATTCTCTTCATCGTATCAATGATATAGACCTCGTCGGGCATGAGACAGATAAGTCCCTTTCATAATTAAACTTCACACTTCACTCTTTTGCGAGTTTGCCTCTTTCAAGCATCACTCGGAAGCTTCTCCTCATCTTTACCCAAATCCGACTCGATGAATTGCAAATCATCCATTCAAGACTATATTTCTCATATTCCGGCATGTCCGTTGTCGAAGCCTGTAGTATGCTCGGGGGCTATGCCGCACTCGGGGGCTGCACCTCATTTGAAATGACACTCGCCTGAGTGGTCGAGTACTTCATCACCGGTCAGATCCTTCACTTCAACAAGTGCATTCGATCCGCCACTTGGACAAGTTTTATAATCACCTAGATGCTCTGCACGCCATATTCTTTCCTACTCAGACTCAGTTGTCGCGACGGTCTTGTTGCGTCGCAACCACACTACACCAAACTCGTCACTACATAACCTTCGAAAGCATTTGACTAAGTCCTCCGAGGACCATTTTCACCGTCCGTGACACGACGACTTCGCCTTAGCAACCCAAGCGCCGCCACTTTCGGTTGTGCGTCTTCACCACTCGGCTGCCCCGTGCATCTTCACTTGGCTAGATATGTAGTCCTACATTTGACCACTTCACACGTCATCACATTCGGCCGCCCCACGCGTCGCCACTCGGTTGGGCACGTCTTCAACACTCGACCGCTCTGCGCGTCACGCATCCATCCGATTGATTCAATTCCAGACAAAGATATTTGCCGTGCCAACTGCATGGAGGTTTACCGAGAGACTTAAACCCTCTGCCAGACTCATCTAGTCCGACAGAGGCTCGGGGACTACACCCAGTGGGTGCACTCAGCGTGCCCCCACTGGAAGAGAACTCAGAAATAAACATTTTGCTCGATGCAAACCCATCTCCAGTATTACTCGACCTCCGAGTCAGAGAAGAACAAGTTCGATCAGTACCAGCTAAGAAGAGTTTTAGTTCTCTCATACCCCCGCCGACTGCCCGCAGTCGACGGCGGTCTCGGGGACTACACCCAGTGGGTGCACTCAGCGTGCCCCCACTGGAGTAATCTCTACTCGGTACGGCCTGACCAGTCCGAGTGATGAACAACAACAAAAAAGACAGACTCTATGACTCCCGCCGACTATTGGTATCCACTCGGAACGGTCAGCCTGGTCCGAGTGACGGCCAAACAACAACAAAAAGACAGGCTCTAAGACTCCCGCCGACTGCCCGCAGTCGACGGCAGTCTCGGGGACTACACCCAGTGGGTGCACTCAGCGTGCCCCCACTGGAATGGTATCCACTCGGAACGGTCCGCCCAACCCGAGTGACGGCCAAAAAAAAAAAGACACGTTTGGCGTGAAGAAATTCGAGTAATCAGTTACTCGTCTGAGGCCCAGCTCCAAATCACTCCAAAAAAAATATATTCTATAAGGCGAGTTTAACGCCCCTCCGTGGACCTGTTTTGAGCCTTCTTCTAGGACTCAAAGTGTGAAACTCACAAGTGTGGATCTGAAACCGACTCGTATTGACGTTCCTCCGGGATAAGAATGGCATCTCTCTAAAAGATCAGTCCATGTGTCAATCTGGTTGCACGGATTTAATGACACGCCCATACTCAGATCACGAGTTAAACCTCTCCCGAGAGATGAACGAATGTCACCAAGTTGCTCCTCACAGACACTTACCTCGATCAGTCGGGAAGCATAGTGCCAGAATCCATTGAGATTTTGTTCAAACCTTGGTTGTCTGAAAGCGCGGCGACATGTACCGAGTATTTCTGTAATCACTCGGACCAAACTGTGTCTTACACCAACTCGTTCTGCAAAATCGCAATCGATTCGGGGGCTAATGTTGGGGATATACATAACAGGTAGGCCCACGAAGGGTCGAAATATCATGAAGCATGGGGTCCACACAACATGTGGGTCCAGGTCAATTTCATACAGGCACACTATCCACTCGGACAAGCAGCATACTATCCACTCGACCAAGCAACATACCATCCACTCGGATGACGGTTCACCACTTTCGACCGTCGACTCACTCGGATATACGAAGACCAGCGGGCAGCAAAGCGATCGGCATCTTTCTAATAGTGAGGATTAATAGTGGGCTGGCATTATGGCATTCATACCCCACTTTGTAAAATAGGAGGTGAGGGGGTGACGCACTCTATATAAGCCACCCCCACCACTAGACTAAGGGGGTTCTTTTCTTCCACCTCTCTCGACAGCCGGACGACGACAGTGAGCGCCACGACCTCGACTACACTCCGACCCGCTACCGCAAGATGAAGCATGTACTCGCGGAGCTGGACGCGGCGGCGAGGGAAGAGCACGTCGGGCTGTGCCTCGTGGCTGCGGAGGAGCCGGACAGCGTCGATGAGGCATTTGACGAGGCGTCTGGAAGCGTGCCATGGGCGCCGAGCTTCGCAGCGATCGCGACAATGGCGCGTGGGAACTCGCCACGCTCCGCCCGCCACGCGAGCTATAGGGCTCAAGTGGGTATACAAGATCAAGAGGGCGCCGCCCGGCAACACGGTGAAGCACAAAGGCGAGGCTGGTGGCGAAGAAGTGCAGCGCAGCGGCAAGGCGTGGACTACGACGAGGTGTTCGCTCGATAGCGCGCGATGGAAACTGTCGGCTGCTGTTAGCACTTTCATGGCGCGCTCGAGGCTGGCAAGTCCATCACATGGACGTGAAGTCCGCATTTCTGAATGGTGATCTCGGTGAAGAAGTGTACGTGCACCAGCCGCCGGGTTTTGTCATCGGCGGCGACGCGGGAAAGGTGTTGCGCCTCCGGAAGGCGCTGTACGGCCTGAAGCAGGCGCCACGGGCTTGGAATGCCAAGCTCGACGCGTCGCTCGTGTCGCTCGGCTTCGAGCGCAGCCCCCTTGAGCACGCGGTGTACAGGAGGGGTGCGGGCGCGTCGACTCTGCTTGTCGGCGTCTACGTCGACGACTTGATCATCACCGGCGCCGGCGACGAAGAAATTGCAGCGTTCAAGGAGCAGATGAAGAATCTGTTTGACATGAGCGATCTTGGGCTTCTGTGCTATTACCTTGGCATAGAAGTTCAACAGAAGGCCGGCGCGATCACTCTCTGCCGAGGCGCGTCGCGGCCAAGATCTTGGATGCAGCAGGGATGAGGGGTGCAACCCTGCGAACCGCCGATGCAGAATCGGCTGAAGCTTGGCAAGACCGGCGCCGGCGAGCCCGTGGATGCCACACGATACAGAAGCATCGTCGGGAGCCTGCGGTACCTCTGCAACACGAGGCCAGACATCTCTTTCTCTGTTGGCATGGTGAGCAGGTACTTGGAGGCGCCGGCGGAGGCGCACTGGGCTGCTGTCAAGAAAATACTGCGCTACGTCAGTGGCACACTGAATCATGGTTGCTGTTACAAGCAAGGTGGTGAAGCAGCGCCGGAAGTGATCGGCTACAGCGACAGCGATCACGCCGGCGACGTTGACGATCGGCGGAGCACAACGGGACTTCTCACAAACAGAAGGTCGTCGCCGTCTCGTCTTGCGAGGCTGAGTACATGGCGGCGGCAACCGCAGCCTGCCAAGGTGTGTGGCTGTGCAGGCTCCTCAGCGAGCTCACCGGCGACACTCCGACGAGGGCGAAGCTGTGCGTCGACAACAAGTCGGCGATTGCTCTGAGCAAGAACCCGGTGCACCACGACAGAAGTAAGCACATTGACATCCGATATCATTTCATTCGTGAGTGCATCGAAGACGGCAAGGTGGACGTCGACCACGTCGGCACTGACGGACAGCTTGCTGATTTCCTCACCAAGGCGCTCGGCCGGATCAAGTTTGTTGAAATGAGGCAGAAGGTTGGCGTCGGAGTGGTGAGCACCGGGCGTCGGAATTAGGGGGTGAAATGTTGAACCTGTATTTCCTAGCCCGGTTCAGTAGCTAGCTTAGTGTTCTTTCAGTTAGCAAATAAACGACCGAGTCACGTGTGCATGTACACGACGAGGCCGATCCTAGTTTCAGTTAGTAGTTAGCTAGCTTGGCGCGCCCGCCAGAGTTGCATGGGATGGCATGCAGCGTAGCTCGCGGCACGCGCGCATCACTCGCACGTCGAGCGTCGTGGGATGGCACGGCCGGTCTGCTCGCGTGTGGAGTTGATCCTTTCTTCTGTAATCTCAGTATAAATAAGAGAAGAGGAAAACGGGAAAAGCTGCAACAGTACGCAGCGCAAAACCACCTTAGTCATCGTTCTCCTCTCGCCATTGTTGCCGTGAACTAGAGCTTATAGGCGTCCTTGGTTCCAACACTAGCAATTCCAACCAAAAAAGATCCTTATGGTCCGATCACGTGTAGCAGCTCCTGCCTTGGCTCAACTCTCAATGCTAGCTATTTGCTTTGTCAAATCCTTTAGCCTTCATGATGTACGCATATCCCTTGATAGACTTTTTCCTTGCCGATTGATCTGCCTCCGCCCGTGTCACACAAGGACTCGGTCCCTTTTTTCAAAACAAATCTTGTCTGTTGCCTTGGTACACCAGAACGCAACAGCATATCACGCCATGGTAGTTTCCTTGCGCGACGCACGCGGCATGGCTGCACGTGGACCTCATACTTCCATGTTGCCCTGGCTCGGCCAACCCACGAGGACGCCCGAGCGAACCCTTGCGCTTCTGCTCTGCCTCCGCCACACGTCTGCTGCCATGGACCGCCTGCTCCGATCCGATTGTTGCTCGCGTCTCCGATCGCTTTTTTTCGATCTCGTCCGGAACCATGCCACACCGGGCTGCAAACCAAGACTTAATATTTCCTCTAGATCAACAATCCACAGCCTCCGGACAACCTATCTCATGATACCACTTGTTAGAATAAATCCGAGGCCATTGTCGATCATCTGAGGACCAAGCAGTCACACAAGCACAGCACCGAGATTTGTTAATGAGGTTCACCGATATGGCTACATCCTCGGGGCCTGACTATGGGCGTTCCTCCCCATGACACTGCTACAATACCGCACCCGGTCGCCCTGGACGCCGGCACATGCCGCCGGCTTCCCCTGCGTTCCGATGCTATTATGTTGGCATAGGTTACATCGTGTGTCTAGCCCCGCTATATATGAGAGGCCTAGGATACAAGTGTCCTACTAGGACACGACTCCATATCCTATCTAAACACAATACAACTATAAGTCCAACTGTAACCTACCTCGTACACTATATTCGGCACAACTCCAACACCACATGCAGTAAGTTTTCAAATTTAGGATATGTTTGCAATTTTGCTGATGATTTAAAAGCAGGGTACAGATGAAGGGATGGCACTGTGGAACCTAGGTGCAAAATAAACGATCGTTTTATCTTGTCCATTGGTTCCACAGTATCAACTGTTCATTTGTGTTATCCCCATTGTTCTATGAGGTAGCATTTTGTGTTAAATCTCTTGGGCCGAGATTAAATCTAGCCACATGGTTGTTTAAAGGGCTGGGGTTGGTGAACCTAGTGGGTTGCAACAACAAAGATCGTGTGCCTCTAACTTGGTTCAGTAAAACTGAGTCCCTTTCAACTACTGCGAACGATGATTCGACAGTACCTTGTGGATTGTGGGATGACATTTATCCTGCATTTCCCTTGGTATTGCTACGTCATCGTTTCACAATTTGTGGGTTTATGAGGCATGTTTTAATCCTCTCTTACTTGTATTTGCGCACCCTCTCTTAATTTTGGCGATGATTCAACTCTTTAGCACCATGTCTTTAACACATGTTCTTTGCAGGTGGACATGGAGAAGCTTGTGTCATTGCTCCTCTCCATCTTCTTGCTATAAGTTTGGATATCGGAAGAGGTTCAGATTTGACATATGTGTTCCATGGCATGCGCTTTTTACATTGTTTGTCTGAGCTAGCAACTCGCCACACAAAGCTGGAGCTGGTAACTTTCTCATCCATTTCATCATATATGAATTTCTTACCCTGTTCATTTGAATCTTGATATGATGCGAGTTCTCTCTTTCTCCATGTCATAGTTTACCCATGAATCACATCATATGGTCTTTGTGTCTTGTCTCCGATAAAGCTTAATTTGTTCAATAATTTTGCTTTTTATTGCATGAATAAATGCTAAATGAGTAAAAGATGAGCATTGAGTCACAATCCTTGTTTCTCCTCGTGCAGGTTCTTCTGGATGATGTGAAGTTATCTGAACAAGTTATGGACCTGATATTCTTTCTGCTATCCATTCTGTCCCACTGCTGATTTCATTATGTGATGTTTTAGGTGGCAAAAGTGACGTCACATCAGAAATGAAGGTAGACTTGCAACCGGTGCAGCAGCCCCAACCAGCAAGGGCTAGCATTCCAGATCCCAATATGGATGGCCCTCCTAAGGTAACATTATCAATTACATTAATATTAGCCATTGACTTGGTAATGTATTTGATCCTAATCCAAAACTTATACAACAGGATGTGCAAAACATCGAAGAGTCTATGGCGACGCCCTCCGTGAAACAAGAGGGGAATGCTAGGGATGAAACCCCAAGAAACCTGTCAAATCAAACTGCAACAACTACTATATTAGGTACTTCTAAACCAAATTATTTTTTCACACAATATCCATTAGGCCCCAGGCAAAATATAGGTAAATCAAATTGAACCTAATGAAGGGGCGGGAGAGGGGCAGGTAAAGGAGAATGGGTCATTGTCATCGACACCATGTCAGAGGGTTTCAGACAGTCTTTCTTGCATGCCTCCATGGACGGGTAGCACTCTAGATTCGCGAGACAACACAAACAAAGCAATCCATCTTTGCATCGTTTCTCGTTGACGCAAAGCCCATACGGTAAATTGATCTTCTCATCATCCACGTCTTGTTCGATGATCCGACCTATGGAGCAGCAAATAAATTGGCCATTGGTATGGTAACTGATCATTTTGGACTGATTAACAAAGAAGCAACATATAATGAAAGGTGAGAAAGAACTGATAACTCTCTGTGGAAGTGCATACATTGCGCAGTAGGTGCAGAGCATAGGAGATGGAGAGAAAGTAGCACTAGACCGTAGATGCGAACCATGTACCTGTCCATCCTCTTCTAACGCAGTTTGAAAATGCTAGGCAAAAGATATGCATGATTGGTCTATCGACAAAGGGCTTGTATAGATGGATAGATGGAGATCCGGTGCAGAAAAGATCAAGCAATAAAATAGCACCTATTAATTGGCCGAATTAAAATTTGTAGTACTCACTCTGATCCATATTTATTGTCGCTAAAATGAATGTATCTAGTGCTAGTGCTATATACATCCATTTGAGCGATAATTAATATGGATCAGAAGGAGTACCTCATTTAAGACCTTCATACTAGAAGCACATATCTTACGGTAGTACCATTATTTCTAATAGGAAGATCCCAACACTTTATAAGAAATAGGAGTACCTAAGTAAGAAATTCCAGCAATAAAGAAGACTCCAACATTTGATAGGAGATTTCATTATTAAAACAAATTTCAACACTTAATTATAAGACATTTGCTCAATAAAAATTTCCAACATTTAATAAGTCCTTCCAGCAATAAAGAAGATTCCAACACTTGATAGGAGATTTCATTATTAAAAACAGATTTCCACACTTCATAAAACAATTGCTCAATAAAAAGTTCCAACACCTAATAAGACATATCTACAAGAAGAGATATTTCAACACTTAAAAAACGAATTCCAACAAATGAAGAAAATATTTCAACACTTATTAGGAGATTTCAACAATAAAAACATATTTCAGCAATTAATAAGATATCTCAAGAATAAAAATATATTTCAACACTTAATTTTATCTTTTATAAAGATATCAGCAATTAGTAAGACATTTAAGCATTGAAATAGATTTCAACATTTAAGAATAGATTTCAACACTTTAAAACACATCCTGACAAACAATAAACATATTTCATCATTAAATAACACATCCCAGCCATAAAAACAGACCCCGGTGAAAAATCTAATCTATTTGTCTCATCTCTCATCCTAGCCCAACCAATAAAGTGGCCATTCTAGACACTGGAGCAATTTCCTATAATGTCTGTGTGCTCACTCACTTTGACCTGCAAAATTGACATTGTTCAAAAGCAAAAAATTCCCAAACCTTCCAGTCGCCTCTATTCCTGCTCAAACCAACATTTCTGAACAGAATCCACCCACGACCATGTCGCACTATGCTGTCTGCTGACGGACCTCCTCCGCCGCATTAACACCAACCTCAATGATCTCAAGTGTAACACTAGCACGACGTGGCGCTGTGCTCTCATGTCGTTGTCCCCGTCGCAGGTGGCCATCCTCGACGGTGTCGGTAGCCACCCTGCCGCAACCTCGCTTCACATGCGGCGCTCCTTCAACCTTGAACCCATCCCTTTGGGCGCGCTCTGCATCGGCTCTAGCAATGGATGTCTTGTCCTTGGCCTCTTCAATCTTTTCACGACCATAGAGGTTTGTTTGCCATCAATCGTCATTGATCTATAATGGTAGGGGCGTTTCCAAGCTTGTATTCTCACCAAGCCCGGCAGGCACGACTTCCTTGCCCCCGCCATATGCGATGTTGATAGGCTCGTCTGTGTCACCGTGGGGGATAGGGGGTGGACCTTCCTCAACCCAGTGTAGCTTAAGGACACAGACCACCTCGTTGACCTCGTGTACCATGAAGAAGGTAGGGTCTAGTGCCTCACTCGGTGTGGAGATGTCCATGTGCTTCGCCTGTCGGAGCGTCCTCGTGGCCGGGGTGGACCAGACCCGAGCGCACTACCAGCCATGGTTGAGCTCTTGTTGTCCTCTTCCAGCCTTCCATTCGACTTTGCTGGTAGTTTTGCCACACCATACGACATGGTGTCTGGTTACACTAGTGCCAGTCAGGCACTTGGGTTCGAACTTCTAGGTTGGGGAAGCACATGCAGTTATACATGCAATATTCATATACATGATCACAAGAAACGCGGTGTCTCGGTTCCGGTGAAAACCTGAAGATGTTGTTCATGTGTGAGCTCAAAAGGAAGCTTGTGGTGGTTGATTGAGGGGGACACTTTAATGGTTGTAGATGGGAAAAATGCTAATGTGTTGCCGACGATCAGTCCCATTTGAATTAGGGACCGTTCACATACGAGTCTGCTGACATTTTCCTTCGATATATATTGACGCTAATGATGCTACCATCTAATATTGATTCACCGGAGACGTTCTATGTCAGGCGGCGATGATGCTACTGTTGACATCGGATTTTGGCAAGGTACAAAAGGCAAGTAAGATGGCCTCAAGTGAAAGAGTTTTCAGCATGCAAAGTTTCAGGTCGCCTAATGGAATAACTTTGATGTTTAACTTATCGCCATTCGACCTTATCTCGGTGGCCGAAGTTGTACTCCGAGTGACAAAATTCAACATTCCGAGTGGTTTTCGGTCGACCATGCCTTCAAGACGACCTCGGATGAAGGAGTACTCTAAAGGAATTGTCTTCGTCTCATCGTGGCGATCGATTTTGATATATAAATCATCTCAATCCGAGTTCATATGCAAAAGTTAGAGGCAATACACTGTGGGCCGAAGCTGAGTGGAAATATGGCGCGAAGTACCAGACGCCATGTCTGATGGGTCGCGCGAGCAATTTGGCCTTCAAGACGGCATTGGATCGAAAAACCTTCAACACGAAAAAGTTTCGCCTCGTCGAGCCGATCGATTTTCATATATTATTCGTCTCAATCCGAGGTCGTATGAGACTTGGGGAGACAAATCAAGATCAGGCTATGTTTTTGGTCGAGTGAAAAAGCTTACCATCCGAGTGAAAACTCACCGGTCGAGTGAAACCTACCGATCGAGTCACCGGTCGAGTGAAAACCTACCGATCGAGTCACCGGTCGAGTGAAAACTACCGATCGAGTCCAAGGTCGAGTGAAAACCTACCGATCGAGTAAAAGGTCGAGTGAAAACATACCGATCAAGTAAAAGGTCGAGTGAAAACCTACCGATCGAGTAAAAGGTCGAGTGAAAACCTACCGATCGAGTAAAAGGTCGAGTGAAAACCTACCGATCGAGTAAAAGATCGTCTTCCGACTGAAAATGTGGTCATCGTTAGTCATCCGAGTGAAAAGGTCTAGTCGAGTGAAAGACTAATATTCGAGTGGATGAGCTCAAATCCGAGTGAAACTGAACATGTGCCCAAAAGTTTATCAAGATGATCTCGGATGGAGAAGTGTTCAATACAGAAGTTGTGCGTATCATCAAGACGGTAAACTTTGGTTTTGGAGTCATCATCATCAGAGATAATATATGGCCTGCAAATTTATTACAAGACTCGGATGATTCAGTCTACCGCAAGACCGAGTCCGAATGGAAGGTAAAGATGGCCTCGAAAAGTGTTCAAGATGGCCTTATTTGAAAAAGTGGTCAACATGAGAGTTGTTCGTATCGTCGAGGCGCACAAGTTTGGTATTTGGGCCATCTTGATCGGAGGTCATATGGAGGCTCGGCGGCCTGCACAAGGAGGAAGACAGAAGTTGGGCCAGATTCAGACTGAATCCGAGTTGGAATAGAACTAGGACTCTAGGACGCGAATTGATGTAATTTTTCTTGTAAGGAAAGCCTAGATGAATCCTTTACTTGTACGGGAAGTCCAGCCGCCTCTTATATATGTTGGGGGTGACGGCCGATTGAACAACACCAATCGAACCAATCAATCTATTACACTTTTGTGTTCATCTATCTTTATCCCCTACCCTTGTATCTTTCTTTCTCGTTCTTCGTTCGTTCTTCGCATTGGAGGGTAGCGATCCACGAGGCTCTAGGGGCGAGCGAATCGACCTATGGCAGCCCATAGCCGCCGCGAGCCCTGACGGGGTTCCTCCCGGGCAAGTGGGGCTTCGGGTCTACTAAAGCGCCCGCCGACTGTCTTGCGTATCGCGCTGTCGGTCGGGTCTCCTTCGACGTGAGCTGCGGTGCATCACCCCCGGCGTCGAGGGTACACGGTGACGTGTTCGTGTGCGAACACACTTTTTGGCGACTCCGCTGGGGACCGAAGATCAATCATCATCATCCACCATGTCTGATCTTCCCAAGCCATTTGAGGTAGACGCCGATAACATCATTAAACCCAGTCTTGATGAGATATCGGCCGATCATCGCCAAATCTATGAGGAGTACAAGAAGGCGCGCGAAGAGAAGGATTTGCAGGAGTTTCTTGCAAAGTTCAAGAAGGATCGCCAAGGCAACATCACTCCGATTGAAGAAATCAAGTTTCCTCCTCTTCAAGCCGAGCAGGTTAAACCCTCTGTAAGTACTGCCTTTTCCCCTGAGCAGTGGGCTGAGATTGAAAGTCGTATTGCTGATGGTAACAATCTAGTCTATCAAACTTTCATAGAAAATACTAATGCTCAGAAGAATGCATCTCAATCGACTAGTGGTGCAAAACCCTAATCTGGCTTTACCTATCTCATCGGCGCCTCCCGTGCCGATGACTTATTATCCTACCCAAACAAATCAGATTGTGGCTGCACCCATTAATCCTATTATGAGCATGCCAGGTTCGGTGGTGACGCCGAACCAAACCCTACCTACAGCTACAACCACTCGACCACTACCAAACTATGGGTCGACATACATGCCACAATTCTTACCTACAGCTAGTAACCCTACTCCTCCTATGCCACTGCCATAAGCTCCATCGTCCACTATGGACGATGGTCTAGCTAATCTTAGAGAGGAGATGGCTAAGATGCTTTGAGAGAATTTTGGAGTCGAGTTACCTCGGAATCGGATTTACCAAAAGCCGTACCCCGAGTACTTTGATGCTATCCAGTGCCCTCCAGGATATAAAATTCCCGATTTTGTTAAGTTCAATGGAGAGGGCACAAAAACCACATGGGAGCATGTTAGTCAATACTTAGCACAATTGGGTGAGGCAGGCTCATTGAATGAATTGAAAGTGCGTTTATTTCCTTTGTCATTAACTGGTACCGCATTTTCATGGTTTTCTTCTTTACCACATGGTTCCATTCGAGTTTGGTCGCAGCTAGAGCAGAAATTTCATGATCACTTTTATAGCGGCGACAATGAACTCAAGTTGTCACATCTAACATCGGTTAAGCAGAAGCATGATGAATCGGTCTCCGATTACGTCAAGAGATTCAGAGAAACGAAAAACCGGTGTTTTAGTTTGGTGATAACCGAGAGACTTAGCAGACCTAGTCTGAGTGGTTTGAGAACTCCCACTAGAGAAAAGCTAGAAGGCTACGAGTTCTTAAATATCAACCAAGTCTTACAAAGGGCTTTGGCTCAGGAAAGCCGAAGCAAAGATCTCAAAGAAGTGCATAGATACAAAACTGATCGTCCAAAGATGAATATGGTGGAATATGACAGTGATCACTCGGACGATGAGGGTGATGTTTTTGCTACTGAATTTGTTTGGCCATCTAAGTCCAAACCCTTTACTTGCAATGATCTGAAACCGATTCATAAGAATCGTGATGAAGAGATGAAGTTTACTTTTAACATTGCTAAGTGTGATAGAATATTTGATGCTTTGCTGCAGGCTAAGATTATTAGAATATCTCATACTTTACCGCCGTTTGAAGAGCTAAAACGGCGTGCTTATTGCAAGTATCATAACTCTTTTTCTCATGCTACTAACGATTGCAATGTTTTTCGACGACAGATATAATCGGCCATTAATGACGGACGATTGAACTTTTCTGAGATGCAAATTGATAAACAACCCTTTCCAATGAACACCATGGATTTAGAAGGGAAGAAGCTGCTCATTCGGCCGGAGGTAGCCGAATCTGCTAATAAAGCTAATGTCATTGTTGGTGAGCCCAGGAAAGACAAGGAGGGCGACAAGGTCTTGGGGAGACAGGTTGTGCTTGATAAGCAACCCGGTGGCAAGGAAGTGATCAAAATCACCATCAAGAATCCTACACTCGGGGGGCAACCGCAAGTGCAAGAAAATACTCGTGTTAAATTTGTCAAGCCCAAGAGTCCAGAAGTTGGCAAGTGGAAGAAGAATGAAGTTAAAGTGCAGCGCAAGCGGATCAAGCCAACTTTTGATATGTTGCTGTCCAAATATGCCAATCAGTCGGCTGGTTCCAGCTCTAACCGGCCATCATACTTGAAACGACCAAGGTCACCATCAGACGATATGTTCAGTCAGTATATGAAGCCGAGTGGACCAAAGGCATTGTTTCCAGAAGAGCAAAGGCAAACTGTTTGGGATCGACTTGAATACTCATATAATGGTCGACTGAACATCGATAACTATCGGTCGGCTGGTCAACATATGCGACCGAGTGGAAACTATCCTAGTGTAAGAATGCACCCAGGTGGAAGCTATCCAAGTGAAAAAATGTGGTCAAGTGGATTCCATCCGAGTGGATTCCATCCGAGTGACATCCATCCGAGTGGATTCCATCCAAGTAAAAAGGTGCGCCCGAGTGGAAATTTCATGCATCTGGAAAGTCGAAAAGAATGGCGTATTAAGTCACCAAGTGTTGCAGCAGTTGAATCGGGAAAAGGCAAGGAGAAAATGGATGTCGACTCACTTATCCTGGGCACCGAAACATTCCCCATACAGCAGCCGACTGTGCATAACCACTCGACTGAGCCGATACTTTCTATCGCGCCAAAGCACTCGGCTAATGACCATGAAGCAAGCACCAGCCAGGTAAAGGTGAGAGATGCTAAATACACTCGACCAAAGTGGTGTCCTCCAGGGCTAACAAAGACACAGAATAGGAAACTACAGAGGTTAAGGAGTCAGGAGATGGCGGAGCAGGAGGCCGAGAAGCAAAGGGATAAGTTGTTCAATGACACTCGGCCCATGGTTCCAGCAAAACAAGTGTGGAGGCCAAAACAAATACAAGATACATCAGCTTCTACATCTATCACAAAAGTGCCTACACCACCCAAGGAGGACGATGTGACGGCTATTACATCGTCTGCGACACTTCTTACTTCTCCTTCACTAGGACAGATTTCAGAATCGGTCGATCCACTTGAAGAAGAGGCTGATATATTGGACTATGAATCTACACCGGTTCATGAAGGTATGGATATCAATATGGTGTATTACTTACCTGCTGAGTTTCGTGCTGTAGATGAGGAAGGGGAAGTTTCTCAGCTGGATTTTGGCCCTAAGAACGCAATATTCGAGAAGCCAAAAGAACTAGTAACACATTTAAAACCGTTGTATCTCAGAGGTCATATCAATGGATCGCCACTTAGTCGAATGCTTGTTGATGGTGGTGCTGTAGTAAATCTTATGCCCTATTCGGTCTTCAAGAAATTGGGTTTGCCTGATGAAGAATTGATCAAGACCAATATGGTGCTCAACGGGTTTGAAGGCAAAGAGAAAACTGAAGCCAAAGGTGTAATGTATGTGGAGCTTACAGTCGGAAGCAAAACTTTGGCCACTGCATTCTTTGTCGCTGAGGTGCAAGGTAACTATAACGTTATATTAGGCCGTGATTGGGTTCATGCAAACCAGTGCGTGCCATCCACTATGCACTAGTTTTTGATTCAGTGGGTTGATGATGAAGTGGAAGTCATTCATGCGGATAACTCGGCCTGTGTTGCTTTGGCCGATGCATCGGTGGATTGGCAACATCCCAATGCTACTTGCTTGACGGGCGTGACTTATCGAGTTTGATTTTCTCGGTCGACCAAGAATGGTTTTGTTCCGTGTCTTTAAAGCCGATTGAATGCAATCGGCTCCAAGGTATGATAGGTTTAAATGGATTCTAATTCCGAGTGGTTACAAAAACGTCTTGCAAAATATCGGTCCAGCGAGAACGATATGTATGAGTCTATTGAGGAGTTGGATGACATGGATAAACTTGGACAAGGTTTTACATCGGCCGATCCGTTAGAAGAGGTAGATATCGGAGATGATCAGTCGATCGACCGACATTTATAAACAAAAATTTGAAAGCCGATTGTAAAGCTAAATTAATCGAGCTATTGAAAGAATATGTTTGTTGCTTTGCATGGGAATATCATGAGATGCGAGGGTTGAGCCGGGAGCTAGTGGAGCATCGGTTGCCTATAAAGGCGGTTTTAGACCTTATAAGCGATCGGCGAAAGTTTAATCCGAAAACATATGACCGGATCAAGGAAGAGATCGGTCGATGCTTGAAGCTAAATTCATTCGACCTTGCGGTATGCCGAGTGGATTTCTAACATTGTCGATGGAGAAGAAGGGATCCGGCAAGTTGAGGGTGTGCATTGACTTCAGAGATGTGAATAGGGCTACACCCAAAGATGAGTATCCCATGCCAATAGCCGATATGCTTATTAATGATGCTTCTGGACATAAGGTTATTAGCTTTCTAGATGGTAATGCCGGATACAATCAAATTTTTATGGCCGAAGAGGACATGTACAAAACAGCTTTCCGATGTCCTGGTTTCCTTGGTTTATTCGAGTGGACAGTGATGACATTCGGATTGAAAAATGCTGGGGCCACATATCAAAGGGCTATGAATTTGATTTTTCATGATTTACTCGGTGTCATACTTGAAGTTTATATTGATGATATTGTTGTCAAATCGGATGCTTTTGAGTCTCACTTGGCCGATTTGCGTTTAGCTTTTGAAAGGATGAAAAAGTATGGATTGAAGATGAATCCTTTGAAGTGTGCATTCGGCGTGTCAGCTGGCAAATTCTTGGGTTTCATTATTCATGAAGATGGCATCGAAATCGATCCCAAAAAGATAGAGGCCATACAGAAAGTGGAGGCTCCAACATGCAAGAGAGATATGCAAAAGTTCCTTGGCAAGGTCAATTATTTGAGAAGGTTCATAGCTAATCTGTCAGGGAAAGTTGATGCATTTACTCCTATCCTTTGGTTAAAGAATGATGTTGATTTCACTTGGGGGGCAAAACAGCAAGAAGCCTTTGATATGATCAAGAATTATTTGTGCACTCCTCCGGTGATGAAAGCACCCAAGCATAGAGAGCCTTTTAAACTTTATATCGCAGCAGAGGAAGGTGTTATTGGTGCTGTTTTGACTCAAGATACTGAAGGAAAAGAGCATGACATTACATATTTGAGCAGACGTTTATTGGGCCGAGACAAGGTATACATTTATTGAAAAACTATGTCTATGCTTATATTACGCTTGCACAAAATTGAGACATTACCTAGTGCCGAGTGCTTGTATAGTAGCTTGTCAAACCGATGTCATTAAGTACATGTTGCATAGGCCAATTCTTAGTGGTAGAATTGGCAAGTGGGCTTATGCTTTGATTGAGTATGATTTGGCTTATGAATCTCTAAAATCCATGAAAGGCCAAATTGTTGCTAATTTCATTGTTGAACATCGGATTAATGACAAGCATGACGTTGATATGAACCTTGTTTCATTAGTGCCATGGAGATTGTACTTTGATGGCTCAGTTTGTAACAATGGCCAAGGTGTTGGTATTGTTTATATATCTCCTCATGGTGCTGTTTTTGAAGCCTCCTGCCGCTTAGAATATTTTTGCACAAACAATCAAGCCGAATATGAAGCATTGTTATTCGGTCTAGAGATGTTACTTGCTATAGGTGTTACACATGTTGAGGCTTACGGTGATTACGTTACTAGTGGTGCAGCAAATATCCGAGTCTTTCGGTGTTTTGTGAATCACTTAATGTTTATCTTGATAAATGTCTGGATATGATTTCTACTTTGGATTGTTTTAGCATTGCACATATATCTAGACATGACAACTGGAAAGCAAATGAGTTGGCACAACAAGCATCTGGATATCATGTTGATCATGGCATGTTTCATATCTCTCAAAGACCGATGTCTTGTCTTGCCAATATGGGAGAGGCCGAACCTGAACCCACTGATTCGGTCATTAACAAAAAATCTAGTGCAGATGACAATTCCGACTGGAGGAAGCCCATTGTTGCTTACTTGCGCAATCCGAGTGAAAGGGTGGACATGACTGTTCGGCGTATGGCTTTTAAATATACTATAAGGGATGATGACCTTTATCGCCGAACAGTTGATGATGTTCTTTTAAAATGCTTGGATGAGGACCAAGCAAGAGTTGCTATGGGAGAGGTACATGAGGGCATTTGTGGTACTCACCAGTCGGCTCCTAAGATGAAATGGTTATTATGACGTGCTGGGTTTTATTGGCCGACCATGATTAATGATTGCTTCAGATATTATAAAGGGTGCGAAGCTTGTCAAAAATTTGGTGATATTCAATTGGCTCCTGCTGCTATGTTGCATCCTATTATCAAGCCGTGGCCTTTCAGAGGATGGGGTTTAGATTTTATTGGGCAAATTCATCCATCTTCCTCAAAGGGGCATCGATTCATGTTGGTGGCAACTGATTATTTCACTAAATGGTCTGAAGCAGTACCTCTCAAGAACATGACACATACGGAGGTAATTCAATTCATAACTGAGCACATTATTCATAGATTCGGTATTCCTCAAACATTAACTACAGATCAAGGTTCATCTTTTATGTCACACCAAGTCAGAGAGTTTGCCGAATCTTATAATATAAAGTTGCTCAATTCCTCTCCGTATTATGCCCAAGCTAATGGACAAGCCGAGTCTAGCAATAAAATTTTAATCAAGCTCATCAAGAAGAAGATTGAGGATAACCCGAGGAGATGGCATGAGCTGTTGTCTGAAGCTTTATGGGCACATAGAATTTCAAGGCATGGTGCTACGAAGGTAACTCCATATGAGCTAGTATATGGTCAAGAGGCTGTTTTACCAGTGGAAGTAAATTTGAATGCTTTGAGAATAGCCAAACAAAATGATTTATCGGCAGTAGACTTTTATAACTTGATGATGGACAATATTGATGAAGTTGCCGATAAACGTTTGGTTGCTTTGGAGTCCATAGAGAGAGACAAGTTGAGGGTTGCAAGAGCTTACAATAAGAAAGTTAAGTTGAAGCATTTTCAAGTTGGTGAACTCGTCTGGAAAGTGATTCTGCCGATTGGTTCAAGAGATAGAAAATTCGGGAAGTGGTCTCCAAGTTGGGAAGGTCCTTTTAGGATTACAAGGGTTGTTCCTGGAAATTCATATTTGGTGGAATCAATACAAGGGGCATTGTTACCTCGAGCTCTCGTGGAAAATATTTGAAGAAGTACCACCCGAGTGTGTGGCAGAAGCTTTGAGTAGGCAATGGCGATATCGATTATCGCCCTTAGCACAAACATGGCCGATACATAATTATCGCCCTGAGGAAAATAAATGGCCGATGGAGTGTTGACATCGTCCTTAGAACAAACACCATGCATATTATTTTTCGGCATGCAAGCTTTGCCGAAAAACAGGGGGGCATGTGTTGACATCGGATTTTGGCAAGGTACAAAAGGCAGGTAAGATGGCCTCAAGTGAAAGAGTTTTCAGCATGCAAAGTTTCAGGTCGCCTAATGGAATAACTTTGATGTTTAACTTATCGCCATTCGACCTTATCTCGGTGGCCAAAGTTGTACTCCGAGTGACAAAATTCAACATTCCGAGTGGTTTTCGGTCAACCATGCCTTCAAGACGACCTCGGATGAAGGAGTACTCTAAAGGAATTGTCTTCGTCTCGTCGAGGCGATCGATTTTGATATATAAATCATCTCAATCCGAGTTCATATGCAAAAGTTAGAGGCAATACACTGTGGGCCGAAGCTGAGTGGAAATATGGCGCGAAGTACCAGACGCCATGTCTGATGGGTCGCGCGAGCAATTTGGCCTTCAAGACGGCATTGGATCGAAAAACCTTCAACACGAAAAAGTTTCGCCTCGTCGAGCCGATCGATTTTCATATATTATTCGTCTCAATCCGAGGTCGTATGAGACTTGGGGAGACAAATCAAGATCAGGCTATGTTTTTGGTCGAGTGAAAAAGCTTACCATCCAAGTGAAAACTCACCGGTCGAGTGAAACCTACCGATCGAGTCACCGGTCGAGTGAAAACCTACCGATCGAGTCACCGGTCGAGTGAAAACTACCGATCGAGTCCAAGGTCGAGTGAAAACCTACCGATCGAGTAAAAGGTCGAGTGAAAACATACCGATCGAGTAAAGGTCGGTGAAAACCTACCGATCGAGTAAAGGTCGAGTGAAAACCTACCGATCGAGTAAAGGTCGAGTGAAAACCTACCGATCGAGTAAAAGATCGTCTTCCGACTGAAAATGTGGTCATCGTTAGTCATCCGGTGAAAAGGTCTGGTCGGTGAAAGACTAATATCCGAGTGGATGAGCTCAAATCCGAGTGAAACTGAACATGTGCCCAAAAGTTTATCAAGATGATCTCGGATGGAGAAGTGATCAATACAGAAGTTGTGCGTATCATCAAGACGGTAAACTTTGGTTTTGGAGTCATCATCATCAGAGATAATATATGGCCTGCAAATTTATTACAAGACTCGGATGATTCAGTCTACCGCAAGACCGAGTCCGAATGGAAGGTAAAGATGGCCTCGAAAAGTGTTCAAGATGGCCTTATTTGAAAAAGTGGTCAACATGAGAGTTGTTCGTATCGTCGAGGCGCACAAGTTTGGTATTTGGGCCATCTTGATCGGAGGTCATATGGAGGCTCGGCGGCCTGCACAAGGAGGAAGACAGAAGTTGGGCCAGATTCAGACTGAATCCGAGTTGGAATAGAACTAGGACTCTAGGACGCGAATTGATGTAATTTTTCTTGTAAGGAAAGCCTAGATGAATCCTTTACTTGTACGGGAAGTCCAGCCGCCTCTTATATATGTTGGGGGTGACGGCCGATTGAACAACACCAATCGAACCAATCAATCTATTACACTTTTGTGTTCATCTATCTTTATCCCCTACCCTTGTATCTTTCTTTCTCGTTCTTCGTTCGTTCTTCGCATTGGAGGGCAGCGATCCACGAGGCTCTAGGGGCGAGCGAATCGACCTAGGGCAGCCCATAGCCGCCGCGAGCCCTGACGGGGTTCCTCCCGGGCAAGTGGGGCTTCGGGTCTACAAAAGCGCCCGCCGACTGTCTTGCGTATCGCGCTGTCGGTCGGGTCTCCTTCGACGTGAGCTGCGGTGCATCACCCCCGGCGTCGAGGGTACACGGTGACGTGTTCGTGTGCGAGCAGCTACCTGTCTGATCTAATCTTGATTCACTAGAAACATGTCACAACATCGATTTAAACACAAAGAAAAATCTTAGAAGCGATAGATTGACCAAAACACAGTACCGATAATCAACATTCTGTATCATGAGCATGCCCACCAAACTGGCATTGTAAAATTAACAAAAATTGACCGGGCATCAATATTTGAAAAACTGAGTTATCGGCAATAATTGGTAACAAAACTTAAAGATTGATGCAACATGTCAAATCAAATTGCAACAACTAATGTATGAGATACTTCTCTTCCAAATTATTTTTTCACACAATATCCATTAGGTCCCGGGCAAAATATAGGTAATTCAAATTGAACCTAATGACGACGTGGGAGAGGAGGCGGGTAAAGGAGAGCGGGTCATTTTCATGGACACCATGTCAGCAGCAGAGGGTTTCAGACAATCTTTCTTGCACGCATCCATGGACGGATAGCACTCTTGATTGAGGAGACAACACAACCAGACCCATCCAGCTTTGCATGGTCTATTGTTGACACAAAGCCCATACGGTAAATTGATCTTCTCATCCACGTCTTCTTCGCCCATGATCTGACCTATATATGGAACAGCAAATGAATTAGGTGTGAAAGAATTAGCCATTGATATGGTAACTGATCATTATGGACTGATAACCAAACAAGTAACAGGCAATGAAAGGTGAGAAAGAACTGGTAAATCTCTGTGGAACTGCATACATTGCACAGTAGGCGTGCAGCATAGGAGATGGAGAGAGTAGCAAGCCTAGAGCGTAGATGTGAATCGTGTATTTGTCCATCATCTTCTGATGAAGTTTGAAAATGCTAGGAACAAGATATGCATGCTTGCTCTATCAACACACGGCCTGTATATATAGAGAAGGGAGAACCGGTGCAGAACCGATCAAGCAATAAAATAGTACCTATTAATTGGCCTGAAAAACATATTGCAGCAATTAATAAGACATCCGAGCAATCAAAACATATTTCAGTTCTGAAAAAGGCATGCCAACAATAAAGCAGATTTCAACACGTGATAAGCGATTTCATTATTTGAAAACAGATTCCGACGTAACACTTAAGAAGGCATTTCCGCAATAAAAAGTTTGAACACTTAATAGGACATTTATAGAAGAGATATTTCAACGCTTAAAAAACGCTAAATGAGATATCAACACTTATTAGGATATTTCAACAATAAAAGCATATTTCAGCACTAAATAAGATATCCCAAGAATACAAATATATTTCAACAGTTAATGAGAGATTTCATCTTTTTAAAAGATTTCGGCAATTAATAAGACATTTCAAAACTAACATAGATTTCATCATTAATGAGACAACACGAATAGATTCAAAATTTGAAAAACACATCCCGATAAATAATAACCATATGTCATCATTAAAATTGCCATCAAACAATTAGTATTTGGTCAGAGGCATGAATACTGGATGGATAGACACCTGGTATTTAAGCTGAGCTAACACTAGAGTCAGTACTACTCGCTGTAAACAGGGAGCACAAGAAGAGAGCTACAGTTCAGCAAGTCAAAATGAGTTGCTGAATCGTTAATATTAGAGCACCTCCTCGATCCTTTGTTGGTTGTTAAACATGTAACGATGAGATTTGTGCTTGATCAGGCCATGCATCATTCCTTTGCCTTTGCCGTGATTCTCGTTGCCAGAGCTGAGAGCTATTGTAGTTGTCGTTGTCTTTGCCTTTGTCGTTGCTGCCATTCTCGTCATTGCCTTTGCCGGTGTTTCTGAACGCTACCTCCACACCGGTGAAGATGGCAAATTCCTTGCCGGGAAACATCTTGTTGCAGTCCTTGTCGGATTCCATGACATTTAAGAAGTCCACGACGATGAACCTGCCGGAACCGAGGCCGACGACAATGGGCTCGCGCAACATGTTGGGCTGCCACTCCTCTGGTAGGCCATCACGCGCCCAGATCCACATCTTCTCCTGCGGTGGCTCCTACCCTCCGACGACGCCGGAGAGGTCAGCAACGCAGGGGAGATTGTCGGTATTTAATTTCGAAAACAAAATAATTTCGGACATCACTGAAATATGCAAAATTTTGGAAATTTCGCATATTTCGGAAATTATTTCATGTATTCAGATTTCAAATTTCATTTGATTTTAATGAATTCTAACATAATTTAAATTTATTTTGAAAGCAGTTTGAATCGGCCTTGAAATTTCGGGGTTAAAAATATTTCGGGCCCCACTGAAATATGCAAAATTTTGGAAATTTCACTGAAATTTTGTTGAAATTTTTAACCCCCGAGAAGAGATGCCAAACTAGAGTCCAAGCTCAGGGACGTAATCGGCCTTGCCATGGCAGGGCATGAGCCAGTCGCCAGCTTTGCTTCACTCACAAATCGCGATGTGGAAGCAGTAGGTGCCGGCACCCTCAGCGCCTACAAAGATGGAGAAGCAGATGGTGTCTCCGACTAGGGCGTGGCCATGGACAAAGGCACACTTGTGGTGGGTAATCCACGGCGGTAGTGGGAGGATGTCGCGTGCCAGAACCTGTGAGATGCGGGGGACGGGCGGAACCCCTCCACGCCAGGGCCTCGAACCGCGGCTGCTCCTCTGCCATGCATGTGCAGGTAGAGGAGGCCATTGATGATGTAAATGTCGCCGTTGTCTTTGCCGTCATGGAGGTGCAAGTCGGTGGGAGGGACGAAGATGGACATCGACTTCTTCTTGAGTCCATGGAGGCCTGGCAGGGTGTCGATGCAGCGGGTGCCATTGACGACGTCGAAGCGCAGCATGCGGTTCCCACGGTCAGCCAAGACGACCTTGGTCTTCGAGGCGGTGGGCAGGAAATGAAGGGTCTGATGGTTCCCCATGTAGTAGTCGAGTTGCGGTGGCCTTATGGCCAGCTCGTTTTTTGGCGGGAAGATGTTTGGGCGCCGCCGCCTCCGTCGTCGCCAGATCTTGGGTGTTGCGGATCCTTCTTCTTCCCGTGTTTGGGGCACGGGCCTTGGCGGGCGTGAGCGTTGGCAGCACCTTGCCATGCCCATGCGCGGCCGCCTCTTGTGCCGTCGGGTGAAAAAAATTCATCTTGGAGAGGTCACTCCAATCGGCGTAGCAAATACATGCGTTCGTGGCCGTCATATATACAACCCGAGGTTCAGGATCCTCCGGAGTAGGAGAGATAGACAACACTTGGAAGAAAACAAATGTACACATGAGATAAAAAGTTTGAGCTGAAAGTTTAATGCTTACCAAAGGCTTGCTTAACCTATTTATTGATTTATCAATATCAGCAATACAATTTTATTTAAGTACAGATGATTGTGCTACTGCACATTGAAAGGGAACGAGAAACCTATCCATTGTTGCATTTTCTCAAGATTGTTGCATTTTATGCACTGAAAAAAATAGCGTGCTATAGCGTCGCTAATAACACGCTATAGCGTATTGAGAATTGCCTCGCTAAATATATCGATGTACAATGTCTCGCTAATAGCACGCTATAGCGCGATATAGCACGCTAATAGCATATTTTGAGGTCGCCGCTATTTTGCTGTAGCGCGCTATTTTTTTCATTGATTTTATGCCTCCATCCAGATAAGATAAAATCGAACAAATAACTTGAAGAGTGCTTCCATGCTTACTCTCACTAGATAGAAAGAAAACTGACCGAGCCTAACATTTTCTTGAGGGTGAAACGAATGAAGCTTCAAAAAATAAACCACAATGCATGTTGTGCATCATGTGAACTTCCTAACATAACAGGTTCTATTTGACTAACATAAGAGGTTCTATTTGACTAACATAAGGAAGAAAATCCAATGAACAATTGGATCGATATTGTTGCTTCACTTTATTACTTCATAAGTGAATTAGGAGTAGATTTTATCTGTCCTGAACAAATGGACTGCTGATTTCAATAGGTAGCAGTAGGAAGCAAAGTTTTAAATAGCGCGCTAAGCCCTCTTAGCGGCAGACATCTTCTAAATGTATAGCGTGCTATAGCGAGCTATTTAAAATGTTTGTTCATGTGTTTGGACGAAAGACCCTTAGTGCACGACCTCTTCTAAACGCTATAGCGGGCTATTTAAAACCATAAGTAGGATCAAGAAAAAAAATAGCGCACTACAGCAAAATAGCGCCGAGCTCAAAATACGCTATTAGCGTACTATATCGCGCTACAGCGTGCTATTAGCAAGACATTGTACACTGATACATTTAGCGAGGCAATTCTCCATACGCTATAGCGTGCTATTAGCAATTTGTTCATGTTAACAAAAGCAGATAGATGCACAAGACAAGATCACGTACGTACGTATCACTACTCCTAATGGAGCAGTTGGTTGAATAGTATCCACGGTTTTATTTTGTCTGGCTTTTTCTCGTCTGGTTTTTTTGTCTCACGATCCCACCACTTCTCTTCAGGTTGTTTTTTCACCCTCCCAATAAAAACTTTTCTACCCTTTCCTAACCAGACACGTTACAAACCGTTGGTTGAATAGTAACCACGGTTTTATTTCGTCTGGTTTTTTTGTCTCACGTCCCACCACATCTCTTCGGGTTGGTTCTTTCACCCTCCCAATAAAAACTTTTCTACCCTTTCCTAACCAGACACGTTACAAACGGGCAGGAACCAATAACATGTTACCAAACCATGAAGAATTCATGGCAATCAATTCCAAATGTCAACTTTCCTAACACATAGATGTTGTTGCAGAAACTGGCCTGCCGAGCACGAGAGAGATAAGGAGGAAGATCGGATCGCAAGGAGGAAGAAGAACGAGTCTGACAGAGAGTTTTGCGCTGCTGAACTGCATGCAGCTTTTCAGGTCTTTCTGTTATTTATGCAGAGCTCAGAAACGAGTTGCCGAATACAAAGGAGATCACGCCCACGCACACCTAGCCTACTGACCGTGCCATCCCACGATGCTAAGCTTGCGCGAGCAACTACGCCGCCGCCAAATCCGCTGCAGCTCCACGCCATCCCATAGAAGCGGTCTTGCCGGCGCTAACTGAACTAACTGAAGAAAAACGAAAACTGAACCGGACGTGGACATACACACGCTTCCGGCCACTTATTCAGCTAATGCAACTTAGTGTAAGACTGAACCTAGCAACTAGGATTATACTTCAAATCACCCCCTAATCCTGTTGCTCTCACTTGACCTGAATGATCCCAAGTCTGCACCGGAGTTCTGTGAACTTAGCACGCCCAAGTGACTTTGTCAGTATATCAGCCAACTGATCTTCAGTTCGAACATGCTCAACCTCCACTTTCCTTTCTTCAACACACTCTCTGATGTAGTGATACCTCAAGTCAATGTGTTTGCTCCTCTCATGGTGCACGGGATTTTTGCTTAGCTCAATTGCTGATTTGTTGTCGATCTTGAGCTGCACCTTCTGTTTCTCTGTTCCAAGCATTTCTGAAACTAGCCCTCTGAGCCAAACAGCTTGTGTAGCTGCTGTAGCTGCTGCTATGTATTCAGCCTCACAGGAGGATAAGGCGACGATCTTCTGTTTCTGTGAGCTCCAAGTGATGACACTAGGCCCCATGAAAAACACCAGACCCGTCGTGCTCTTCCTGTCTGTCAGATCACCGGCATGATCGCTATCGCCGAACCCTGTCAGGACAGTGCCTTCTCCTGCCTTGTAGGTGCATCCATAGTTCAGTGTGCCTCGAACATACCTCAAAATCTGTCTGATGATCACCTAGTGTTGCTTTCCAGGTGTTTCCATGAACCTGCTAGCTACACCCACAGCATATGCAATATCCGGGCGCGTATTCACCAGATATCTCAGGCTCCCAATAATGCTGCGATACCTGGTTGCATTGACTGCCTCTCCAGGGTTCTTGACCACCTTCAGGTGATGCTCCATGGGTGTCGAGCTCGAGTTGCAGTCACTCATCCCAGCATCTTCCAAGATCTTGGCAGCATATCCGGACTGACAAGCGGTGATCATGACGTGCTCTTGCTTCACTTCAATGCCAAGATAGTAACTAAGCAGCCCAAGATCTGTCATCTGGAACCGTTCCTGCATCTGGCCTTTAAACCCTTCAATGGCGTCTGCAGAGGTGCCTGTGATGATCAGATCGTCGACATGCACCCCCACCAGCAGGAAATCTGAATCATCTCCGCGTCTGTACAGAGCATAATCCAACTGACACCTCGCGAACCCAAGTGACTGTAGTGTCAGGTCCAGCTTGGCGTTCCAAGCCCGTGGCGCCTGCCGGAGCCCGTACAACGCCTTCCGCAGCTTCAGTACCTTGTGAGCATCATCGTTGTCGACGAATCCAGCTGGCTGGTGCACATACACCTCCTCCTCCAGCTCACCGTTGAGGAAGGCCGAGCGCACATCCATATATGGTGCACGCTCCAGCTCCGGTGCGCAGCCACAGCAAGCAGGATGCGCACGGTCTCCAGCCGGGCAACAGGCGTGAAAACCTCATCGAAATCGACCCCTTGCTTCTGTGCATAGCCCTTTGCCACCAGCCGCGCTTTGTGCTTGATAACGTTGCCGGCCGGGTCTCGCTTCACCTTGTACACCCACTTCAACCCGATCACACGGTGGCCTGCCGGGAGCGTGGCAAGCTCCCAAGTGTTGTTGGAGCGGATGGACTCCATCTCTGCCTCCATCGCACTTTGCCATGCTGGCTCCTCCAGAGCATCGTCGACGGAGGCGGGCTCCTCTGCAGCAGAGAGACAGAGCCCATTGTACTCCAGCGTGCACTCTGGAGCGTGATCGATCACGTACTCCATCTACTTGAAGTGGACAGGCACCCCCTCGGCATCGAACGACTCGCCGGTGGGCGGAGTCACCCACCCGTCCTCAGGGTCGTAGAATTTCGGTGTTGGTGTAGACGGACTAGCACTTGCCGATGCTGCCGCACTCGACGCACTTGACGCGTCCATGCCCGAGTCGCCGGACATGGGTGTCCGGGGGGATTGCGGTGGGACTGGTGTGCTCGGCGTAGTTGGTGTTGCAGGTGTTCGCGGTGACCCCACCACCTCGGGCGACACAGAGTAGGTCGTGGTTACGGGCGCGCCTGCGTCGGAGTAGACGACAGTGAACTCGCGGGCGTGCGCCGCATCCCCGCTGTCCTTGCTCCAGTCCCAGCGCCGCTCCTCCTCGAAGCGCCCATCGCGTGTGATGTATAGGCGCTTGCCAACCGGGTCGTACACCCGATAGCCCTTCGTCCCCGGCTCGTACCCCAGGAAGATGCCAGGGCACGATCTGTCCGCCAGCTTGGTCATCCCTGGTCCGACGAGCTTGACATGCGCGACACAGCGGAAGGTGCGGAAGTAGTCCACCGCCGGCTTCTTCTTGCGCCACGCTTCATAAGGAGTAATGCCCTGCAAGCTTCTGGTCGGCGACCGGTTGAGGATGTGGACGGCGGTGCGCACAGCCTCGCCCCAGAACACGCACGGCACGCCCATGGCCTTCATCAGGCTGCGCGCCATCTCCACGACGGTCTGGTTCCTCCGTTCGACCACTCCGTTCTGTTGAGGAGAGTACGGCGTCGTCGTGTTCCTCTGGATCCCCAGTTCTTCGCAGTAGGTGGCGAATTTGTTCGAAGTGAACTCGCCTCCTCTGTCTGTGCGGAACGCCCGGAGCCTGGCATTTCCCTGCATCTCCGTGTGTGTCTTGATCTTCTTGAAGTAGCGAAACGCTTCATCCTTGGTTTTCAGTACCTCAAGCCACATGTATCTGCTGAAATCATCAACTATCAACAGGAAGTACTTGTTACCGCTGGCCGTCGCCGGAGTGATCGGGCCGCACAGGTCGTTGTGCACCAGCTCGAGCGTGCTCTCCGCTCGGTACGGTGACGCGTGCGGGAAGGGCGTGCGGTGCATCTTCCCGATGGTGCAGGCCTCACAGAACTGGTCGAGGTGCGCGATCGCAGGCATACCGCACACCATGTCTTTCGCACCGAGATCATGCAGAGCGCAGAAGTGCTCCAGGCATCGTCCTTGGCTCCGGCGAGGAGGCACACGGGAGCGGCCAAGTTCAGAGCCACGGCATAGAGCCGGTTGCTCGTCCGCCGCACCCGTGCAGCCGTGCTCATCGAGCTGCCCAACGCTGACGATGCTTGTGCGTAGTTGTGGGATGTAGTAGACGTCGGCGAGCGCGCGATGTTCTCCATTGCGGCACGTGAAGAGCACCACGCCACGCCCACAAATCTGCACGATCGAGCCGTCACCAAAACGTACAGTACCTCGTACTGTCTCGTCGAGCTCCGAGAGCATGTCGCGGCGCCCCGTCATGTGATTGCTAGCGCCAGTGTCGAGGTACCATCTGTCGTCGTCCGTCGCCACAGGCATGACCCGTGCTTCGCTGAGGAAGATCTCCGCGCCCAGTTCACGTGCGCCGCTGTTCGCGCTCTCGCCGCTCGCTGCCGCGCAGGTGGCCAGCAGCAAGCCCGGCTGCTCGACGTCGACCTGGGCGACGTTCGCCTGTTGGTCCGTCTGCTCCCGCTGCTCCCTTTCCTTCTTCCGGCATTCCTTGGCCCAGTGACCCGGGATGCCGCAGTAGCGGCAGTTGCCCTTCCGTTTGGGCGTCGCCGGACCACCATTGCCGCGGCCACCGCCCTGGCCACGACCACCCCCTCCGTGGAAGTTCTTTGCCTTGCCGTTCCCGCGTCCCCGCCCTGCTCCAGAGCCTGAGGACGCGCCGCTTTGGTCCAGCTGCTTCTCGTGCGCCCGCCACTGATCGATGGTGTACAACAGCTGTGTGCCGACGCCGGAGTCTCCTCGCGCTCTCGCTCCTCGACGACAAGGAGCCGGCCACAGAGTTCCTCCAGGGAGAGTTGTTTGGTGTCGACTAGCGACTCGATCGCCACGGCCATCTCCCGGTACGGGCGTGGCACGGTGCGGAGCACCTTGAGGACGGCTTGTGCTCGTCCACTGGATCGCCGAGCCCCTGCAGCTCGTTGATGATCGTCCTGAGCCGCATCATGTACGACTCGATTCCCTCGCCGTCCTTGTACCAGAGCGCCTCGTACTCTGAGCGACGAGTTTGAGCCTTGGCCTCGCGCACGCGCTCGACGCCGATCCGCATGGTCTTCAGAGTGTCCCATGCCTCATTGGCAGTGGCCTTGGCGCCCAGGATCCGCATGAGCTCCGGCGGCACCCCCTTGAGGAGAGCAATCATGGCGCGCCGGTCGTCGCGGTCCGTCCCTTGGCCTGTTTCCACCACATGCCACAGCTCATCAGCCTGCAACTGAAGTTTAGTGATCATGGCCCAATCAGAGTAGTTAGTGCGGGTGAGCATCATCGGAGGCGCGCCGCCGCCGCCGCCGTGCACGATGCGCTCCACGACACGCACCCCCGACCCCTCCTCGGTGGAGAGACGGGCCAGGGGCTTTCCAAGTGCCGAGGCCTCCGCCTTGGCCTCTTCTTCCTCTTCCTTCTTCTTCGCCTTCTCTTCGTCGCTGCCGGCCATCTCTCCGACGGATCAAACACCGCCGGCACCCAGGATGGATCGAACACCACCGAGGCTCTGATGCCACTTGTTGTTGCAGAAACTGGCCTGCCGAGCACGAGAGAGATAAGGAGGAAGATCGGATCGCGAGGAGGAAGAAGAACGAGTCTGACATAGAGTTTTGCGCTGTTGAACTGCATGCAGCTTTTCAGGTCTTTCTGTTATTTATGCAGAGCTCAGAAACGAGTTGCCGAATACAAAGGAGATCACGCCCACGCACACCTAGCCTACTGATCGTGCCATCCCACGATGCTAAGCTTGCGCGAGCAACTACGCCGCCGCCAAATCCGCTGCAGCTCCACGCCATCCCATAGAAGCGGTCTTGCCGGCGCTAACTGAACTAACTGAAGAAAAACGAAAACTGAACCGGACGTGGACATACACACGCTTCCGGCCACTTATTCAGCTAATACAACTTAGTGTAAGACTGAACCTAGCAACTAGGATTATACTTCAATAGATCCCTGCCTTTCCTAACAACTAAATATCTCTACTCGATCGGTAGGCACCCTCCCCTCCGATATTTCCTCTCATCCGATCCGAATGTTGCCAATTTTTCCCAAACATATCTGGACGTCAAGCTGCAAGTGGACGCGGGCTGCCCACGGTGCCCACTTAAAAGCCCACATAATCTACATTCGCGGACGCCCACGGATAGGGCGACAAGATATGTGGGATATGTGGGTTTGTTCCGCGGTGCCCGCATCGAGCCCACGTCTATCTCACTTCCTAGAATCAGGGCACACCGCGACGATGCATTGTGGATTAGAACATGCTGCCGTGTAGCTTCGCCATGGCCGCAGCGCCGCCGTCCACCTCGGCCACGACAACCTTAGCGCCGCCATGGACGTCGTCGTCGTCGCCGTCTCCGTCATGGTCGCAGCCGTCCACCTTGGCCACGATAGCCTTAGCGCCACCATCGTCGCCGTCCAGCTCCGTCATGCTCGCAGCGCCGCCATCCACCTCGTCCACGGCCGCCTTAGCCCGCCATGGACGCGGCCGTAGCGTCATCGTCGTCCAGCTCTGTCATGGTCGCCACTGTTGTTGCCGCGGCCTGCCTCTCGCTCTCTCTCTGCACCTCCCTCTCGCTCTCACTCTGCCACAACGAAGAAGAAGAAGGAAGAAGAAAGGAGACAGTGGACACAGAGAAGATTTTCCGGCGCACGAACGCCACAGCCGCACGAACAGCTTTCACTTTCCTCGAGCACGAACTCAAGGCACACACACCACCCCACGGCGAGCACACATACACTCCGAGAGGCTACATTTCTCTTCTCTGGCTACTCTTGCTCTACCACCTACATCTGTTTAAGTAGCACACGCGCACACACGCTACCAGGGCAACAGCCTGCCCGGCTCCTATGCCACTCACGCACAAGACTAGGCCAACATGCATACACTGACGCACCACGCTAGCTAACAACCACTAAGCGCATGCACTTGACTCGGCTACACACCAACTAACCACGTACTGACTCCACGACGCGGCCGGCTATGCCACTAACTAACCTATGCATGTCAAGATTAATGCTATCAATTTCCTTCCTAATCTTGACATGCCTTGCCGTCGACCGTCGTCTTGAACGCCTTCGCTTGACATCATCACGCGCCTCCGCGCCCGCTGCGACGTGCCGTGTGCCTGCCGTCGCCGGAGTTGATGCAGCTCGCGTCGTTGTCGTCGTCACAGCCGTGACCCAGCCCGCGGACCCGACCCGGCGCACTGACGCCGGTCGCACCGTGCTCCGTCGCGACTCCGGCGACACGTGCCGAGCTCCTTCTCCGCCGGCGACACACGCCTGGCGTCCCTCTGCGTCCCGCACGTCCCGCGCGCACCCGCGCGCCGGCGAGCCCGACAGCACCAGCGCTCACGCGTGCCGCCTCGCGCCCGCCATGGCAGCCGCCACGCCGCGCCTATGTGTCACGCACCTTCCACAGTTGTCGCCCGAGCCGTCGCGACCTCTGCGCCACCACGCAGGTCGCCGCGACCTCCTCGTCTCCGCGACCGCCGTGCCCTTCGCGCGCACTCCCCACGTCGCCGCGCTCCCGGCCCGCGCTCCCGCCACGCCGCACGCGATCTGCGCAACCAGGTCCAGCGCCTCGGCGCGTCCACTCCCTTGTACCGACGCGTGCCAGCGCGTCCAATGCGCGCCCATAACACGCACCGGTCGCGCCCGGCTCGCCGCCGCGTCTTATTGCCCTGCACCGCCGCGGCCTCCATGCCGCCATGTCGTGCTGCGCCGCCGCGCCACCACGCAGTGCCTCGGCGGCCTCCGCGGTCGCCGCACGTACGACGTCACCGCCCACCGCCATCCGCCACGCGCCATGGCAGCCACAGCGCCGCCCACCTCCATAGGCCGACACACGACCCGGAGCTCCAACGCGCAGCCGCCGGCGAGCGCCGCCATCGCTGCCACGCCTCCGGCACGGCAAGCACGCCCAAGACACCAAGCTCTGATACCAATTGTTGTTGCCGCGGCCTGCCTCTCGCTCTCTCTCTGCACCTCCCTCTCGCTCTCACTCTGCCACAACGAAGAAGAAGAAGGAAGAAGAAAGGAGACAGTGGACACAGAGAAGATTTTCCGGCGCACGAACGCCACAGCCGCACGAACAGCTTTCACTTTCCTCGAGCACGAACTCAAGGCACACACACCACCCCACGGCGAGCACACATACACTCCGAGAGGCTACATTTCTCTTCTCTGGCTACTCTTGCTCTACCACCTACATCTGTTTAAGTAGCACACGCGCACACACGCTACCAGGGCAACAGCCTGCCCGGCTCCTATGCCACTCACGCACAAGACTAGGCCAACATGCATACACTGACGCACCACGCTAGCTAACAACCACTAAGCGCATGCACTTGACTCGGCTACACACCAACTAACCACGTACTGACTCCACGACGCGGCCGGCTATGCCACTAACTAACCTATGCATGTCAAGATTAATGCTATCAATTTCCTTCCTAATCTTGACATGCCTTGCCGTCGACCGTCGTCTTGAACGCCTTCGCTTGACATCATCACGCGCCTCCGCGCCCGCTGCGACGTGCCGTGTGCCTGCCGTCGCCGGAGTTGATGCAGCTCGCGTCGTTGTCGTCGTCACAGCTGTGACCCAGCCCGCGGACCCGACCCGGCGCACTGACGCCGGTCGCACCGTGCTCCGTCGCGACTCCGGCGACACACGCCGAGATCCTTCTCCGCCGGCGACACACGCCTAGCGTCCCTCTGCGTCCCGCACGTCCCGCGCGCACCCGACGCGCCCGACGAGCCCGACAGCACCAGACGCTCACCGCGTGCCGCCTCCGCGCCCGCCATGGCAGCCGCCACGCCGCGCCTATGTGTCACGCACCTTCCACAGTTGTCGCCCCGAGCCGTCGCGACCTCTGCGCCACCACGCAGGTCCTTCGCGACCTCCTCGTCTCCGCGACCGTCGTGCCCTTCGCGCGCACTCCCCACGTCCCCGCGCTCCCGGCCCGCGCTCCCGCCGCGCACGTACGCGATCTGCGCAACCAGGTCCAGCGCCTCGACGCGGTCCACTCCTTGTACCGGCGTGCCAGCGCGTCCAATGCGCGCCCATAACACGCACCGGTCGCGCCCGGCTCGCCGCCGCGTCTTATTGCCCTGCACCGCCGCGGCCTCCATGCCGCCATGTCGTGCTGCGCCGCCGCGCCACCACGCAGTGCCTCGGCGGCCTCCGCGGTCGCCGCCGTGTCACGACGTCACCGCCACCGCCATCCGCCACGCGCCATGGCAGCCACAGCGCCGCCCACCTCCATAGGCCGACACACGACCGGAGCTCCAACGCAGCCGCCGGCGAAGCGCCGCCATCGCTGCCACGCCTCCGGCACGGCAAGCACGCCCAAGACACCAAGCTCGATACCAATTGTTGTTGCGCGCCTGCCTCTCGCTCTCTCTGCACCTCCCTCTCGCTCTCACTCTGCCACAACGAAGAAGAAGAAGGAAGAAGAAAGGAGACAGTGGACACAGAGAAGATTTTCCGCGCACGAACGCCACAGCCGCATCTGAACAGCTTTCACTTTCCTCGAGCACGAACTCAAGGCACACACACCACCCCACGGCGAGCACACATACACTCCGAGAGGCTACATTTCTCTTCTCTGGCTACTCTTGCTCTACCACCTACATCTGTTTAAGTAGCACACGCGCACACACGCTACCAGGGCAACAGCCTGCCCGGCTCCTATGCCACTCACGCACAAGACTAGGCCAACATGCATACACTGACGCACCACGCTAGCTAACAACCACTAAGCGCATGCACTTGACTCGGCTACACACCAACTAACCACGTACTGACTCCACGACGCGGCCGGCTATGCCACTAACTAACCTATGCATGTCAAGATTAATGCTATCAGCCACGGACATCCATCTCTCATCGATCGATCAACAATCATTCACTCATGCTCTGTTTCATTTACTTTTGACGGGTGCACGATGTCCAGCTTCAGGTCCCTTTCTGATGCATGTCAGCACAAGAAGTTCTGGTGTTCCATGATCACTGTTTAGAATGCATGAACATTTGAGTATTTGTTGCATCCTGCCCTGCTTGTACGCGCTTGGATTCAGCTGCTCATTTGAGTGAATGAGCTCAATGTTTAATAGGATGTGGGTTGCCGCTAAACCCGCTTATCCCGCGTAAAAATATGCGGGCATATGCGAGCCTCCAGCTTATATAATGCGGCTGATGTGGGGCGGATGCGGGCCTTCCGCGGAGAGTCCCACTTGCAGCCTGATCTGGACGGAATCAATACTTTCCCAAACAACCGAATCAAATATTCTCAGGGGCCGCACCACGATCCACCGCTCTGATCCTTAACAACTACTCCTAGCTTCCGAGGACTCGTAAAAAAAACACGCTTCTGAGGCGAAGGCGGCCGGGACTCAAGACGTGGTATAGCCTGTCCGCGTCCGGCAAATTCTCGGGGGCGACGTTCCTTTCTCTCGGCCGACGTCCCATCGCGTCAGGGCACGCACCTCTGGCGCTCCCATACCTGCAGTCCTGCACACGGACATAGAGCTCACCACTGTCTGCGACGCCACGGAAGCAGCGTCCGATCATCGACGCCGGCCGTAGCTGTGAACTATGTCCAAATTGCAGAACAGGTGAGCCGGACATTTATTTATTACTCAAATCAAAAGGTGTGTTCTTGATCTGAGGCTCCATAACTATCTGTGGTCGTGAACTCGATTTACTGAATTTTTTCCAGGCCCCGTCATGATCACTGATAGAGAAGCAGAAGAAGCAGTGACGTCAATCATACTGAAGAGCTTTTCTACTCATGCTGTCTGAGCTTGTACTCCCAATCCCAATATGCAGTTCACTTTCAACGCACCTGCATGATAAATAATGCAAACCTTTACTGGCTTCATGCAGTTTCGGAGATGAGAACGGTTGGAGTTATGCGGAGAAGTCTGCTCACTATGTTTGGGTCTTCCCCATAGATGGAACAAAGAGCTCATAACTGTTATTGAAATGTAACAGTGTGCAGGCCAGCTAATTTCAGCTCAACCAACTGTGATGGATGTTGATTAGTTGTTCGCAGGCAAGCCTCTTTTTGGCACGCTTATTGTGCTTCTTCACAATGGAAAGCCGGTATGCTAATTTTCTCTTTCTCAAATTAGCTCTCCTGGTTTTTGTCCATTTTTGTACAGTACTACCTGAAGGAAACTATAGTGGATAGCAGGCTATCATATATAATTACATGTACCCAGTGATTTAGCAAGCTTATGTTGATACTGTCAACAACGACCTACCACTACATGATATTTGATGCAAAACCTGTAAAATATTTTTTGTTTCAGTTTCAGCATATCATTTTCATTTATATACTAAAGCCTCTTCTAGACATGCTGTCTAAGTGCGTCTATACTTGCCATTGACTATTCTTCTTTTATGTACGTTGTGGGCATTATTGATCATCCAATCTCGTGAGAGAGATAGGTTGGGGTGGACGGGAAGAAAACTACCTTAAATGGACAAGAAGTACAGACATAGAAATGTTTTTTATTTAGGTTATGGTCATTATTTTTCTTGTGATATTTCAAGCAATTTCACTTTCGTTTTCTTCTTTGCTTTTAGGTATTTGTGTGATTTTTCAGACTATATACATAGCAATGCAAGACATAATATAATTTAGCATTTTGAAGGCTACCACATGGAGCACCAAAAGGGAGGAGAGGAGCTACCATGGTGGGCAGGTTAATCGAGGATTTGGGGGGGGGGGGGGGGTATTGGTTTAGAATAAGCGTGCGTTCCACAAGAAAATACATAGGATAACTAGGAAACAAGGCACTGAACAAAAAACAAGAAATACAGAGATCAAATATTTGAGGGACTATAACTCTGCAATACTGAAATTAATGAACAGCTAAGCCTTTTCTTTTTTAGATAAACAAACAGCTAAGCCTCTTATTTTTGAGAATGAACAGCTAACCTTAATTAAAATCAATTCGAGACAGGATTATTATTGTTTTTGTTTCTATGTTATGTTGAGTGCCTAATAACTTTTCATCTACATGTCTTGTTTATTATTCTTGTGATTTTCCCAGCAATTACACTTTAATTTTCTTCTTTTCTTTTAGGTACTTGTGTGATTGATTGGAACTATATACATAGCATATGCATGGGAAACAATGTACTGAAAAAAATACAAAGACCAAATACTCGAGGGACTATGACTCTGCAAATTGCTTTAGAACTCAAACATCAATGGTGTTGATCATTTTCACATGTAGGCTTTACGATTAGAGGCTGATGACTTATTAGTGCTATCCTTCACAAAATTGCATATTTTTTGTTCGATGTGCTAAGGAGGGCGAGCCATTCTTGGAAAGTCCTTGTGGCCGTGAAAGAGCAAGATGGCATATTGATTGCAGCGCAATGAGCGGGCATTATTTAGGAATGCGTTTAATATTTACGGTGGAGGAAAATATTTGATCTTGCCACATCATGGGAATGAGCTTGCGCAAAGGCGAGCAGTGAATCCTGAAAGTGAGGCCAAATGCGGGATGCAAAATTGCTCTATCAACAACAATGGCCAGAAGAAGGCAAAAATAGACAAAAACTTCTTCACTATCAAAGATGTAAGGAGGGTGAATCTCTTTTTTTTGGTATACTTGTAGTTAGACTATATACGTATCATTTATTTGTTGTTGAACCTGACCATCCTATTGCTGTCTCTGTAGATTATTGTTATGTGCCATACCATGGCTCTAAGCCTATTCCGATGCGAACACACTACAGGTCTGATGTTAAACTATCTGAATAGCTTAAAGCCACGACACTTATTTTGGGACAGAGGGAGTAGAAATTAGGGTGTGATCTACTTATATAAAGAACACGATGCCATAATGAATATATACTGTATAGAAGAATATTTTTAATTTTATTCTGATATAGTATATGTTTACATGGTTCACTTTTGTTGATCCAAGATAAAAACCTATGGATTCAGACGATGCTTTGAAAGTATCACTATATTCAAGATAATATTAATTTATTGAATGTGGGGATTTGTCTGGCTATTATTTTATGCTCTCGTGGAATTGTAAATAATTGGTTTGTTCAGTTTGCACAGTGAGTATTCCTTGTTGCATATTCTTACGCATTCTATGTAAAATATTCATGCTAAATACATATATTGCTTGTGCGGGTGGTATGATTGGAGTTATTATTATTATTATATGCCAAGTATTGTGCGAACGAAGTTAAGGATAATATTCTTGATATTGTACGAGAATATCTTGAGCACATCAAGTAGATCTTAGTTTGTAATAAATTAATAGTTGGATAATCACTATCCATGTATACATGGTCAAATTACATATTTTTTTATCAACTTATGTTGGAGGTGAATTGGATATCAGTTATTTTCTAATTGTTACCCACTCTCTTTTCTATACATGTGAAATTTAGCATGCATTTGGTTTATATGTAATACCAGCAAAAAAATTAAAATGGCCGTGGAAACGCACGGGCAGTCTACTAGTTATATAGGAAGATGTGAATTACGCACATCCAAACGAAGCAGAGGACACACGTGCAAATCCAATGAGCAACACCAAAATCACGTACGCATCCGAAGCAGAGGATGAGGAAGGAAATTGAGATGGAGAAAGCACCTTAATGAAACGGGGAACGAACTGCGATCGGAGGAGGCGCGGTGATGACGACGGTGTCTGGAACGGTCACGACGGCGGCTCTGGAAAGAGCTCGGTGAGTCTGATTTGGGGCTTTCGTTTTGCACACCTCCATCCACCTTGGGATCGGCCTATTTGATCTCTTTTTTCGCATCCCCTACGTAGGCCAAGCACACGGGTTCTTCTTTTCTATTTTATTTTTTCATTCTTTTTCAAATTCAAATACTTTTTTTAAATCATGCACTTTTCCAAGAACAACTTTTTAAATTTTTTCAAACACGTGAACATTTTCTCAAATCCATGAACGATTCTCAAACCAACAAATGTTATTCAATCCCTTAAATTTTTTTAAAATCCACAAACTTCTTTTAGATTCGTGAACATTTTTATTTTTATAAAATTAGTGAATATTTTCAAATCTATCAACTTTTCCCAAGTTCATGAATCATTTTCAAGTCCGCCAATTTTTTTTGAAATTTTCAGAACTTTTTCCATATCCTATATTTTCAAAATTCATGCACTGTTTCCAAATTCATGACCTTTTTTCGAACTCATGAACTTTTCCCAAGTTTGTGAACCTTTTTCAAATTTATGAACTTTTTCAAATCCAGAAACATTTTACAAAAAATTGTGGACTCTTTTTTTCCAAATTCGTGATTGTTGAAATTTCGGGAACTTTTTCTCAGATTCACAAACTTTTATCAAACTTGTGAACATTTTTCAAATTCATGACTTTTTATTTCAAATTCATGACCTTTTTCAAACATGTGTTCTTGTTTATCAAAGTGAAGGTTCAAAGATCAGCAGTCAAGCCCATTATCCGGCTAGTTACAAGATTGAGTACAAATGATAGAGATAGATAGTAGCAAAGTAGTACAACAAATAAAAGGAGAAATTGTGTAGAAGAACTCAGTAATAGAGAATAGACCCAATGGTCACTATTGGTATCTCACTCGAAAACAGGCAAATGACATAGTAAATAAATTACAGTTGAGCAATTGACCGAATTCCAATATTTGTAACTATGCTCGTTCATGGCATAATCTCATATAAGCATTAAGTAGACCGTTAATCTAACTGCATCTACTGCTAATACTCCACCCCCAAAATCGCTATCCAACATGCATCTCGAGGTATTAAGTTTGCAAGAAATAGAGTACCACAATAAGTAAGATGACATAATGTAGATAGGAAGGAGTCAATCAATAAGTTTGTTTTGTGTGTTGCGTGCACGTACCGATCACCATGACCTTCACCATCTTCTTACTTGGTCACTAGCATTCACCTCAACTTCATTTGCTTCGCTAGTTGGTGGTTGGCTAGAAGCATTGGGGGCATACACCTCGACCATATCCTCAACACGTGATGCACTTCTACCCTCGCTCATATCATGACTTGGGAAGGAGACATGGCGGTTCAAGTCGATTTCAAGTTGATGACCTTCAACCTTGGCGGAAAACAATTCAAGTGACTTGTCTTCTTATTGCGCAACTTTTTTCCTTGTATACCTCCTAATGCAATTCCGAGATGATATGAATATTCTTCAATCGAGATTTTGATCCCGCTCCAACATCATTCCTTCCTATTAGCTTAACTATATCATTGGGGTCCATCCAATTCAACACATCTCTCACTCCATAAACAACCTCCTCATAATTAGAACTTGTATTAAATACCATGGCTTGCTCATCATCGTCCACATTGTCGGCATTGTTGCTCAAGAGCGTCGTCTTGTCCAAATAATGAACGTTTACGAGTCTCGCCATATAAAAATAATGAAAAGTAACTTAATACATCAATTACTAGTCTAATGTATTATATGTGTCATGGCTTTACTGATGCATTATTGTTGGGAATCGTTGCATGGAAAACAAAAAAAATTCTACGCACATGCAATGATCTATCCATGGAGATGCATAGCAATGAGGGGGAGAGTGTGTCTACGTACCCTCGTAGACCAAAAGAGGAAGTGTTTAGTAATGCGGTTGATGTAGTCGAACTTCTCGCGCTCCAACCGATCAAGTACCGAACGTATGACACCTCCGCGTTCAGCACATGTTCAGCTCGGTGACGTCCTCCACCTTCTTGATCCAACAAGACGGCGAGGTAGTGGATGAGTTCTGGCAGCACGATGGCATGGTGATGGTGATGGTGAAGTGATCTCCGTAGGGCTTCGCCCAAGAACAATGAAAATATGACTGGGGGAGTAAACGGTGGAGGGGGGCACCGCACACGGCTAAGCAATTGTCTGTAGTGTGCTAGGCGCACCCCTGAGGAGGGAAAGGTAGGAGGGGCCACCCCCTCCCCCTTTCCTTCCCCTAGGGCGAGCCATCCAAGGGAGGGGCGCCAGCCCCCTTGTGGGCTTGTTTTGTACCCTCCTTTGGCCCATAAGGCCCATAACTTGTCGGGGACCCCTTACGTGACCCCGAAACTTTCCCGGTACGTCCCGAAACACTTTAGGTGTCCGAATACCATCGTCCTATATATCAATCTTTACCTCTCGACTATTTCGAGACTCCTCGCCATGTTTGTGATCTCATCTGGGACTCCGAACAACATTCAGTCGCCAAACCATATAGCTCATATAAAACAATATCGTCAATGAACGTTAAGCGTGCAAACCTTATGGGTTCAAGAACTATGTAGACATGACCGAGACACCTCTTCGATCAATAACCAATAGCGGAACCTAGATGCCCATATTGGCTCCTACATATTCTAAAAAGATCTTTATCGGTTGAACCGTTATGACAACATATGTAATTCCCTTTGTCCATCGGTATGTTACTAGCTTGTCCGAGATTCAATCGTTGGTATCTTTATACCTAGTTCAATCTCGTTACCGGCAATCTCTTTACTCATTCCGTAATACATCACCTCATGACTAACTCCTTAGTCATTTGCTTGCAAGCTTATGATGTGCATTACCGAGAGGGCCAAGAGATACCTCTCCGATACTCAGAGTGACAAATCCTAATCTCGGTATGCCAACTCAACAAACACCTTCTGATATACCTGTAGAGCATCTTTATGATCAGCTAATTACGTTGTGATGTTTGATAGCACACAAGGTATTCCTCCGGTATCCGGGAGTTGCATACTCTCATAGTCGAAGGAATATGTATTTGACATGAAGAAAGCAATGGCAATAAACTGAACGATCAATATGCTAAGCTAATGGATGGGTCTTGTCCATCACATCATTCTCCTAATGATGTGATCCTGTTATCAAATGACAACACATGTCTAAGGTTAGGAAAGCTTAACCATCTTTGATCAACGACCTAGTCTAGTAGAGGCTTACTAGGGACACGGTATTTGTTTATGTATTCACACATGTATTTAAGTTTCCGATCAATACAATTCTAGCATGAATAATAAACCTTTATCATGAATAAGGAAATATAAAATAACAACTTTATTATTGCCTCTAGACATATTTCCTTCAATTATATCAAAAGCACATCACTACTAATGTATTCATTAAACCATGACATTAATTAACACATACACTAACCCTAGTTCTTCCTACAAACCGCAAGCATAATTCCTACTACACATGAACCATGAACTAGGGTTCCACTATGATGTCAAAAAATTCCACCAAAATAACAAGTGATTCGGATATGATTGAATACACTAGGATTTGGGGAAAACCATGAACTAAGGTTCCACCTTGATGTAAAATTGCCACAAAACAACAACATTTTACGAAAAAAGTTACATATTATAGATGAGATTACCTCAAGCAACAAAGGGTGGGGAAGATCCGCCGAAAAGAGTTGCTGGTGTGATCAAAAGGGTCAGAAAAATCTAATCAAGGTCAAACCGTATTAATCTTTCTATTAAGGATTATAATATATTCGGTCAAATGAAAATTTCAGAAGAAGTCATGCCATTCGCTCTGCATGGCCGTGGGGCAAATGCCCCCCCCGCTAATATTGCATGCCAGAAATTTTCTTCAAGATTAATAGCAACATAGCGTTAGCTTTGTTAGAAAAATGACATCCAAAATCTAATACATTCTCACTCTCATGCTGTGAGCGTACTATTACGCTCCTTGATATGTGTCAAATGGCCGGGCTCCCTTTGGATGGAGATTTTTATGAGGAATTTATTCCACTAGAACAACCATTAGATCCCTCCCTTTGCCTATTCCCTAACTTCCTGTCAGATCTATTGTCCGCTCATGACCAGCTTGCCAAGAATAATGGTGGTCATGTGATTTGCCAGACCCGGTGTGATCATTTTCACAACCAGGGAAACCACTTTGTTCATTTAAAGTCTTTTCATGAGGTACTCTGGTATCTTCCTGCATTTACTTTGTTCTCATTGGCAGAGGACCTTACAGCCCCTCCAATTTCCTTGTAATGGCGTCTTAGATCACTCTAGGGCATCAAATTTCATTAGCTCTGCCAGCCCTTTGTTCTATATATTTTGCCTTTGTCGAATCAACACCCATCCTATAGGACTATGCTATAGGATTAGGGGATGGCACATCCATTTTATCATTGGCTGGATGGGGGTTTATTTAGGTAAACTGTTTGGCAAAAGAGCAAGAGTGGATAAGTTTTCAACTGCTAAACTTTCCCGAGGAAAATTATCTATGGTGGGAATTATGTTCAAGATTCCACATGATTTTAGCCCTGAAAAGGCACATGCTTTTTTCAAGGACTATAATAATATTGCATGGTACCCACCAAAATTGTCCAACAATTAGCGCGGGGTGGCTACAAAAAGCATTCACTATTTCCATCCGACATGGCACTACTAGGGAAAAGCCTATACACAGAATCTTATCAGCAGCGCGCTTTAAAATAAGTCGCTGCTGCTAATTAGCAGTAGCGTGCCCAGCCGAAACTTGCTGCTGAAACAAATATAGCAGTAGCGCGCCCGCTCAAAGACGCGTTGTTGCTATAATTCCCACGAGGCCGCCGCGAGGCTAGTTATAGCAGCAACGCGTTATAGCGACGCGCGCTACTGCTACGTAGCATAGTAGCAGCGCATTTCTCAGATAAGCGCTACTGCTAAGTTTCCTACAAAAATTTAGTCCCACCTCGCTCCGTGAAGAGAGTTTCTACCACCTTAAATATGTTACTTCTCAAACTTTGACAAGCACTTGGCCTTCATTGAACTCTATGTGTAGAATTTGTGGCTGCAATATGAGTCTTCACCTGTTCCTAAACCGGTGAGGACTCATTGACAAATCAGATTGTACACAAAAAGATCGTTGATGATCAATGTATTTTTGATATATTGAACAAAGTCTATTTTTACATGCTGACACATAGCAGTAGAACTTTATTGTGAAAGGCGCTGCTGCTAGATAGCTTAGCAGTAGCGTCTTTTCCTACAGCGCGCTACTGCTAAGCCATTCATCTCCCACCCCCATCTCCTCTATCTGATCCACTCACACAGTCACACACTCAATCCTCCGTCTGCGCCGCGCGCCGGTCCACCCCCGTCACCCCTCCTCCGTCTGCGTCGTGCGCCGTCACCTCCTCCTCCTTGCTGGACTCGGTACCGGCCTCCTCCTCCGTCCTCCCTCTCCACTCGCCGCTGGCTGGCCCCTCCTCGCTCCGCCTTCCTCCTACGTCCTCCCTCAACTGGCCGCGTCGGCCGGCCCCTCCTCGCTCCGCCTTCCTCCTCCATCCTACTCTCTTCTCCCTCCTCGAGTTGCCCCTCCTTCTCCCTCCTGCTCATATGCAATATTTTGATTTAGTTGATATAATTTAGTTGATTTAGTAGGCTAGTTGATTTAGTTGACTTAGAACATTTTGATTTAGTTGATTTAGTTGACTTAGAACATTTTGATTTAGTTGATTTAGTAGGCTAGTTCATTTAGTTGATTTAGTTGACTTAGAACATTTTGACTTAGGATTTAGTAGGCTAGTTGATTTAGTTCACTTAGAACATTTTGATTTAGTTGATCGTTAATCCTTTGCTCATATTGCTTTAGGAAAAATGGCGCCACCACCACCACCACTATGTCGACTATGCAAGTCAAGATGCGCCAGCAGCCTTGCAACTGGCAAGCTGTTCGGCATCTACTTCCAGCCGAGTTTTCGTCATGCGGCGGTAAGAAATTAGATGAAATGTAATAACTATTTTATTTTTAGTGTTGGCATTACTGCATTGTGTCATTTTGCTTATTTTACACAGATCGTCCCATGCAATGTGAGGTTGAAATTCAACAAGCTGACAGGAGACACTATGACATTTGAGGCTCCTGGGGGCCGTACACTATGGAGGTCGAGAAAGGACACAATATGTCGCAGATTGGAGGAGATGGATGGGCCCGTTTCGTCGCTCGCATGCGTCTTACTGGTGGTGAGTTGATCAGCTTCTCCTTCCGAGCAGAAAGACCCAAGCTAGCTGTCATTTATCTCAACCTGGTGGAAGATGATGAAGATGACGAAGATGATGAAGATGATGAAGATAATGAGGACCCACTCGATGAAGATGATGAGGACCCACTTCATGAAGCCATCGTAGCTCAAAGAACAAGGCTGAGTGAGGAGGAGGTGTCCAACCTGTGGGACATAATTCCGCCACGTGCTGACTTTGTCGGGGTGCCATTCGTGACCCGCTTGACAAATACCATGGTTGATCGACATGATATGGTATGTTATACTTACAAATGCAAATTATCCGATGAATTACTTACTGTACAGTCCAATGATATGCTATGTTGTGTGGAATCTAGTCGATGATATGTTTTAGTGTAGAGTTCGATCACATGCTTATTAGTGTAGAATCTAAGGAAACTATTAATAGTGTAGATAATCCATATGTACTTATTTGCGAGGCTATTTATTAATTGATATGTTTTTCTTATTCAGAAATTGGCAAAGAGCATATCTGTGAGTTATCGTATCGAGCCTGATGAAGAAGGCTCAGCTGGACTACGCCTTACTTCAAGGGGCTCCGTCACAACCTGTACTTACCGCGTGGACACGGACGGTCGCACACACTTAAACTCGGTTGGGTGGAAGAAATTCCTCGATGGCAAGAATCTTCGTGTTGGATAGGCCATCCTAATTACTATCAGGAACACCAACCGCCCAGGCTTGAGGATGATGATTGTCTTCGATATCATCTAGAACTACATATGTGTGTGTGGCTATATCATCTAGAACTACATATGTGTGTGTGGCTATATCATCTAGAACTACATATGATGATCGTCGTCGATATCATCTAGAACTACATATGATGATGGCCGTTGATATGACCTTGTACTGCTTGAGGATGCATGTTGACTATGCATGAAATTGTTATCTAGTACTCCCTTCGTTCCAAATTACTCGTCGTGGTTTGAACTAAAACCACGACGTGTAATTTGGAACGAAGGGAGTACTACCTAGTAATGGTTTATGAATTTGATATCTACTAGCAGTACCTAGTACCTAGTATCTGAAAGGGAAACTAAAATGGAAAGGGGTAATGGGAAAATGATGAAAGATATAGCAATAGCAAGGGATGGCGAAATTGCTACAGCTAGTTAATAGTAGCGTGTTCCTAAAAAGTGCTGTTGATATCGTCAACAGTAGTAGCGCGGGTTAAGGCCGCGCTACTACTATGAGTTAGCTGTAGCGCCTTATTAGTAGCGCGGCCACCCGCGCTGCTGCTAGCCTCAAAACCCGCGCTACTACTAGGGTTTTCCCTAGTAGTGGGGGATGCTGCCATGGAGAAGGTATAATTATGATGACGACTTGTGCATTGTTGAGCCGTATCATCCTGATTGCGTTGCTTGAGAATTCAAATTAGATCATCATCATATACCCCATTGCACAGTTTTATACGCAATAGATGATACAAGTATTGCTTATGCATATTGGTGGTGTTTCTTGCGCTTGAACCCAAAGCAGCCCCACTATATCCCCAACAAAACTTGGGTGGGAAACTCTCGTTGGCATGGAAAAACTGGTGGAATGCTTTCATCCAACCATTCACTAGTGTTTTTGGCCACCTCCGTCAAGGCAATACGATGGGCGAGACTCCTATGAGGAGAGTTTACCAAATATGTGTAGAATGGGGAGAAACATATTTTTCATCGTAAATTTTAGACGAAGATCTTGTTATAGTAAAGAAGGTGTGTGTTGAATGGCAAGAGAGCTATTGAGGCAAGAGAATTACCTGGAATGATATCTTAGGAAGTTACCTTGATGTAAAAAATGCCACCAAAACAATGATGTTTTACCAAAAAAAGTTAGGTGTTTTGGAGGAGATTACCTCAAGCAACGAAGGGTGGGGAAGATCCAAAAAAAGAGTTGCCGATGTGACCAAAAGGTCTAGATTCAAAAACAATCTAATCAAGGTCAAATCATATTATCTTTTGGTTAAGGATTACAATATCTTCGGTCAAATAAAGATTTCGGAAGAGGTCATGCCAGTATCAGGACTTTGTTCTGCATCGCCGTGGGGGCAAATGCACCCCCCCCCCCCACACACACACACAATATTGCATGCCAGAAATTTTCCTGAAGATTAAGAGCAAGATGCTTTGTTAGAAAAATGGGATCCAAAAACCAATGCGTTCTCACTCTCATGCGTTGAGCTTACTATTACGCTCCTTGATATGTGTCAAATAACTGGGATCCCTTTGGATGGAGATTTGTACGCGGAAATTTATTCCACTAGAACAACCATTAGACCCCTCCCTTCGCCTATTCCCTGACTTCCTGTCAGATCTATTATCCGCTCATGACCAGCTTGCCAAGAATAATGGTGGTCAGTTGACTTTCCAGGCTAAAAGAAGGTTTCTAGCGGATGCTTCTCTTGAACATCATTTGGATTTTATTGCTTTGTCAGAGACTGGAAGAGACAACTTCACCCCCCCCCCCCAATTTCTTAGCACTTTATCGGGGGGGGTTGATTTCGACTGGCATTGTCTCCCTCCGCGAGGAAGATCCGGTGGGGTTTTACTTGGGGTTAAGTGTGACTCTTTGGAAGTTCGGAGTTTAGTTATGGGAGATTTTGCGGTAAAGTTTCGGGTCAGAACTAAGGCAGACGGGTTTGATTGGGCTTTGGTGGCGGTTAACGGCGCCGCGCAACCAGAACTCAAACCAGACTTCTTGGCCGATCGGGTCCGTGTTTGTGGTAACGAGCAGCTCCCTATCTTAGTGGGGGGTGATTTCAACATTATTCGAAGAAGGGAGGAAAAGAATAATGAGAATTTTGATGGCAGATGGTCATTTATGTTCAATACCATCATTGAGAGCTTGGATCTCAGAGAGATAGAGCTCTCGGGTAGGAAATTCACTTGGGCTAACTCCTTACCAATCCCGACTTTTGAGAAGCTAGACCGTGTCTTAGCTAGCATCGAATGGGAACAGAACTTTTCCCTGGTAACAGTGCAGGCGCTGACACGAGGTATCTCGGATCACACACTGTTACTAGTTGACTCGGGGGCTCAAACCCATGTGGGTAACAAGAATATTTTCTCGTTTGAACTTGCATGGTTTGAAAGAGAAGGGTTCCTCGAGCTGTTAGCTAGAGAATGGGCTAAAGACTCAGGAGGAAGGTCACCTATTGAAAGATGGCAATGCAAGATTCTTCATCTACGAAGGTTCCTTCATGGATGGGCTAAGCATACGCATGGGATTTATAAGGCTAAGAATGAACGACTCCTTCTACTTATTCAGACCTTAGAAGTAAAAGCTGAAACTTCTATTTTAGATACCAGCGAGCTGGAAACTAAGATGGAGGCCGAGCTGCAGCTGAAAGATCTCCTCCGCAAGGAGGAATTGAAGTGGGCGCTGCGAGCTAAGGTTCGCAAAATCGTCCAAGGGGATGATAACACTCAATTCTTTCATATGATTGTTAATGGAAAGCATCGTAAGAAGAGGATTTTCCAATTAGAACAAGACGAAGGGACGATAGTTGGTCAAGAAAAACTGAAAGTTTACATTACCAACTATTATAAGCAGTTGTTTGGACCTCCGGAAGAGAATTTTGTATCCTTAGATGAGTCAAGGGTTGAGGATGTTCCTCAACTTGCGACTGACGAGAATGAGATTTTGACTGCTCCTTTTACGGAGAAAGAGGTGTTTGAGGCCATCAGACAAATGAAAAATAATAAGGCTCCAGGTCTGGATGGGTTTCCGGTGGAGTTTTATAAAAAATGTTGGCACTTTATTAAGGGGGACCTGATTCCGTTGTTCCATGAGCTTTTTGCTGGACAACTTCAATTGTTTAAGCCGAATTCTGGAATGATAACTCTACTTCCTAAGAAGACAGAGGCCGTTCGCATTGAGCAGTTCAGGCCAATATGTCTTCTTAATGTTAGTTTCAAAATTTTCACCAAGGTTGGGACGAACAGACTTACACAGATTGCGCATTCTGTGGTGCAACCGTCCCAGACTGCTTTCATGCCAGATAGAAACATCCTTGAAGGGGTTGTCATCTTGCATGAAATGCTCCATGAGATTCACTCAAAAAAACTAGATGGTGTTGTTTTTAAAGTGGATTTTGAAAAAGCATACGATAAAGTTAAATGGCCTTTCCTTCAACAAGCTTTGCGTATGAAAGGATTTGATCCGGCCTGGAGAAACCAGATAGAATCCTTTATGCAAAAGGGAGTGTAGGGATTAAAGTGAATGATGACATAGGTCACTACTTCCAGACACACAAAGGGTTAAGGCAAGGGGATCCAATGTCACCGATCCTATTCAACATAGTGGTAGATATGCTGACCATTTTAATAGGACGGCCTAAGGATGCGGGGCAGGTAGGTGGCCTTGTTCCGCATTTAGTTGATGGAGGTATCTCCATCCTTCAGTATGCCGATGATACTATCATCTTCATGGAGCACGACTTGGTGAAAGCGAGAAACATGAAGCTCGTGTTATGCTTATTTGAACAATTGACTGGGTTAAAAATTACCTTCCACGAGAGCGAATTGTTCTGTTTTGGAAGAGCTAATGATGACCAGGAGGCTTATAAACAATTGTTCGGATGTGAATTGGGAATGTTACCATTCACGTATTTAGGTATACCATTCATCATCGTAAGCTGACTAACAGAGAGTGGAAATGCATTGAGGATCGTTTTGAGAAGAAACTGAGCTGTTGGAAAGGGAAGCTCATGTCATATGGAGGGCGATTAATTTTGATTAATTTGGTCCTCACAAGTATGCCTATGTTTCTCCTATCCTTTTTCGAGGTCCCGGTTGGAGTCAGGAAGAGGCTAGATTTCTATCGATCTCGATTCTTTTGGCAGAGTGATAAGCTTAAACGAAAGTATAGGCTTGCTAAATAGGATATCATCTGTAGGCCGAAGGACCAAGGGGGTCTAGGTATTGAAAATTTGGAAGTCAAAAACAGATGTCTCCTTAGCAAGTGGTTGTTCAAACTTTCGTCCGAGACGGAGGCCACTTGGGCTCAGACATTGCGAAATAATTATCTTCACTCTAAAACCTTGTCCCAGGTGATAGTGAGGCCGACTGACTCACCATTTTGGAAAGGCTTGATGAGAGTCAAATCACTCTTTTTCAATAGGACAAGGTTCTTAGTCGGAAATGGAGCTGCTACGAGGTTCTGGGAGGATACGTGGCTAGGGGAGACTCCCATTGCGCTTCAATATCCTACTTTGTATAACGTTGTTCAACGTAGAGATGCCTACGTTGCAACAGTTCTACAATCTACTCCCCTCAATATTCGTTTTCGGAGGAGGCTAGTGGGAAATCGTTGGGAGGCCTGGCTTCATCTTGTGAGAAGATTGATGGATGTCCAGTTGTCTCAGCAGCCAGATCAATTGTGGTGGAAACTTACTAAGAACGGCGAGTTCTCGGTCAAATCCATGTATCTGGATGTTATTAACTCTAGCGTGATTCCTTCCTCAAAGCACGTTTGGAAAGTGAAGGTACCTTTGAGAATCAAAGTGTTTATGTGGTTTGTGCATAAACAAGTTATTTTGACTAAGGATAATCTGGCAAAAAGTAACTGGGTGGGTTCTGCAAGATGTAGTTTTTGCGACCATAACGAAACTATCAAACACCTCTTTATTGATTGTCCGCTGGCCAAGATTCTGTGGCGGCCGATTCATATTGCTTTTAATATTAATCCGCCTAGTTTTATCAACACGTTATTTGGGACGTGGCTCGATGGGATTGATTCAGATACAGCGAGGCACATTCGTGTAGGCGTGTGTGCTTTATTATGGGCAGTCTGTAACTGCAGAAATGATTTGGTTTTTAACAGAACAACAAACAATCACTTTTTGCAGGTTATCTTCAGGGCCACTGCGTTGATCCATATGTGGTCGCTACTCACTCCGACGGAGGCCAGGGAGCGTTTGGTTACTGCGTCTACCCAATGGGAGATGGTAGCTCGGGATATTTTCAACCGGTTTGGATGACGGTCATGTAATAGGATAGGCATGTAGTGCTCCTATTTTTATTTGCCAGCCGGTTGTGGCTTTGTCTTTTTGTTTAGCTCTTGTGAGCATTTGTTTACTTCCTATTACGAGACTTGGAGACTCTTGCTGGATATTTTAATTAATAAGATAAGCCGTATGCATCTTTCTGATGCAGAGGCTGGGGTAAACCCCCTTTTCAAAAAAAAAGGTGACTTTCCAGATCTGGTGTGATTATTTTCACAACCAGGGAAACCACTTCGTTCCCTTAAAGTCTCTTCTTGAGGTACGCTTATATCTTCCTGCATTTACTTTGCTCTCATTGGCGGAGGACCTTACATTCACGCTAGTTTCCTTGTAATGGCGTCCTAGATCACTCCAAGACGTCGAATTTCATTAGCTCTGCCAGCCCTTTGTTCTATATATTTTTCTTTGTCGAATCAACACCCATCCTATAGGACCCTGCTATAGGATTAGGGGATGGCACATCCATTTTATTATTTGTTGGATAGGGGTTTATTCAAGTAAATTGTTTGGCAAAAGAGCAAGATTGGATAAGTTTTCAATTTCTATACTTTACCCAGGAAATTATCTATGGTGAGAATTATTTTCAAGATTCCACATGATTTTATCCCGGAAAAGGCACATGCTTTCTTCAAGGACTATAATAATATTGCATGGTACCCACCAAATTTGTCAAATAACTAGCGCAGGTTGGCTACAAAAAGCATTCACTATTTCCATCCGACGTGGGATGCTGCCATGGAGAAGGTTTAATTATGAGGACGACTTGTGCATTGTTGAGCCGTATCATCCCGATCGGGTTGATTGACAATTCAGATTAGATCAGCATGTACCATATACCCCATTGTGCAGTTTATACACAATAGATGACACAAGTATTGCTTATGCATATTGGTGGCGTGTCTTGCGCTCGAAACCAAAGCAACCCCTCTATATTCCCAACAGAACTTGGGTGGGAAACTCTTCGGTGGCATGGACAAACTGGTGGAACACTTTCATCCAACCATTCACTAGTGTTTTTGGCCAGCTTCGTCAAGGCAATACCATGGACGAGACTCCTATGGGGAGAGTTTACCAAATATGTATAGAATGGGGAGAATTATATTTTTCCTCGTAAAATTTTAGACGAGGATCTTGTTATAGTAAAGAAGGTGTGTGCTGAATGACAAGAGGAGTATCTTGCAGCTATGGATGCAAGAGAAAAACTTGGAAGGATATCTTAGGAAGTTACCTCTCGGACAACAATGCTTCGCCAAATTTGTTGCAACGAGTAAGCGACTGGATGAGACCGAAATGCACCACTAACCATGCTCGATCCCTTCCTGTCCTCAGCCAACCTTCTGTTCGGTCCCGTCACTAGCTTTGTCCCGTCGTATGACATTGTGTCGGGACATAGTAGCGCGAAGAACTTGGTCTTTTACCAGGGCAACCTATACCAAATATGGAGGAACGCGGGTTACACGGTCACTCTGCTGCTGCCAGAAGGCGGTCGCTATCATGTAAGGGATGATGAAATATTCGTTCTGAAATATTATCCATAGCGGAGGGCTACACGGTGTTTTTCGGGAGGAATAATGTGGTATTGATGTACACCGAAGGAGTTCCAAGACTCAAGGGTGACTACCTGTACTGGATCGACGGGACACATTGATGGAAGCGATGTTTGTCATGCATGAGAAAGAACCTGGTGTGAAGGCCCTCAAGATCTGGTGGAGTGCAATTGCTTTTCGTGGCCAATAGTTCGTTCTGTTTTTTTGCTTCTTGTGGCCAATAGTTCGTTCCATGCTTTAGTAGAAGAAAACAGACATTTTATTCAGGACGAATGAAGCTTCAAAATATAAACCATGATGCATGCATCAAGTCAACTTTACCTCTGTTTGACTAACAAAACAGGTACGGTTCTCTTTGACTAACAAATCCAATGAACAAATCGACCGATCGATCGATATGGTTGCTTCACTTCTTTTACTTCCTATATAAGTGAATTATCACTAGTGGATTTGTGTCCTGAACAACAAATCGACTGCTGATTTCTAAATCGACTGCTGAAGAACAAATCGATGGATGTTTGTTAATCAGAAAAATTGAGATGAGATGGCACCGTGCACACAGCAGGGGAAGGAAGGAAATTGAGATGAGGGAAAGCACCTTGATGAAACGGGGAACGAACGGTGACGACGGCGACGATCGAGGTAGAGGCGGCGACGTTCGGTAGGTATTCGCGGCACTGATTTGGGGATCTCTTTTACTCACTCTAGGCTTCACCACATGGGCCGAAAATATGCTAAGCCACTTATTGCGAGCCCATAGCGACAGCTAATCTGCGCCAGTCAACGCGCTCGCAAGGCAAACAACGGCGGCGGCTACCCTAGTTGCATTCCCCTCTAGATTTTGTGAGAAGTTTTTTTTCTACCCGTCGCTATGGCGACTAGGGTTCCAATACTCCGGCGGTACCCTGCCGTCGTTGAGTTTCTGCCTACCTGTCTGGGATTCTATCCGCGCCGGTCTCCTAGCGCAATTCCTCTGGCTGGCCGGCCTTGGGGTTTTGGCAGCGAAGGGGTCGATGCTGTTATCAGATCGCAGCTGTGTTGTTCGTTTTCATGGTGTTCTGACCTTATTGCTCCTTCGAGTTTGGATCAAGGGGCTAGGCCCCTGATGCCAACGCACGAAGGAGAAGAGAGGGAGCCTGAAGCTGGATTGGCTAAGAAGAAGCTCGTTGTTTCAGACTTCCAATCTGGAGACTCACCCATGGGGGCACTTGATGCAACACCAGCACTTCCGGCTGGACTTGTGGCACCCCGGACAGGAAAAAACACAGGAAGGGGGGTCTGCTATGGCAACATCAGGTGGAGTTACAGCAGCAGCAAATGAAACACAATTGGCAAACTCGGCGACCTCCCTGGCGGAGGTTTGCCGCACCTAATGGCTACCTTATGTTGGAACTATCGTGGGTTAGGCGACCCCGCGACAGTGAACGAGCTGCGTGACCTAGCGCGGGAGAGTGCGCCGGCGATTCTTTGTGTAGTGGAAACACAGATTGCAAAGTATCGCGTGGAGGGATTGGCCGGTTCATTAGGTTTTGATGGAGCATATGGAGTGGACAGTAGTGGAAGAAGCGGAGGACTCTGCATCTTCCGGAGGAAACCATATACCTTGGAGCTCAGGAATTTTTCCAAGTACCATATCGATATGGAAGTTAAGGAAGAAGGGAAAGAACCATGGAGGATCACATGTTGGTATGGCGAAGCAAACAGAAGTTTACGACATAAAACATGGGAGATGATGCGGTACCTCAAAGCTGATTGCAATCTACCATGGCTTTGCATTGGAGATTTCAACGAGGTGCTAAGACGGGAAGAACAGTTTGGGCCAACCCAACGTGATATGAGTCAGATAAACCTTTTCCGAGAGACTGTAGATGTGTGCCAATTGTGTGATATTGGGTACAAAGGTCTCGACTGGACTTTCGAGAGAAGGGTTCAGAATGGTGAATATTGTCAAGTTCATTTGGATCGAGCCTTGGCATCAAGTGACTGGTGCAATATGTTTCCTTTGGCTTCAGTTCGACATTTGACAGCTGTAAAGTCAGATCACTCACCGATCTTGCTGATGAACCAAATGGAAGCACAAAACCAACGGATAGCTAATGGGAATTTATTCCGTTATGAGATGATGTGGGAACGACATGAGAAGTTCTACCGATGTTGGAGCAGGCTTGGGAGAAGAGCCGTGCTGGGACAGCCGAGGAACTTAGTGAAAAACTAAAAGCTATTGCGGCAACAATTCTCGACTGGGGCTCTGAAAACTTTGGCACAGTACGTATAGAACTCCGAACTCTGAGGAGGCGGATGGAGAAAATGCGCGCAAATCCTCTCCGAGTGGGCCCAAGTTATGAGGAAATTAAAGTTGATCAGCGTATTGTAGAGCTTTGCTTCCGAGAAGAGGTTATGTGGCGGCAAAGGGCCAGGGTCCAGTGGCTTACAGAGGGGGACAAGAACACTCGGTTCTTTCAGCAAAAAGCTTCAAACAAAAAAAAGAAAAAGAAAATAGTTCGCCTGGTGCGAGACGATGGGTCGACATGCGATGATCCTGCTGCCTTGGAGGAGATGACAGTGCAATTTTATGAGAATCTATATGCATCCGAAGGGTTCATAGGCATGGAAGAAGTACTATCACATGTACCGTGTAAAGTGACACATGACATGAATAAAATTCTTACTAGTCCGTACACCGAAGCCGAGGTGAAAATTGCATTGTTTCAAATGTTCCCGACCAAGGCTCCGGGACCGGATGGGTTCCCAGCCCAGTTTTTTCCAGAAGTATTGGCATCTTTGTGGTGAGGAGGTGACCAAGGCTGTCATCAGGATATTGAAGGGGGAAGACTCGCATGAGGAGATCAACAGGACGTTCATAGTAATTATCCCTAAGGTACAAAACCCAACCCTTCTGTCTCAGTTCCGACCAATTAGCTTGTGCAGTGTAATCTTCAAGATTGCTTCAAAAGTGCTAGCTAACAGACTGAAGCAGATTCTCCCTGAAATTATTTCTAAAGAGCAGTCGGCTTTTGTGCCCGGTCGACTTATTACTGACAATGTCATCACAGCATATGAATGCTTACATTTTATGAAGAGCAATAGGAGTAAAGGAAATTCTCATTGTGCAGTAAAGCTGGACATGCAAAAAGCCTATGATAGGCTGGAATGGACATACTTAGAAGGAGTTATGAAGAAGATTGGCTTGAGTCATTCCTTTGTGGATGCAGTTATGAGGGGTGTGCGTTCAGTCACATTTTCTGTATTGTTCAATGGGGTGTGTACGAGAGAATTTACACCTACCAGAGGCATTAGACAGGGGGATCCTATCTCTCCCTACTTATTCCTGTTGGCGGGGAAGGTCTATCAAGCCTGATTCGCCATGCTTGCCAGAGAAGTGCACTGGAGGGGTTACAAATTAATCCGGGGGCACCAAAAATCAGCATGCTCTTGTTTGCTGATGACTGCTTATTATTCAGCAAAGCGACAAGTGAGATGGCGATGGTTCTCAAGGGGCTGTTAGACCAATACTGTCAAGCATCGGGACAGAGGATAAATGCACAGAAAGTCGTCTATTTACTTTGGGAAACGATGCCCAGAGGTGGTCAGAAATTCTGTGAAGGCCGCCCTTGAGATAATGACTGAGACTTTAAATGAAAAATATTTAGGACTGCCATCAGATGTGGGCCGTGAAAAGAATGGGGCTTTCTCATACATAAAGGAGCGTATTTGGAAACGGCTACAAGGATGGATGGAGAAGATGCTTGCGGGGAGCGGGAAGGAAATACTCATAAAATCTATAGTGCAGGCTATCCCAACCTACTCTATGTCAGTGTTCAAGTTGCCAAGGGGATTATGCAAGAGCATCACTTCTATGGTTCGCAAGTTCTGGTGGGGTAGCAAAGGGGGCGAGCGAAAGACGGCATGGGTTTCCTGGGATACTATGATCATGCCAAAGTACAGAGGAGGATTGGGATTCCGAGATATGGAGCTCTTCAACTTAGCGTTGTTAGCCCGACAGGCGTGGAGAATAAAACAAGACCCCGAATCCTTGAGTGCATGGCTACTGAAGGCTGTTTATTTCCCTGAAAATGAGTTCCTTGAAGCAGAATTGGGAGGCAATCCATCCCAAGTCTGGCGCGCTATTTGCGAAGGGAAAGAAGTACTTAAACTGGGGTTGATACGGCGCATTGGAGATGGGCAAACAACTAATGCATGGCGCGACAATTGGCTCCCACGAGATTTTAAACTGCGGCCTGTATGTGCAGCGACGGTCAACCCACCCGAGATGCTGGCAGATTACATTGTGTCAGCAACAAGAGAATGGGATGAGCAAAAGTTACAGAATTTCCTGTTACCAATGGATGCCAAAGTGGTGCGACAGATCCCATTGAGACACTCAATTTCAAGTGATTTATGGGCATGGCACTATGACCGGCAGGGTATATTCACGGTCCGGTCTTGTTACAGGTTATTAGTTGACACAAAGGTGCAGAGAGAAGCGTGGCTCAATGGGGAAACCGGAAATTCAGAAATTGAGCAACAGGAAAGGGGATGGAAGAAGCTGTGGAAAACAAAGGTGCCACCAAAGCTACGTATGTTTGCATGGAGACCTGCGAGAGCATCTCTTCCTACAGGAGAAGTTCGCTCGCAGCGGAATATGGCGCCCACGCCGGTTTGCCCTATATGTAATGCAGCAAATGACTCATGGAGACACTCTCTACTTGACTGCAACATGGCTAAAAGTGTGTGGGCATTGCGTGATGATGATTCCTCACTGCCTATATATGGCGATGAAACACCAAATGCAAGGCTATGGTTATTTGGGTTGAGCGACACCTTGTCTAGTGAGAAGTTTGCTGATGTCCTGGTGACACTTTGGGCAATATAGTACGCAAGGAGAAAAGCTATACATGAACATGAGTTTCAGAGCCCGCTCTCTACCCATCTTTTCATCAATAGATACATTGAGGAGATTACTGTGCTGAAGGTCAAGGCCAAGGGGGGTCGAGTCGCAGCTCATATTCCCAGGTGGGTTCCCCCGATGGCTAACCATTATAAGATGAATGTGGATGGAGCAGTGGCGAAAACACAAAGCAAAGGGGCTGTTGGAGCGGTTTGCCGTGAAGAACTTGGAAGATTCCAGGGGGCCTCGGCAGTTGTCTTTGATGGGATTACTGTTGCTGAAACTTTAGAGGCCCTTGCATGCAGAGAAGCAATAGCCCTTAGCGAGGACCTGGGCCTGAGAAGAATACATATATTGCGACTGATTGTGTAAGAGTCGTCCAGGAATTTGAAGCATCAAAGAATCTCGGAGGGCATTGCATGGTGGTACAGGAAATAAAGGATCGTAGTAGTTTTTTTCAGTCTTTCAAACTTAGTCATGAGCAGCGTGAATGTAACGGGGAGGCACACAGGTTAGCACGTACGGCCACGTCTCTGGAGAATGGCCGGCATGTGTGGCTTGATGCTCCACCTGATCATCTAGGTATACCTGTAAACATTGAAATAGTGCAATAAAAGGGCGCTGTGATTCTCAAAAAAAAAAAAAAAAGTCAACGCGCTCGCACAATAAAAAAGTAGGTATATTTTTTTCGAAAACTCAAAAAACATATTTATGGTATTAATTTAACACTATTAATTTCATGAAAATAAACTGTATTAATGTAATGCTGATTTACATAAAAATTGTTCACGCATATTTCCATATCAAAATATTGATGTAACTGAAAAATGGTCCGATCTGTTTGAAAAATGATCATGCAATTCAAAATAATGTTTACATATTTTAAGAAATGTTCTTCTAATTTATAAATTTAATTTTTTATTCCAAAAAAATGTTCATGTAATTAAAAATGCTTTCTCATAACTTCGAAAATGTTGAATTATTTTTAAAAGTGCTTATAATTGTTCCAAAAATTACAATATGTGCCAAACATTGTTCACACATTTGTTTTAGAGGTTCGTGTAGCTGAGAAAACAGAAAAAGTGGTGATGTATTTTAAAACTATATACACATAATTCTAAAAACTGTGCACACATTTTTATCAAATATTCATGTAAACTTATAATTTTCCGTGTATGTTCACAACAATGTATTTATTAA